>JAVLUZ010000165.1:500781-868667 GCA_036768485.1 Mermis nigrescens | reverse complement strand
CTTTTCGCTGCTAAAAATCGGCGCCGCCTTTTTTATCGATGTGCATTCTAATAATGCATCATAATGTTGCGTTGTTGGCAAGCGTCGTTTGTTATCGATTTTTCATGCTTTCTATGCCATTTTGTCGATCGATTTTTATCGTCGAAAATCCCTAAAAATCCGAATTTGTTATCTAAAAAAACGGACCTGTTTTTGGTATAGACGAAACAATTTTTCTGGCTCTCGTTTCGTGTTATTTACGGCCTTGTTTAAATTCATAATGTTGAATCTCACTTATAATGAAAAGCGAAAAACATTGTTAACTATAATTGTTGACTTATTTATTAATCAAAATTTCATGCGAGGTAGACGATTTCTGCAAAACTGCCCCTGAAAATGCGTACAATATCGCTTTTATACTTAGTTCGAGGATGTTATTCGTGCAATTATCATTTATACGCGGTCGGCTTCCTTTCGAACGATATGAGAATTGTTTATGTTGTAAACTGAATTCAAAATTACTGCCTTAAACCAAATTATGAGAATGTAAAGTGAGCTAAAGTATCCGATAATGAGGTTGAGAAAACTTAAATTCTTGTTGCATAACATTAAAGAATAGAAAGTACAGTCGAACTTGCTTAATGCGTACACCCAAGGGACCAAGCCCTTCTGTATGCATTATCCGAGTGTACGCATTATCCGAATACCCCAGATTTTTAACAATGAATACACTATTATGCGATAAAATCATTTTTTAAAGAAAAAATCAGCAATACTCTGGTTTAACATATTTTCACGCTTAAAGTCTCAAAACTCTTCGATATCATTCATTTCGCTGTGCCTAAAGTATTCGTCGAACACAGAAAACGTATTCAGAAAATTGTATTGCCAGGAAGGAAATGAGAAATAATGTAATAGGGTACGCTACTTCGCTATTTTAACTGATCATGGAATGTTCATGATCGAAATAAAAGCCGTACGCATTATCCGAAGAGCTGATCGCATTATCCGAAGTGAAAAAATACACGCTTTATGCATTAAGCCGGGTAGTTTAACATGCAGGCATAGGCCGATGGATGAAATCGGCTGTACGCATTACGCATTAACCGAGTACGCATTATCCCATGCTATTGCCTTATGTTTTACATTGCCTTTCGGTCCGGACCTAGCCAAACTGTACGCATTATGCGAGAAAACGCATTATCCCGTGTACGCATTATCGAAGTTCGACTCGCAGTTCGATTTTTTGGTGTGTTTTAGCAAATTTTGATGTTAATTGGATTCTTACACTTTTAACTTAATTCTTCAAATGTAAACTGTGGTAAATTGAACTCAATTTAACGATTTATGTATTTGAGAATTCGCGGTTGGTATTGTTTTCGGAAGAGCCGAACTATCTAATTTTGTAAACTGAAACAAAAGTTTTGCATATGCTGCAAACTAAATGCTTATAATTTAAAGCTCGCTAAATGAAATTGTTTTCGATTTATTTATAAAAGTTTTAGTGTGAAGCGGATTGGAGTCCCGTGCTTTTGATTCTATTCGAAGAATGTAAGGCTGCAGCGAACCAATGTGGAAGTTAAAACGAATTTAAAGTTGCCACTGCTCAAAGATTTTAGGTATAAAATGAACCGAAATTTAGCGCTTCAAATTTAATTCTAAAAATATAAATTAATGTGAAGCGAACCGGAATCAGGCAATTAATTCAAACACTGGAACTTATTGCTTCATTAGGAAAGATAAAATGCTGTAGTAAACAGTTCATAAATTTCTTTCAAACTGTTTTGCTTAATGCAAGGTAAGATTATCGCAGCTTTTATTGTAAGTCAACCTTATCGAATAGGTAGGTACTCAAGTTTTTCGCTATTCGTTCGAAATAGAACGGCTTTTGAGCTCTATTTGCATAATTATTTCGTACATGTCTGCCTTTTATACTGTTTCATTGTTTACACACGATTTAAGCCGAATCTGACTCATTCTGGGTGTCATTTATATTAGCTTTTACTCTGGTGCGACATACTCGTTTAAATGTATTATGCAAATTTATGTTTACTAATTGTACTTGCTTGGCAAGCGTTTATTGATTTATTCTGTTTTTGTACATTTTACTCTATCAAATAAATGTATGGAGAGTTTACTCTCAAATTAGGACTTTGCGCAGATGCTTTTCGATCGTCGGTTTCGTCCGAAACGGGTTTTAGCGATGTGTTCGGTTGAAGTTTTATTTCGTCTTATTTTTTGGTTTCTTTAAGACGTACTTATTCCGAAGAATCGGACTAAAATTTCGTCTTTTGGGAGACAATGCAATATGTCGTGGACGCTGCTTCGCATTGCATTACGTACTATTTCTCATCTTAAAACAGCGTCATAAAGCAATAGTCTATTTCACGAAACCTTGTGCACAGTGGCGGATCAAGCATTTTCCTAAGGGGCGGTACCCCTAGAGGGGCGGAAAACCCTGACTTTTGCGGGAAAATTAGCTGTTTTAACCCGAAAATCGCTCAAAAATCCTTAATTTTGCGCACTATTTTGGGCCAATGGGCCCCCCCTAAATCCGCCCCTGCTTGTGCATGAAAATCAATTTTTAGCACCCAAGCGAATAGCTACAAAGGGCTTTCTACTCAGCCTATTGTCATACAATTTTGCTTAGCAAAACTTCATATGTTTGTCAGTTGCTGTGCAACAATATGGTAATTTTTGGTCCAGTTTAAACCGCTTTTGTACTCGATTAGCACTTATTTATAAATTGTGATCCATGCACAAGGTTTCGTGCAATAGACTATAAAATTATAGGATCAAATGGGATTGATCATTCAAATGCTCTTTCGAGCAAGTCTGTTCCGCTCGTTTGGGCATACATTATTGCATTGAACAACTTCTGGATTTTATTGCTCACAAGTTTCGTGTCCGATAATGAACTTTCAGTGTTAATCTATTGCTAATTTTGTGATTTATTGCCCTTATTCTCACAGGAGACAGACGCACCGATGTAAAACTATTTATGAAAAACACAATTGTTTAAGATGATTTTAATAAGTACGATGAGGGAAAAAGTAATTGTGTTAGGTTTTGTCGAATTTTATACCTACTCTGAACAGTGTTTTTTGTACAAGGTCTTTTTGTAGATGCACAAAGACGGTTTCCAAAAGTCTTTGTATGTTGTTGTGCATGCGAATTTTCGTGTACTAAAGTATAGTACAGTTGCGCTATCAGTGCGATAAAACACGGATTTTCGACCTTTAATAGTGTATTTTAGCTAATTTCTGGGTTTCTGTCGAGAAAAAATACTAAAAATAGTCTCAACACGACAAATTTGACAATTTTCCTTTCTGAATTCAATTTCTGTCATCATAATAGTATTACACTAGTGTGCAACGAAGTGGAATTGGGCTCATCATTGGCGATGCATGGGTTTGTGCGAAATTTGAAAAATATGATTGACGATGGTTCTCAAAAGTCTTTGTATGTCATTTCCCAAAATTCCTGCCTGTGGTTGACTGCCTACAAATGTGATTCATTCAGCGTTAGTCCAAATTTTGGATGATTTTCAGCTTTCACAGCACTCTAGGCTGACTTGGGCCATCATTGTCTGTGGACAACATTCTCAAAGTTCCTCAGCTCAAAGACCTATTGATTTTCAATTTCAACTTAACTCGCTTATGCAAGATAACCTATAGCCTTCCTAAAAAAATTTTTAATTTGCCAATCACATATCAAGTATAAAAGCACGTACTAATTAGTCATATTTTTGCAACTCATCTATACTTTGCAATTTAACACTTTCGTACAGACGATACCATCATTTTCTGCGGCTACACACAGATTTAAGGAATAATAAAGCCAGCAGTCGGATAGGCCGAGACAAGCTTCAGCAGGCAATATGTGACGACTGTTTAAATAGCAGTGCATTAATAATTTTATTCATGTGGTATTTAAATGGCTAGAAGATGGTCTCACAAAGACCGAAAATCTCATAAACCCTCGAATTTCAGATCAAGAAATTTTCTTAAAATGGCAACTGACCCCCGCGAAATGGCTGCAGCGACATTTCCATTCAGAATTGGCAATTTTTCTGTAAAAATTGTAAAGTGCGGCTTTTTAAGCATTTTTTAGCTTATTTTTACTCAAAACTTCAAATTTCGCGCCAGGTATACATTTTCATTTTTGACGATATTTTGTCCAACTTATTCGATTTATTTCAATTTTTCTGAAAATTTTCTATATATTCCTATGTACTAGAAAGAACGAGCATTGTCCGAAACGTCCAAAAGCTGTGTTTTTGACGCGCAATCGTCGTTTTTTACCTAGAAAGGCACTTTTTAAAAAATTTTTGGGCTTGACCCCCAGAATTCCCGTGCTGAACACGAATGGTGGTCATACCCCTCATTGGTCCAAAATAATTGGCTCAGATAAGGAAAAGATTTGTAATTTGTAATGATTTCTGGCTGTCAGTAATCATATTCTTAGATGGTCCGGGAGCCATGTTTTCGATCAGGGATGGGTTTTCTAGCACACATGGGCGTGGCGGGTTTGGGGTATTTCGCAACTTTTTGATGCCAATGGATAGTGCCCGATGAGAAGCGCTGAAAAATAGTGTTTTCGTCGCCATACTATTATTTTTAAGACCATTTTTTGGCCCTTAGAAAAACTTTGGACACCCTCCCTTTAGAATTTCGGTGCTGCTCACCTATGGTTATAAGGTGATTTATACAGAGCAGAAACAGCTTTTTCAGCAAAGTTTTCTTCTGTTTTCAAGCATAAGTGTTAAAAGTTTCGACCTTCCGCATCAAATGCTATTAATGCAGGATTAGAGCAATAATTCAGGAAGGTTCTTCCGCTTTAGGATCATAAATTTTCCGGCGCCCCGAGTCAGATTTTCGCTAAGATCATCAGAATTCAATTATTCTTTCGTAGCCAATCGAAAGTTTCAAAATCTTTCGAAAAATGTTGCGCCAAATTCAAAACCCTACTGCACATGTATGTACTCGCCTGCCTCAAAATTGAATTTTTGGCGTGCTTTTTCACAATTTCTGCCATTTTTACGCATTCCATACAGACACCCAGAATTAAGTTGCTGCCCATGTATGGTGACGAGCACACCTAGGCGTGGGAGGGGGGGGGGGTTGGGGGGTATGACCCCAGAAACCGAAATACCCCACCCCCAGAAATCAAGAATACCCCCCACAATTCATTTCCTGCAAATTTTTGTTCGTTTTTTTCGCATTTGCACCGATGCCATTTGATTAGTGCTTGATGAGAAACGTCGAAAATGATGGCCGTTTTATCTTAACGCCATACCACCATTTTTAAGGCCATTTTTTTACCTTCAAAAAATCTTTGTACCCCACCACAGAATTTTCTTTGCTGCCCACGTATGGTGACGAGTAGAATTACTGTATATTCACTATTAAGTTTAAAAATTAAGAATTTCAAAAGATAGTTGATGAATCGGACCAGCTACTCGCACAGTCAAAATCATATGTGCACAGCATGGCTGATCTGGGAGGGGGTCAGCCTGTCCGGGGGTCAATAATTGAGCTTTCTTGAGCCAAAATGAGTTCGGAAAATGGTATAAGCGCTAAAATAGTAAAACGATGTTATTATACATTTCTGGTCAATAAGGCACTTTTAAAGAAAGTATACGTTTTTCATCCATTTTTGGCCTTTATTTTGTCTCATTTTCCGAAAAAATCCCACTTTTTCCATTTCTGGGGGTCAGGACCATACATTGTGAGGAAAGGAGGGTTTAGGGGAATTTTCATCCTTCCCGCCAGATAAATTTCCACTCCCTCCCGCAAAACTTTTTCAACCCCCTCCCCGGAATTCGTGAATTTTTTCAAAGTTAAAATTTTCTAAATATTTGTAGAAAAGATGCTTTTTTTAAGCGTTTCAGCTATGTATTTGCTCTAAAGTGCAAATTTTTCGGCGCTTCGCGCCATTATACTCATATTTTGTTCAATTAGTTCGACTTTTTTGCTTTTTCAAAATTTTTGTATGTTTTTATGCTCTAGAAAGATAGAGCTTCGTCAGGAAACGCTTAAGAGATCAATTTTGAGAAAATTGACCTTACTATGTACAATGATGTGATAAGTGAAAAATAGATTTCCCTAAAAATCAGCTATTTAGGGTAGTTTTTGACCCTGAGCACGAAATTGATGATCATTTTGATTAGAAGTCAAAATTCAAGTAGCTACAGTAACCCAAAGTTTACGGTTTTGTCAATTTTTGCAATATTTTATAGTCATTACCTTAGGCTGTGCCCTGTCTTCAGTTTTAGTGATAAACTCATGAAATTTCATCCATTGACCAGCCGATAAATGCGGTTTAAACTACAGAAGAGAAATCTGGGAAAAATGAATTTTTTCATTTCACACAACTGTTTAAAGTCGTCTATTTCTTGATGAAAAAGATAAAATTTTACACTAAAAATGGCGTAACGTGCTCAATACATGAGTGCGACAAAAATTTTTTCCACAAATATGTGTTTCTATGTTGTACATATAATCAGCAAAAATTACAGAAAAAAATCCCAGCAGCAGAAGTTATACAGGTTTTACTAATTTCTATTGATGCCCTATTTTAATAAAATTGGGCACAAGAATTGATGCTGCATCATCAATATGGGAGCAGGATATAAGATAGTTCAAGAAAATATGAATTCTTATATTTTGTACATGGCTGTAAAAAATTAACAGAAAATCACTTTTGGAACATGAGTTATACGGGTTTTTACTAATGTCATTATGTAATTTTTAACCAAAATTTTACACAAAAACTAATGCAACATAGTTAATCTGCGAGCACAACAAATTCTACTTTCCATGATCGTGCTTATTTTGATTTGATCCATAACTCGCAAAAATCGCGGAAAAATCTTGCCAAACTAAAGTAATGCGGATTTTCTTAACTTTGGCAGACATTTTAATTTACAAAAACTTGGGAAAGCAACTATGTATTTTGTTAATCGTTGGAGAAGGGCAAAAGAAATTTTTGAGCTATTTTTGGCGGGCTCTATATAATAATGAAGAAAAACTTTGAAGAAAATTTGAGTATTGCATATTTGTGCACAAAAATCTTTGACTAAAGCCATCAAAATATGACTTATTATCATTCAGTCAATGAACAATTTTGTAATGCGCGGGGGTTAGAACACTTGACTATAAAAACAATAAATTCAACATCAAGCGCCAGAAAAATTTGGCTTTTTAGCACCTAAATACGCTAAAAACCTGTTTTGGCGCTACTATACATATGTAGAAGTACTTCAAGAATTTATCACCCTTCGGAATATCAAAAATTTTCCATTTTGGGTGGGGCAGGCTCCCTTCTTGCTTTCTGTGTGTGAACCTGATGGTAGTTATACTGGTTAATATTTATGAACTAATAATGTTGTGGCATGTAAATAGTGTGTGGTAAAAGATCTAAGACCAAAAGTTATTTCATTTTGAAGATGGTGCGGATTTATCGAAATTGGTCAGTGCATCCAAACAATTTTGTTCTTTGCATTTGCTTTTGTTTTTGTATCATTTCAACATGCAGAGAAGACTATATGCAATGACGTTCAAGTTATCAAAAAAACAAAATACATACATAGTAGCTTGGCTATTTAGCAGCAAAACATTTACTATCTAACAAATCATTCTCCATCTCAAGGTGAGAATCAAACAGTTTTTTGACTGATTCGGCAACATGCAAAAAACAGCAAGGAAAATCGAAAGCATTTTTCGTATTGTCAATCTATGCAAAAACACTATGAAATCAGTATACATTACACTATGCTATGCATGCATCCAGTTTTCTAATTTTCTGAGCCAAAACACCGACTGGAAAAAGGTTTTCAACTAATTCATTTTATTATGTCATAGAGATGAAGATTAAATAATTGCCTACTACTCGTATATGAAATTTCAGTGTGCGCGTGAAATAAAATATAGTAGGAAGTTTGCAAAGACCTTTTGCTTCATTTGTCAAATTAAAGGTGCTGTTAATGTTTGCATAAAATTTTCATAACAAAATAATTGTTTAATAATACCCATATAAGCTTCTGCTTGATCTGGTTTCCTAAAATAAATAATTTTTTTACAAAAATATAGCTGGCATTCCAAGATATACGTTTGTCAAAGTCTGCTGCATCAATTTTTGTGTAAAAGTTTAAAAAGTTTACTTAGGAAGATAGCCCAACCCACATAATTGCTGTTTTATAAGACATTGTCGTTAAACTTTTCACAACATACAATATAACAATCCCTTATCATTTGCTCACAGTTTGTAGATACTGCATCAATTTTTTTCGCCGAATTTCGATAAAATAACGTCTCTGCCAAAGTTAAGAAAATCAGCTTTACTTAGTTTGGCAAGATTTTTCCGCGATTTTCGAGAGTTAAGGATCGAATCAAACCAAGCAGGATCATGGAAAGTAGAATTTGTTGTGCCGCGGATTAACTATGTTGCATTAGTTTTTTTGTATAATTTTGGTTAAAAATTACATAATGACATTAGTAAAAACCCGTATAACTCATGCTCCAAAAGTGATTTTCTGTTGATATTTTACAGCCACGTACAAGATATAAGAATTCATATTTTCTTAAACTATCTTATTTTCTGTTCTCATATTGATGATGCAGCATCAATTCTTGCGCCCAATTTTATTAGAATAGGGCATTAATAGAAATTAGTAAAACCTGTGTAACTTCTGCTGCTGGGAACTTTTTTCCGTAATTTTCGGTGATTATATGTACTACATAGAAACACATATTTGTGGAAAAAAATTTTTGTCGCACTCATGTATTGAGCACGTTACGCCATTTTTAGTGTAAAATTTTATATTTTTCATCAAGAAAAAGACGACTTTAAACAGTTGTGCAAAGTGTAAAAATTTATTTTTCCCGGATTTCTCTTCTGTAGTTTAAACCGCATTTATCGGTTGGTCAATGGATAGAATTTCATGAGTTTATCACTAAAACTGAAGACAGGGCACAGCCTAAGGCAATGACTATAAAATATTGCAAAAATTGACAAAACCGTAAACTTTGGGTTACGGTAGCTAGATGAATTTTGAGTTCCAAGCAAAATGATCATCAATTTCGTGCTCAGCGTCAAAAAGTACCTAATATAGCTGATTTTCAGGCAAATTTATTTTTCACTTATCACATCGATGGTCGAACTTCTCAGAAGTTGTGTCTTAAAAATGATGCTTTTTTGACAAGTACATACCTACCATTTTTGGACCTAGAAAGGTGCTTTATAATTTACCCTCCCCCAGAATTGCCATGCTGTGCATGTAGGTATGATCAGGACCCCGACCCCCTCCCCAGAACGAGAGAGGCAAACTTTAAAATTTGAAATTTGTTTCAAAATTGAAAGCAGAGCCAGAAATAAAGTTATTTCTTATTCCATGTAAGGCTGAAATCCCTTTTTTCCTAAGAAGCTTCTATTATGTTATGGTCTCTCCCACAGGTGGGCAGCAGCAAATTTCTGAGGAGCGGGGTTCGCAAGATTTTTCAAAGGTCAAAAAATAATCTTAAAAGTGGTGGTATGGCAAAAAGACAATTTTTAACGTTTTTCATCGAGCACTATCCTTTGGCATCAAAATATAGCGAAAAAAACATAAAACTTTTAAAAATTGAATTCTGGGGGTATTTTGCTTTTTAGCGGCGGGGGGGTTCGGCCTTCTGGGGGTTGCATACCCCGACTCTCTCCCCACGCCTACGTCTGGTCTCTCCTCCGTGTTGTTTATTACGCAAAAGTCAAATAAACAGTTAACAAAGTGGTCAAGTACTTAACAATATAATTTAATAAGCTAAACATATCTATCGGACCTAGTCATTTGTTAACTCTAACTTGGTTTTACCTACTATCTATGCCAATGCTAACCCGACCCACCAAGAATTTGGTCACTGTCCAATGGTATTGACTGCTGCTACATATGAACAGGCATCTATAGTCTGTTTCACACAACTTCAGTCATAAATTTTAAAACTATCTCCGCAATAAGCTGACAGATTGCGATTATAGCATCGATCTGATATATACTTATCGTAACCCTCGGTTTACTGTCGATGAAAATTGTCAGAATTCATGCACGAAGTTATGTGAAACAGACTTTAGTCTCGAGTGAACATCTATAGTTTGCTTCATTTGAACTTTGCGGTTTTCTCCTGCGTTTAATTCGTCTGAATCAAGCTACAAAAATGGCTTAAAATTTTGATACAGAAATGCGGCTGAGCAATGGCAAAGATCTCCGCCGCTCAATATACTGTAGAATATCACAACTATGCGTTAGTTTGTAGGTACTTTTGTAGGTATGTCTTAAATTTTTTCAAAAACCTCAAAGTCAAATTAAACCGACTTATGCGCGAGCTAAGCAAGGCTGTTGCGGTTGAATTCATCGGTCAGTTCAAATCACCGGCAGCCCTTTTTAAACTTTATCGTTTGGACGTGTGTAAAAGAATTTCTGCCCGAAAGATGCATAAAAATTGAGTAGTAGTTGCGTAAATGCTATCGTAGCTTACAACAAGCTTAATTAATTCTGAAGTACAATTAAATTAATAAACCTGCTAAAATGCATCGTGTTTTACGCGGCGACAACAGTCCGAGTTATATGCAAAAAGGACAAGAGCAAACGTGCCACAAATAGAAATGCGATAAAGCACTCCGTGAACTTAATTTCATCACCAGAATAACAAACATCTCCATCGCTGTATAAGCATTACGCCGGCGCACTGATTGATGGAATCGCCAGTGGCGGATCTAGTAATTACTTGCCATAAGGGAATTAGAGGTTGGGGCCTGAGTACCAGGCACGTAGCTGTGGGGAGAGGCGGGCGGCTAGTCCCCAAGATTTGGGCGGATAAAATTAGTCCAAGGTTTTAACCCGAAAATCGGTAAAAATGCGATCTACAAAACGCATCTAGAAGAGACTTTGCGCACTATTTTGAGCTAATAAACCCGAGCTTTTTGAGCGGCTTCGCGCCCAATGCTTGCTTTTAGCCTGACTTTGTCCCTGAACAATCGAACTCTGTTTGCACCCAAATCTTTTAATGACGATTAAAATTAAAACTTTTGTTAATTTTTAAATTTTCTTTCAGCCAAGTAATGACCTGCTGAGAAACGCTCAAAAACGTCATTATTTTCGTTCGTCTTTACCACTGCAGCCCTTGGACATATGCTTCAAATTTTAGTCCTCCGTGATAATGGGAATACAAGCTGTTGCGGCTGAGGTTCTGGCTGAACCTTTCCCGAATCGAAACACTCTCTAAAATCTGGAAGCCTTCTCAAGGGCATGTATGTCTAGATCTCTCAGAATTTAAAAGACCTCCCCAAAATCGATAGATCTATAGAATTGAATTTTCGGAACTATTTTTGGTAATTTGGTTCCATAGCACCAAAAACTCAATTCTTGGGGTCTATCGATTCCAACGGATTCAACGGGGGTCCAGACTTCTAGCGCCCATGTGTGCTGCCCATTCCATCTCCCAGAAGTGAATTTTCATAGATATTTTTCATTACTTTTTGCAATTTTTTATGCCGACAGAGATAAAGCTTGATAAGAAATATCGAAAATTTGTGTTTTGTCCACTACCTTTTCCACACATTTTGGAGCTCGAATTTTTTGAATCCATCCCCGATCCTGATGAGTATCTGAAACAGAACTATTGCAGGGTTGTAGATTAGCCTATCAATTCCTATTTTGTGCTCCCTTCGCAAATTCATGTAATTTTCTAAACCAGCAAACGAAAGTTTTGTCAAAATCGAATCTTTCATAAGTATATAACTACCTTCAAGTCTTTCTGTTGCGGTTATCGCAAAATCACATGTTAACGATGAGTAAATGTTCTGATTTTGATGTTTTCCTCGAAAGATACTTCTGCACAAGAATCCTCCAAAACCTAGTGTGTCAGAAACAAGTAAAACGGCTTTCAAGCTTTATCTCGTTCAATTTAAATGCAAATTTTAATAACGCAACATAGATGCACAGCATGGCCGATCTGTGGTGGGGACGTCAGCCGGTGTAGGGGGGACAGAAAATTGAGCTTGTTTGACCCTAAATGGCCTCAAAAACTAGTTGAGTAAGCGCTAGAATCATGTTAAATCTACGTAATACAACACGGTTTCTTGTCAATTTTTGAAGCACTTTTGGAGGAATTTTTCAATTTCCATCCGTTTTTTGCCGTCATTTTGCCTCTTTTCCCCATAAAATTTTTCATTTTTCCATTCTGGCGGAGTTTAGACCCCCAAACCCCGTGCATGTCTTTTAGCGTCCGTTTTATTTTGTGGTCCACCCTATTGCGAGAAAATTTAGATAAAGAGAAGGGTGTATCGTCTGGCTGTCGTGCTTATTCTCCGCCTTGGCGGAAACCTAATTTTTCTGGTCTGAAAACACTTAAGATATTTCGGATGATGTACATGAATGACTCTGATCGATATTTGCGACATTTTTCAATAAAAATTTGAAAATCGGTCTTAAAGACTCGAAACAATAATGATTTATTAGTAAATCTATTGGGCAAGACCCTGATCTCGGACTGGGCTTTGGCCTAAAAATTTTTAATGTTAAAAAAACCAAAAATGTGGTCGGGCAATATAATTTTTCGACGTTTCTGTCCAGTGGCATCAAAGATTGCGAAAGGGTTCTAACAATTTTTCAAATTCCCTTTGGAAATGTCCAACTTCTCCAGCCCAAGGGCTAATTTTGGGAAGCGGAGGGGCGGCCGTGTCTTCAAAAAACAAGTCAGGCGCAATAGCGAATAATGTGCTTTTTAATAATTTTAGCCATTTTTTATCATAATTTTTTATTAATTCTCGGAGCTTCGCTCCGCGTAATACCATTTAATGACATTAACTTTCTTTCTTGGAGTTCTAATATCCTCATCTTAACGTCAGTAGAGTAGTTAAAGTACAGAACAACTATTTTAGTAGTTCTTACAATGAGTAGTATTTTTTGGCGATTTGTGCCGACTTTTGCGCTAATTAAGCGCATTTTCCTTCAAAAACCTTCCGAAAATTTATAACTTTTTACGTATCGCAAATGATTCTGTCTATCGAGACGGGAAAAACGCTACTTTAAGCATGATAAGGGCGTTTCTAGACAATAAAAGAAAATTTAAGATTCCACCCCTCCCGCCTCAAAAAATTTTGGATTCGCCACTGCTCCAGCCCCTGCTTGTGCCTAACTCGCATGCGATGTCTCAGGTGCTGCGACAACTTAACGTTTTGTTCAATTTCAAAAATGACTTGTTAATAACAAGAATGCGATGTGGTAAAGAGCAAAGTTGAATGGAGAAGGAGGAAAATTTTGGCTTTTGTCTTTGGAATCGTAGAACGATGGTCCATCTTTCGTGGCTTCGGCGGCGCTTCGGAAATATTCGACCTTATATTTAGGCGCTCTTTTAAAATCGATATTTTCGCAGCCGGTATTAGCCTTGATGGCGCACACTTGAATCGCGTAATTTTTTAGGCTCCCTTCGAGCTTCAAGAACGAATTCACCGTATCGATTGATTGCGCTTGACCTTTAAATTTGAAAATTTGAAAAAAAATTACAATTTAAAATTTCAGAATTTAAATGTTAAATTTTGAACCTTCGGTCAAAATCGTGTTCCAATCGGTGAAGTTCGCCTCGGCGTATTTGACCTTAAAAACGGTGGTTTCGCGTTCGACGTTGGCCGAAAATTTCCACGATATCCAGAAAAATTCGTTCAAACTCTGGTCGGCCAAAACGCCGTCCAATTGTGAGGGCGAACAATGCGCCGCGCAACTCGTTTTATCATCGACGTTCACGAAATCGTCCAAATTACACGGCAGGTTGACTACAGTAAGACAAGAGATTTCGATTTGCAAGTTATTATTTCTGGCCGTTGTGTACGTTGCGACGCATTGATCCGCGGCGACGCTGAATTCTAGCCCGATTGTAAACGAACAGTTGCTCCAAGCATAGATCGGACTCAGAGTCAAACCTGAGCAATTGCCGAAATTCAGCCCGCTCAGCTACGGGCTTTTAAAGGTTTGTTGGTCCCCGTGTTAGGCTGAAAATGGGTTAGAAAAGACAATTTTGTTTAATTCTCCACCGTTTTCTCACTTTTTTCATCGGTCCATCCAGTTGAACCCTTCAGCCCGTCCAGCTTACGTGTCAGCTGTTCCATGGACGGGCTGGGACCATACGTGGGCAGCAAGGAAATTATGGGGGTGCAAGATTTTCAAAGGTCAAAAAATGGCCTAAAAAGTGGTGGTATGGCGAAAAACCACCATTTTTCGACGTTTCTCATTGAGCACTATCTATTTGGCAGCAAGAAATTGAGAAAAAAAGGAAAAATTTTAAAAATTGAATTCTATGGGGTATTTTGATTTCTGGGGGGTATTTTGGTTTCTCGAGGGGTGCATACCCCCAAACTCCCCACCCCACACCCAGATGTGGCTGGGACCAGTGATCGACCGGGCTCAAAAATACCGGGCCCGGTCCCGGGCCCGGGCCCGGGCTTTGCTGCCGGGCTTGGTACCGGGCCCGGGCCCGGGCTTATATACTAACAACATGCCTTGCTTCCAATATAATGTTATGCATAAGATACATATTTAGACCGATTTTACATTTGTTATTTGTCAAACGCAAGGCTTACTGCTGTATCAAGAAGATTTTTGAATTCTAAGCTCTGTTAATTATTCAATCTTTCTAAAAATAAATTAAGTAGTTAGCAAGGATTTTGGTAGCATTATTCAAGCAAGAACAAAGTTTTTAATACAATAGCGCGCAATTCCATTATTAAAATGCACGTGCAACTAAACACGGTTTGAAAAAGCACAAGGTTTCATGTAGATATTTAAAGGAAATTGAGCATTAAATTTATGCATTCAGACATAACAGCGACTATGATATGGTCGGATAGAAGATATGCTGTTTGGATTTTAGAACTCAAACTATAGCGTACATTGACGTCAATTGAAATTGTGTAGTGTATAGGATAGGACACGTATTGAAGCCATAGGCGTAGCCAGGGGGCATTGGGGGCACATGCCCCCCCCCGAAATTTTTCAGAAATTTTGTTGATTTTTCGAGTGTAATAATTGTGTCCAGAAAATTGAGTTCAAAAAGGCAAAAACGTCAAAAATTTTCCGGCGCTTCGCGCCGAGTCTTTATTATATTTATTGTTGCTTTGTTTGTCTTTCTTTACAAGGACAGGACACATAATCCTATTTTAAATGAAAGGAATGGCCAAATTTTCTTATGTTTTTGCGCATTTTCTGTTTTCTGAATTATATCTTGTTAATAAGAAGGCCACAAATGGGCCTGAAAACGATAAGAACAAAATTGTCATTGATACATCTTTTTTATATCTTATTGGCAGCACCCTTTGCTGCGCTTTATACTTAGCAGAGGTCGAAAAGCGCATTTCAGCTCAGAAATCTTGTACAATGTAGGACTTCATCAATTTTAAGTGTTTTGGGCTTAATTTAGAACCGAGATTTGGCCGATTTTGCGAAAATTTTAGCGATAGTATTTAACATTAAAGTGCTTTTTTACAAAATTTTCTAGGGGGCGATTGAGCGCGCCACCGCAGCCCCCCCCCGCCGTAAAATCTCGTTGTACATGTGCAGCGAGAGTTTTGGGAGGACGAAAAGGAAAAAGGGTTCGCCGAAATTAATTTGTCTGTTCTGTATGATTTTAGCGGTATAAATTGTGTTTAAAGAGCTAAAACGTCAAAATTTTCCGGCGCATGGCGCTGCTGGTTATTGTTCTTTCTTTTTGTAAAGCTTCAGCATTGCGTTTAATAGCCTAAATCAGGCAAAATATCACAGAATATTAGTATTCACAGGCTACAAAATGTTAAGGACAGTAAAAGATTACTAAATTCCTTGGTGCTTTGCGCCTCTTATGATTTCCGAACTGTTTGTCAATAGACCGTAAATTCTACATGAAAACGGTAAAAATTTCAAAAATTTCCGGCGTTTCGCGCTGATTAACATTTTTGTATTTCTGATTGTCAGAAACCCATAAATTAGCTAGGCTACACTACTAAAGGTCGAAAAACTCAATTTTATCATAGGTACATAACGTTACTAACATTCAATGCAAAATTAGTCTTAAAAAATTTTTTTGTGTATGCCCCCCCGAACCAAAATCCTGGCTACGCCTCTGATTGAAGCGTTGTATAGAAGATGAATGCACATATGAAGTTGACAAGTATAATGATAATGAGCAGGTGGGCAGAAGTAAGGCAAATGGATTTAAATAGAATCAAAGGCTAGCAAATTCGTAAGAAATACGGACAACAGCTGAAATAGTAAACGTCTAAAATATTAACGATAATTATTTGAGGCCCGGTTGAGGCCCGGTGGTTTTCAGCCGGGCCCGGGCCCGGGCCTGCTATGACCGGCCGGGCCCGGTCCGGGCCCGGGTACCCGGTCGATCACTGGCTGGGACACACATGGGGGTGGGTGTGTCGTGGGCATAGGGGTTTGGTCACCCCCATACCCCGAATCCGGTGGACTGCCGCCAAAAATCGGAAGACCTCCAGAATTGAATTATGGTGCTATTTTTGGCAATTCTGCCCAATCACTCCCACAAAAGTCAATTGCTGTCCATGTATGGTCTGGATTCTTCGAGGATCCGGCGGACCCCGCCCCCTCAAAAATCTGAGAGATCCCATAAATAGAATTCTTGGTGCTGTTTTTAGCGACTTTGCCCCATAGGACCCCAGAAAGTGGTCGTTGGCCATGTATCACTGGTATGGGCTATTGCCCAGGTTTGCTCAGATTCATACTGTATCCGCCGGGTCGGGTCGACGGCGGAGGTGGAAAAACGTGGAAAATCGTGGCGCATCGATCCATGCGAAAAAATGGCTGAGCTCGCACCAAATGATATTTATCACTCAAAGCGCCTTCTGTTAAGGCCGGATCCCAGCGGATATCCACTATTATGACATCGGTCTGTCAGAAAATTTTCAATGTAAAATATGAATTAAAAAATAAAAAACAGTATATTAAATATTACAAATAAAATTTGTTTTTCCTGAAAAGTAAAAAATAAAAAGCATTTATATATTTTTTATTCGTTTCAATTATTTTTTTTAATTCAGAAAGGCTACGGGGGCAGTGAATAAATCTTTGGTGGAGTCTGGGCGATTTCGAAAAATTTCTGAAGACCAAAAAAGTGCGGACAAATTGATGATAGAGACAAAAAAATGCTCATTTTTCGACGTTTCTTGTCCTACTTTGACTTGGTATCGAAATTCCACGAAAAAACGAAAAAAATTCCGAGAATTCAATTATGCCGGTAAGACCAGCCAGACCTCATGCCCTTGTTTAGTTGTCAGCAATATATGTAACGGCTCGAAGACTATATTTGTGGCAATATATATAACGGCTCGAAATTTCGGGTAAGGTTTTGGCTATTTTTAGAAGGAGAAATGAATAATAAGTTTAGCTTAAAAACGAAGAAAAACACGTAAAACCGGTCAAAAACGAAGAAAAACACCTAAAACCGGTCAAAAACGCAGATTTTTCCGAAAATAGGGGAGGGTTCCAAAATTTTCGGTCTTTAGCGTTACATGCATAGGTGGGCAGCACCAAAATTCTGGGGGGGGGGTGCAAAAATTTTTGGAGGGGGTGAAAAAAATTTTTAAAGGTCAAAAAATGGTCTTAAAAGTGATTGTATGGCGAAAAAACACCATTTTTCGACGTTTCTCATCGAGCACTATCCAATGGCATCAAAAGATTGCTAAAAAAGCAAAAAAATTTTTCTTGGGGGTATTTTGATTTCTGGGGGGGGGGGGTATTTGGGTATTTCAACTTCTGGGGGTGCATACCCCCCAACCCCCCCCCCACGCCCATGTGTGGTTACATGTATGCGTGTATCGGCCGGTAATTTTTATTGTTGAGTCAAATCAATAACACATAATAATAGTAATTTCATCGAATTTTGTACGAAAGCATAGTAATTTTGCATTTTATTCGGTAATAATTATTAAATATCCTGAAGTGTAATTAATTTTTTTAATTTAACAACAATGATGACAAAAGGCATGATTGTGTAATTAGTATGAGTGAGTATGGGTATGACTGGGAGGAACTGATTAGACTGAGACTAAAATTAGGGTCACTTTGATTTGTCGGTGTAAGAATCGAAAATTAATATCTGATTAATTCTACTAAAATTAAATAAAAACTCGGGAAGAACGTAAAAATGTATCAAAACTTTTGATGAGCTAGTACATTGTTGTGGGGTTCAAATCCGGAATGTCAACATTATCGTCTAAAGCATGCATGCATTCTGATTTATTTGAGAGTCATTCTTCAATAACTGAATTATTGCCGGGACCTCTTAGCTGAAGGGCGAGAGAACGGACGGTATAATTATAAAAAATTTATAAAAAAGTTCTCGACTTTATCTTCATGTTTTGAATGTTAAGACTATACATGGGTAGCAGCCAAATTTAGAGGTCTGGGTGATGCAAAACTGGTAAAAATCCCAAAAACATGCCAAAGATATAATTCTAGCGGGTTTATCGATTTTCGGGGGTCTACCAGATCTTCGGGGGGGGGTCTCTATGCGCATTACTTACTGCATTCTCTTACAATTTATAATGATTTTGTTAACTTCTGTAAATTTTTTGAATAAATATTTATAAATAATCAATTTTAAATCTCTTTCGCCCGCCTGCGTGTGGTTATGTTAGACGTTGTTACAAAAACAAGCGCTGATTCCCAAATCCTAGCTAGTAAATGTGTTAATTTTTATCCGCTGGTATGATTCAATGTCCGTAGAGTTCTTATATGTAGGCATTAATGCGTTAATGCATTGGTGCGCTTTTTGATGAGAGACGTGGTCAAATAAAAAAATTAATTATGAGTATTAAAAAAAGAGGTTCAAACAAGTTAAAAAGCTAAAATAGGGTTTTACAATTGAAATTAAAAAAATTAAAAAGCGAAATTATGAAAATTCTATTAATTACATGGATTATTTGCAACTAGGTTCACATATTAGCGAAGCTAACTTACCCCGACGCGAACCCATCAAAAGATGAGCTATATATCGATCATTTTTGTCCTTGAACCTCCAATACTCTGCTGGCATTCATAAGTGACGCCAATTAATATAAGGGCGAAAAGCCATAAAAAATAAAAAGAGGAAAAAGAAAAATTAAGAAATTAAATATAAAATATAAAAAGAAAAAAGGAAAAGCACGTAAAATTTAAATAACAAAATTCTTTCTGGTCTCGAATATTCGGTACTCTGCTCGCGTCCATAAGCAGCGCTAATCCATACAAGAGCAAAAAATAAATAAATAAATAAATGATAAATAAATAAGTAAAAATACAAAAAACAAAACAAAAATAAAGCATAAAAAATAAAATAAGAATTTAATTACAATAATTTTTGAAATAAAAAATTAAACTACAAAAATCGCAATGCTTGAAAAATTTACCGATACTTACTTGCGTTTCTTTGGATGGTTTTTCATAGCGAAGACTGACCAGACGAGGCATTGAATTCGGCGAAATATCTATTGGCTTAGGGGGCAAGTCCTGTACGATCCGAAGACCATTCCGGAAAACCGTCCTAAGCTGGACCCGGTCGCACGGTCGGCCCGGTCTACTCCAACCGTACTCCAACAAGCGGTTGTCGTTCGGTTGAACCAGCGTTTGCCAAATTTCGTAGTCCAACTGGGGGAGGGTCAATCCTCGAACGGGTGGCAAAATCATGTATTCCAACCGGTCGATAAAACCGCACAATGACGTCAGCCGAATATGCGGGCTTCGGGCGGATTCGTCGTCGTAATAGCAACGAATTGGGTCGATTTTTTGGCAATTCGTCGTTGCGTAAAAGATTAATAGATATAAAACGGAATTTTTTTCAAAAATCATGTCTATGGCGGTAAATTTTTCCCGAAATATGATTCCCGCTTATGTCAAAATATATCCGAAAGACTGGTCCAGCCCATTCGGCGCGTTTAATTGCTGTGCCAAGATTTTTATAATCCGAAAACCAGTTCCTCCCATTATCCTCATCGAAACACATTGCGAACACTGAGTTTTGGCTCAAAAAGTCCATTTACAACAATTGGTCGAAAGAAAATTTTGTTAGTAAAGGTAATCATGCTAGTTCCGAACCATGCGTGAACAAGAACTTGCTTATTTGAGGTAGGTAATTTCGGAAACGTGTGAAAAATTTGAAAATATTGGCCCTCTGTGAGGAGAATCGTCAATTATTTACGATGCATAAGTGTCGTGCATTCAGGCATAATTGTTGCCGAATGTCGACATTGTAGCCACGCTATTTAGCAAAGGCGACGTTTTTTAAATTTTTTATCATTTTCTTATTAATTATCAGGACGAAGCCAATGACAGGCTTCCACGGAGCTTTGCATGATTTTAAAGACATGGGCGCGAGAATTTGGGAGTCAGCCGACCTGAGATTGAACCTAAATTGGCTTCAAATTGAAATAAATGCAAGAAATACCGTCAACGAATCTACGTTTTTCTGGAAAACTTCCATCACCTACCCGGCACTTTTGGATATGAAATTTAAATTTTCATCCATTGTTAGTCTTAATTTTGACTTATTTTTCCCATTAAATTTTTCTCTTTTATGGGCTTTCAGAATCTGTATTATACTTTTATCTTAAATGAAATGTAAATAATTAATAATATAACAAAGAGTGTGGCGCCAAAACGGCGGCGCCGAAACGTCCCATTACGGTATATATCAAATCAATAGTATAATCGCAATCTGTCGGCTTATTGTCGGACTTAGTTTTTAAAATGTATGCCCAAACTTGTGTGAAACAGACTACAGACCCACAACAGATCTCCAGTACGTGTGTCTGGCACGGACTGTCAGTAACTGTCATACACCCGCAGCCAAGACTACCTAGAAATTCATCTTTGTTAAATTTTTGTTAGTCCTTTACCATCAGTTTTCGATCCTTTTCCAGCTTTTGAACTTTTTAGGCCTAATTTTTATCCTACCCAGAGACACTCTAAGCACCTCACAAGCTCCTGCGTAATCGTATAATTTATTGACAATTAGTATATTATTTATAAATTTGTCAACGTTAAGCACACATATAAGTGGCTGCTCTCCTTATGCAAATTTTATCTTGCTTTTATAACTAATTTATTGTATCGGTCGGTAAAAACTTCGCTTTTGGGAACCCAAACCGAAAGTACATACAAGAGTGCCTCCTCATAGCTGTAGGCTATAATGTGGTAGACTGAAAGAGCGATTTTTAGGGCAAAAAACACGAGAAGCAAACATTTATCTAATTATTTGTTGAGCCTCTAAGATAACTGCCCTTGTCAATTCTCTCAGAATTCCGGGCGCAGTCAGCAGCATTTTCGATGAAAGGTTGAACCGACCGATACCTATAGTCTGTTTCACATAAGTTTGGGTATAATTATAAGAATTGTCTCGAGAGTAAGCCGGCGGATTACGATAATTATTTATCAGATCAATGCTATAATCGCAAGCTGTCGGCTTATTGTCGGATACAGTTTTTAAAATTTATGCCCAAATTTGTGTAAAACAGACTATAAGCGGAGTCTAAAGGCTAAAAATAGCCAAGAAAAACTTCGGATACGTGGGAAATGCTTAAAAGTACAAAGAAGAAACTTTAAAAGATTTACCTGATATTGGGACCTCGAAAATTTCAAATACTGTAGAAGCGATCTCAACTTTGAGGTTCGTATAGCAAAACGTTGACAAGCTTGAAGTAATCATCGCATTATGTCTGTGTGCTGGCACGGCATATTGAAATGCCGAGCCTTATCACAAGATACATAGGTTTGGGTGGTTTGAGTTCCAGCCAAATTCTATCGTTGGAGAAGTGCTTAATATACATAGGCAGCGACCAAATTCTTTGGGGTCTGGGTGAAGAGTAAAACTTCCAAAAATCCCAAAAAACATGCTAAAAATTCGAGTTTATCGATTTTGAGGTGGTCTACAGAATTCTTGGTGAGTCTAAAGCCCCCTCCACCCAATCCTACGCTTGATGCTTAGATATAGGTATACATACAAGATCTGGGTTTATTTATCTCAACACTAAATTTCTATGAATTATAAATGATCACGTGCATGCAGTAGGTATCCTGTGTGAAACAAAGATGTCTACGTAAAACAAGAAGGAATTTTTTTAGATTTATCGAGATGATTTATTGATTAAAATTATTTGCCCGACGGATGAGCGGTAGATTATCTTTACAGAACTATAGAAATAACGTAAAAGTATTCAAAAAACAATATACTCGTATAAACGCTTCTATTGACGGTCAAACAAGAGCGATTCGTAAATTTTTATCTGACTCAACAATTCTTTCTGAGCTTCAGTCTGTTCGTCTTCTTTGCGCTTCTGCTGCTGATTTCTTACAATATTAAACTCCTTTTCTAGTCCAATCATCGGCACTCCGATTAGCACGCCACAGCCCTTGCAGAACAATATCAAAGATCGAACCGTATCTTTCTGCTGCAAAAGAAAAAGTGGCAAACAATTGAAATATCTTTCAGATTAGTTAAATTGCAAAAAAATTCATACTCGTACATACATACACGTGGGTGTGGGGGCGGGGGATGGCGGGAGAGGGGGGGAGTGGCTGAATTCCCAGAATCTTAAAGACTCCACAGAATTAAATGTGATATTTTTAGCAATTCAGCCCCAGCGGACCCCCAGAATTTGGTTGCCGCCCGTGTATGCTGGTAAATCGTTTTGGACAAAAGTGAAATGTTCCTCGAGCATTGCGGAAAATTGTTATGAAGTGGTTGTTAAAATCCCCTAAATTCTTAAGCACCTACCTATTCTCCAAATATTTACGAAAAATTGAAAGTTTCACCATTTCAAATGCTAAAAAGTCTCGATTTTCGTGCGAAGTACGGTTGATTAATACAAAATGGCAAATTACGAGTATACATAATTTTTGATATTTAAAAATTTATTAATTTAGATCTAGAATTTAAAATTTAAAATGAAGATTCCAATCTAGAATCAAAAGTAAACTTCATTTAGAAATCGATTGCGATTTCAAAAGCGTTTTTAGGTCGACCGTGCTGTAAATTAGTGCTGGATTCTCTATAATTTTCTCACGTGATAAAATAGTAGAAAATATACCGATTCATAGAGGACGTCGTGAGCATCGTCAACAACCAAAAGCGTGGTACGTATTTTGTCCATGTGCTGCACTAATTCTTCGCACGTTAATTTATATGGCGATAATCTCCCGGTGATTATTAGACAGTCAACGCTGTAATAAAAAATTCTTTTCTTTGCAAAATTCTCGAACGATCCATTCTTTGAGACATTTTAGCTCTAGAAATCTCATAACATTGCTAATTTTGAGTAAGTAATTCAGGTTTTTTTCTATTTAAGGAAAAAATCAGGATTTGCTTCTTTTATCCGTCAGTTAATTCTTCATATTCAATGCGCCCGCACTGCTGGCTTGTTATGATAAACCTATTATTTTATTTTTCAATGTTTATTTTATGATTATTTATAAATTTTGTGTACATTTACTATTTTGTCTTTATCTTCTTTAATTAATGATCTTAATCATCCTTTCACCTTTAGCGCTATTAAGAATTTTTCGTATGCAGTTCGTCAATTAAGGCAACTGGATCTTACTTCAAATCAGTGGCCAAAAATTTACTGAGGTCGCTGCGCTGGCTGAACGACTCGGCGTATTTTTCTACATTCTTTATATTCAATGCGCCCACGCTGCTGGCTTGTTTTGGCAGAGTCTTTAGAATAAAAGAAATAGGTTATTCGTAAACCTATTCTTAATAAATCAATTATTTTACACCTAGGGTTATGCGGGAGACTTATTTTTTCACTGATAAGCGTAGTTCTATCAAATAAAAAGATGTCCTTATACTGAATGTCTCTGTTGGAGAGAAATTAAATTAAAGAATAATACCATATTATAATAATGATAATAATAATAATAATAATAATAATAATAATAATAATAATAATAATATTAATATTATTATTATTATTATTATTACTATTACTATTACTAATAATAATATTATTAATATTATTATTATTATTATTATTATTACTATTATTAGTTATTATTGCTATCATTATTACTATCGCTATTGCTATTATTATTACTATTACTATTACTATTATTATAACTATTACTTTTACTATCACTATTACTATTGCTATTAGTATTGCTATACTATTACCATTACTATTATTATTATTACTATTACTTTAAATAGTACTATTACTATTCTCACTATCACTATCAATATCAGTATCATTATCACTGTCACTATCACTATCAGTATCACTATCAAAATCACTATCACTATTAATTATATCATATATTATTATGATATAATAATTATTATTATTAATAATAATATTATTATTATATAATTATTATTATTATTATTATTATTATTATTATTATTATTATTATTATCATCATCATCATCATCATCACATCATGCTTTTACAGTTTAAGAAAGATTGAGCATCGACAGAAACACCAAAAATGAGGTTTTTTCCACACATCCACTTTTTTGAGCCCAAAAAAGCACTTTTGAAAACTTTTTGTTTCACCCTCCCAGAATTCATATGCTGTACACATCTGATTAGGACTTTCCAAATTTTTTTCATTTTTTTCGCAATTTTTCGATACCAATAAATAGTGCTCGACGAGAAACGATTTTTTTAGTTTTTTCGGTCTTTGAACATTTTTGGATGCTTCAGATTGCCGACTTTGTGTGCTCGAGAAGGTCGAACTTGAACAGACGTGACGTGTAGGGGCTCATAATTTTGGGTGGGGGTCCGCGACCATTTTCGGAGTTGGGGAATGGCAAATAACTTCCAATTTTTGACCGAAAATAACAAAATAGTGCGTTAAAAAGGACCAAAAAACACACGTTTTCGCTTAAAATTTGGAAGAGGGATCAAAATTTTTCTGACTCCGGGGAGATGGGAGACGAGACGATCGACTTTGGGTGCGGAATCCCGCTAAACTTTTATGCCACGTGTGTGCATTTGAAGAAAATTACAGGCGATGAGCAAGTTGTGCTGCTGGATCTGCTTAACATGTGCCGAAATTTGCTCGCGAACTTTTTGCCACTATCGACGAAATAATTTAACGTGGCGTGCAGCCGTTCGTCGACTCCGGCGCTGTTGGCCGTACAATTGATCAAAACGAGCCCGAAGCACCTATTCGGATAGAGCAAACCGAACCTTAGCAATATATTGGCGCCAGCACCTTCGCCAAACCCAACGACGGCTTGTAGTTTGGCAAAATTTTGAAAATTTTGGAAAAAATTTCAAAACTTTGAAAAATTTTGAAAATTTAAAAATTCGAAAATTTGGCTAATTTTGTCGTACCTCATATATTGTACAAAGACTGTCACGGCTAATGATGGGGGTCAGTCCAGTCTGTGGGAGGGGTCAGATTTGTCAATAAATTATTAGGTGATCTTTGCTGAAGCACAATGACATAAAAGTGAATTAAATGCTATAATATCGTAATACTACATATTTCGAGCAGTTTTGTAACTTTTGAATTTTCATCAATTTTTTACATTAGCTTAGATTATTTTCTTGAAAAAATGTCCACTTTCTCGTAAATTTCCTACCTAGGCTTCTAGATCCCAGAGGACTTAGCGTACATGACACTGGCTTCAGGCGTGCTGATGATTCAGACCCAAGAGGGAGTGTTACGAAGAAAACGAAGAATGGACAAAGATCAAATTATTCAAAGTGGATTTTAATATTTATTTTTGGCATTTTTAGACGATTTAAGATTACTCCTTTACATAGATCATTTTAGGTTTTCTCCGGCCAACCCCCCTCCCCGCCCCACAAGGCTGCAGTCATCATGTGTAAGGGTGCGAGGGAGAAGATTCAAAAATTGAGTTATTCAATAGAAAAAAGCAAATACTGAGGGTGAAATAAAGCTTAGACCGAAAGGGATGCCAGAATAAGGAACATTTTTACTAAACTTCTTGACAGAGCGTGAACTAAGGGTCCGTGGTATTCTAATATTTACGCCTCTTTTTAAAGTTCACTCTAGCTGAATGAATAAAAAATTTTGTTTTCGTTTCGAATTCAGAACGCACTCAAGTCTCATGTGAAATTATTGATAATAATGTAAAAAATCACGAAATTTCTTCGAAAAATCACTAAAATATTTTACTTTTATGGGGGAATTTCTGGCGAAATACGTGCTAGGACGGAAAAGGCTTTTGATTACTAAAATCAAGCATTTCCGAGGCTTTTTATAATGACAATTTATTTTGATTTCCCAGCATTATTTGAGTAAATAATCTTCGTTTATTTTATTGCGTTTATTTAATTATTGGAGAGTTTATAATTCGTTTTATATATTTTATTTTATTCATTTTTAGTTCTGTATTTAAATTTATTTGCTTTGCAGTTTTTATTTTCTCTCTCTATTTTATGTTTTCTAACTTGGCAAAATCGAGAACGTTGACGAGGTCGCTGGCTATGGCGTCCAAAGTTGGGAAAACGAAATCTTCGGCAAATTCTTCGTCGAGCTCGTCTTGTCCGGGCAAACAAACGTGATACCAAATCGAATTTTCAGCCACTTGCTTCATATGTTCGTTTTGAACGAAATCGCAAAATGGCACGTCTTAAAAATTGCGCATGATTTCCAATGCGTCCTTCGTTAATTGGTTAAAAAATGGAAAAAATATTACGATTGGAGCCAATGTCGTGGACGGTCAAAAAAGCGACTTTTCCATTCGTTTGAGAACCCTGTTAAAAATAATAATAAAATATAAACATAAAAATCATGATAAATAAATGTATAAATAAATATATAAATAATTAATTAACAAATGATAAGTAATAAATAATAAATATCAAAGTAATACAAAGCGAAAATCCTGATAAAAGCGAAAATATGAATGGGCAGTCTATGATGTGAAAATTTTTCAGAAACAATAACAACCTTTCTTAAATCACTGCCTATAAATTTTACCAAATGAAACAAAAACGCTACAGAACGCCAAGCAGTGCGTAGGGTAGTAAAAGTGGAAAAAAACTAAAGTATTAGTCAAAATTAACATAAAAATCTAAGTGATTTTTGTAATATTTTTACGGTGAAATAAGGATTGATTGGAAAGAGTGTATTTCGTCATTTTGAATGAATAAATAAAAATAAAAATAAAAGATCATAAAATTTAATTTATGATAAATAAAATATCAGAAACAAAATTCATCACTATAAAAATAAAAGTTTCTAATAAGTTTATAATAAGTCACGCAAATAAATGAATAAATGGATAAATAAATAAATTCACAAAAAAATATACAAATATGACTGCAGCAAATACAACGGCGTGAAGTACTAGACGGAAAACATGAGGTACAGTTTGATTTTCCTAAAGGAATTTCATGTTTAATAGCTGTAGATATCGAGCAACAAAGATTTTTAACTTTCTCTCGATTTTGAATTTATATAGAATGAAAAAATCGGGATAATTCTCCAAAAAAGCTAAGGATTAAACAGAATGATTGAAAAAATTGACTGCTCGACATTTAGCGTTGAAAACAATATAATTTTACGATAAAAGATCAAGAGAGTTTGCTATTGATTGATAGCTTAATTTTTTCAAAACTTTAACAAATTAATTTATTCCACTCCGGAATGTTGTTATGCAAGTACGAGTTTTAAATTTTATAATTAAGGCTATGTGATTCCAGCATTCTGGGCAAGCTGGCAACAATAACTTTGTTTTAATTGAATTTTTTAACAAATTTTTTAGGAAAAAATCCCAATTTATACCACGATTTCACGATGCTGAATTGAACGGCTAGCGTCGTGAAACATTTAAGTGCGAAATATTGCTATTTTTTAGCTCAGATGTCTTAGAGCGATTTTTTCAATAGTAATTTACATCAAAAATTAAGCAGAAAGGAAGCATTAACTTAGCTTAGCTTGATACAAATTTCTCGGAAAGTTCATTTGAGATATTCTAACTTGATTTATTTTTAGCCATAAAAATGTGCGCTCGATTACGATGATTAACATTTTGTTAAACAGGTTAATTTTAAGAAAGGGATCCATTCGAAATTCTTTAGAAATTAATTGCACTGCAATGACCGTTTTTCACCAGACTCTACTAAATGGCCGCCTTAACTCTTGTTTCTACGACTTATAAAGTGGTATAAGGAGAAGATTAACCTCTTTCTCATAAGATAATGATAAAAGAAAAGCAGGAAAGAAAAACGAAATCTACGGTAGAAAAGAGGATAAAAGAAAGAAAATAAAATATTATCGTCATTTAAAAGAAAAGAGAAGAATAACGTCATAAATCTCCTAACTCGGATAGTGAAATATGAAGATTTTGATGAAAGGTTGAAAGTTTAAGCCCAAATATTTGAATATGCTTGTAATTAAGACGGCTTTGATTTATTGCTGGTAATCAATAAAATACGTTGATTAAATAAAAATTCTGCGTAAAATGATCATTTTGCCATAAAAATATAGGTACTTTTACAAAAATCGCTGCTGATTAGAGATGATAATTTTGGTTGGTTTTAGTATGCAAAACAGGGTAATATACAGTAGAACATGAATGAAGGTGCGGTGCGATTGATACCTGAACGTAGACCTTGAATTTGAAAGAATATTTCGACGTAAAATCTAACGTTTTGTCGATATGAATTTCGTGGTGAAACTTCGGTGTACCATCAAAATCGGGTGATACCTAAAAAATAAATTCAAAAAGGCATGAGTAAATTATCGAAGGGTAAAACGATCTAAGAATCATTGCAAAATCAAAATAATTATTTATATAATTGAGAAAAAATATATTTCAGCTGAAAAGCTGAAAAAATCCGGAAACATGACAAGCTGGGGCTACTTTTATTGGTTTTACCTTCGCTTTTTCCGACAATTCCATCGCGTCTTGGCGAATATTCAAAACCGTCTCGGCTATGTTTCAAGTTTAGAATATAAGTATAAGGCTGCGTTAAAATACCAGAGCAAGTCAAAAAAGTGAGTAATTGCGATGTCGAATAAAGTCCCGGTATGTACGACCAGCTGAAAAAAAAAGTTAATTTATGGGCAAGGTTGCTATGTGACGTGAACTCGTGATCCAGAATTTGAGAAATATTATTAAAGGCGCATAAGGAACTAGTTTTGATCTCTGTTTTTATCAAAAGATGATTACGGATCGATAAACAAGTTTTCCTATATGTATTTGTCGTTAAAAAATAACTAGTCCGCGCCTTTGCAAAAAAAACAGGTCGGAAAAATTGGCGTCGTACGCAGTCGAAGTGGAAGATTTTTATTAAACGTCATTTTCCATAAGCGCGTCGCACTATAAGTCAATATATTACGTAAGAGGCGAATAAATCGATCGGACAAAATGGATTATGTGCCATCGGTCTTGGAATAATAAAGTATGAATGAATGAATGGAATAATTTATTACTGAAACGCGACAATTACGACAGATGTAAAAGAGTAATAAAACGTACGGTCAATAGAATAAAAGCGTACAGCAAAAGGCGATGAGCGAGCCATGAATATGACGATTTAAGCCCGCCCTATAATAAATTTGGATAAGTCGACATCAATTGATCTAGATTTGAATATATTTAAGTTAAGGGAAGAGACTACAAAATCAGGTAGGTGATTCCAAACAGAGATATACTTACAGAAAAAAGTCAAATTTTTGTAAATTAGAACGGACAAGAGGAACAACTAGCTTGAAACGATTTGTGCAGCGAGTAGTATTTTGATTAAGCACAAAAAATCTGTCATGGAAAGACAAGATTTTTGACTAATAATTTGATACATCATACATAAGCAAATATGAAGGCGACGTAATTCTAATCGACACAAGTTAAGTTGGTTAAGGCGTTCGTCGTAAGAAAGAGGGCTATGATATCCAACTATGTATTTAGTAAATTTACGCTGAAGAGCCTCCAGCCTGTTGATATCACTAATATAAGAGGGGGTTACATAAAGCACAGGAATATTCAAGGATCGGTCTGACGTAAACAATGAAGGCCTTTATGAGATTATTTTTATCACGCGAAAAGAAGGATTTTCTAATTAAGATAGATCTCAAGAAAGCTTTCTTGATAATACTGTTGTAATGTTCCTTAAATTTCAGGTTGTGCGAAATCAGCACTCCTAAATCGCGAACATAGACAGAATCGTTCGTAATAACTTGTGTATTGAGTGTATATGACAATTTAGGATTATTTTTGCCCAAATATAGGACTGTGCATTTAGAATATGATATTGGTAAACAATTTCTGGTGGCCCAAATGGAAATTCTATCTAAATCGGTCTGAAGTGTTTGATAATTGCAGGAAAGATTGAATATTTTTAGGTCATCCGCGAACATAAAAGTCGAACTTGACAAGTTATCAAAGATATCATTTATAAAAATCAAAAACAACGTAGGTCCAAGAATGGACCCTTGAATAACTCCACTTGTAACAGCGGCATAATCTGAAAAACACTGATTAACGCGAACACACTGAATACGATTAGATAGAAAAGCTTTTGACCAATTAAACAGGTGTTAATACCGTAACTGGTTAATTTAACAAGAAGTTTAGATATGTCGACTTTGTCATAAGCTTTAGCAAAGTCTATATAAATTATATCAACGGTTTCTTTACATTCCAGTGATTTAACCCAAGAATGTTTACAATTTAATAGTTGCAATTCGCAAGATTTATGTTTTTGGAAACCATATTGAAAAGGTGATATTAACTCATTAGTAGATAAATAAATTGATAGTTGAGTATTAATAATACTTTCCATTTTCTTACAACTTGAGCAACATAAAGAAACAGGACGATAATTTTCAGTTAATGAGGGGTCACCCTTTTTAATTATAGGTACAACGTAAGCCTCCCTCCAAATGTCTGGGATATCACCTTGATAAAAAAGAAACAGTAAAAATACTGATAAGGGGTTTAAGAAGATAATAAGCTTATTTTTTTAACAAAAAAGTTACTAAAACCATCAGGCGCTATCGAAGTCGAGTTTTTCGTCTTAGCAATCGCCCGTGAGACATTATTTTCGTCAAAGACGATGTTTGAAATAGAAAAATCACTCCGCTTCTGAAAAAGAAAAGAATCGTCAATATCATCATTGGTAAATACGGAAGAGAAGTAATGATTGAACATATTAGTTTTACAATGAAGATCGGCTACTACATTATTGTCGGTGGAAGTAATAGGTGGAATGCTTCGAGAATTATTTAAACGATTATTTACAAATCTAAAAAAGGATTTCAGATCGTTATGTTGCAATAAATTACTTTCCTGTAAACAAAAATGAATATGAATTTCTTTGCGTAACATTTTACAGTGAGTACGATACCTTTGTTTGCATATAATTGTGAGATATTTTTTGTATTTTTTCCATAAAAGCCGTTTTTTGGCAAATAATTTTCGTAAAACTTTAGGGTATGAAAATTTGAAAGGCTTTGCTTTGACTTTAGGAACAAAAGTAAAAATTAGAGGCCTTAAGACATTTAAAAATACATTATACATGTCGTTAACATTTAAACAAGTAGAAAAAAGATCAGGCCAAGAAATAGTAGAAAGAAAGCTACCAATACTAAAGTAGTCTGCTTTTTGAAAATTGAAGTGAGATTCTACATAAGTAGTAGGTGGAGTTATCAGAGTTTCAAAAGATATAGAATTGTGGTCACTTGTAGAAAAGGAGGGTAGTACTTTAACATTAAAAACATTATTTGCTGCAAAATTAACATCAATAATATTTGTATCATGCGTTTGATCTAAAACTAATTGTGTTAATCCTGTAGACGAGAAACAGTCGTAAAACAATTCGTTAAGAGAATCGGATGTAAAGGTACCTAAGGTCCAAATCAATTTTAGGTAAATTGAAATCCCCTAGGATAATTACGGGATAAGAGCAATTATTTACCCATTCTATCAAGTTACAGATTCTTAAAGCATGATCTAAATCGTAGTGAGGAGGTCTGTAAATAAGAAGAAATCTAATTCTATCCTGACCATGGAAAAAATCAATAATTAAAGAGTCAGATATACTCCAGTTCGTTAGGAACTTTAACAAAACGAGCACTAAAATGTGATTTTACAAAGACAATGACGTATTTATTTAAGACGGCGCTTTATGGCTCAGGAATTAAGGCCTTACTTCAGGGCAAAACATTTTGAAAAAATAATAATCAATAACATTAATGATAATTTAATACAATCATAATAATAAAATCAATCGAATCAAAATTTATTCGTCATCAATGTTAGTGAACAAACTAATGAAATGTTACATAAGAAATATAGTATAATTGCTAAAAAATTTTAGGATAATATTTGATGGACTTGGACGCGTAAAGGCAAACGAATAATGCGCTTAATTACGGCCCATAAGAAAATTGGTAAACTCAAGATGTTTCAATCTTATCATAAATACTTTCGAGTTAGGAGCTCGTATAACTTGCTCAGGCAAAGAATTCCACAAAGAAACCACACGATTACAAAAATCGTATTTTCTAATATTCAAATTCGATTTGTTAATTATTAGTTTACGAGAGTTTACTGCACGATTTGACAGCATGTTGAAGGTAAGAATTTTTTCAAAAGGCAAAGTCTGAAAATTGACGATAGAATAGACCATGCTTAAATTAAAGTGAAGCCGCCGGAGTTCTAAGCGTACAACACATAATTCTTTAGACGCAGCAGAGGGATATAAGTCTGTAGTTTTCAGGAGATGACATGTCACGTTTTTAGTGCATAGGCACTACAATGGCTTGGCTCCAAAGATTTGCAGGCTTCCTGTCCTATAAGAGACTGTAAAAATTATGGCAAGCGGTTGTGCCAAAAATAATTTTAGCTTCTTAACGAAAAAGGCGCATAGCTCCATCAGGGCCAATTGACAGTGATGGAGACGGTTTAAAGCACCTTAAACAGCAGAAAGATCAAATTTGCATCTAATTCTACTAGGAAAATCAAGCAAAACAATATCATACAAAAATGATGCAAAAAATTTGTCACAAATGTCAGCTTTGTCAACGTCTTCAACAATAAGATCGCTGTCAAGGTTTCTAAGTAACGGTATTTTCTTTTTACTACTCAGACGCTTATCAACAAAAGAGTAAAAATTCTTAAAGTTATTTGATTCTATCGAATGACTCTCCTCAACAGTAAAAATTGTTTAGTTGCTATTTTGATCTCTTTGCTTAAGGTTTTGCACTTTTCTGAGACTTCAGCGTTACACGGTCAATTTTGTACTTCCTCCAAAGTCTCAGTTTACGGCCTTGCAATTTGTAAAAAATCGTAGGCAGAACTTTTCTACGGGCATTACCTCTTTTTGGGACAAATTCTGAAATAACAAAATCTATTACAGACAAAAAACTTTCGTAAAAATCATTAACGGTTATGCAAGAAAAAACAATCTCCCATTGAACTGATGCTAAACAAGCCTCAAAGGCTTCAAAATTAGCTTTCCGAAAATCTGGTATAAAAGTGCAAGATTTATTTTCATTTTCAGCTTCTAAAGTAAAAGAAATCATTTCATGATCACTGTCAGAAAAAGGTTCGATAATATTTACGTTATTTACTAAATCATAAGAAGTGCACAAAACTATATATCCAGAAAATTGTTATTTCTACTAGGCTCACTAAACCCAGGTTTAAAAAGAAATCATGAAATAACCGAGTCAGAGGGTTTCGAAGTACAGAATTCGAGTTTAAGTATAAATCAGGCAGATTAAGATGTCCGAGTACAATGCAATTTTTCGTATTTTCTATGTAGGTTTCAAAAAGTAAGCAAAGTTGCTGTGCATGATCAGGATCATACTTTTGGCGGCCTATAACACAGGACAAATCAGATGATTTCGTTAGAATTCATGCAAAAATGACAAACAAGAGTTTCAGGAAAATCAGCCATAAAATCCTTTAATTCAATTTTGCAAAATTTTAACGAAGTTTTGTAAAATATAGCAACACCCCTCTACGATCTAACCTATCATACCGATACACATCAAAACCAGATGAGGTACAAAGAAGGCCATCAGTTATGGCCTCTGAAAGCCAGGTCTCGGAAACTAGCACAAAATCGTAGATAGCAGAAGTAAGCATTGCCTGAAGTTCACTGAGCTTATTAACAAGACTCCTAGAATTACAAAGAATACATTTTAAACCATGTTGGTCATTTTTAGCCTGAAAAACGGTTTTCTTAGGGGCCGTAAAACCCTATGCTCGAGGTAAATACGGTTTACGTAAAAACTTTTTCAATTCATACGAATTACGGTAAATAAACCAATCTTCGTCTCCACATTCCGTTTCTCAGCTAGTTCAGAGTTCAAATGTCTAAATGCTTCCCTTTGTTGCCAAGAACGATCCGGAAGGGCGTAAACCTTCGACTTACGTCCGCGATCGGCGTATCTGCTCACTGCCTTTATCAATTCCATTTTCGACGTTTCTGAGTCGCACTTGATCTTAATGATGCGTGGCAAGTCGTGCCATCACGACGTGCTTTAACAATCGGACCAGACCGTCGAACGTTGACGATTTTTGAGTCGTCAAAACCGGCCAGGGCGATAAATTTTTTGACGTCATCTTCCAGACGAGCGTCGTCGTTCTTTGAGGAAAAATTTTTGTAGCACAGCAGTAGTCTTTTTTGAATCTGCTTCTAACGCATCCTTAACCGCAGTAACAACTATTTTATTCACGTCCAGGCTAACTGGTGAAACCGACGAGTTTTTGACGCGAACAGAAGCCACCAAATCGATTTTTTTGGCCAAAAAATCCAGTTTGTCATTCACCTATGTCTGGAAGCTATCGAGTCGTTTTTCAAATGCAGCTAATTTATGTTCGTCGGCGAAAAAATGTTTGCCGGCTGGTAGACAACGTGGGCAAAAAAATAACTGATACATTTCGAGAGAAAGTTGTAGGCTTCGTCGCTCAGTTTTAGACAATTTGAACGCAGCCAACGTTGGCAGAAGTCGCGATGAATAGCCAAAGAATTTTCGTGGACTTCGTATCTACACTCCGGACACAAATATTTGTCGAACGTATTATCAGCCGACATGGAACTGATGACACGTTTACTTTTGCCGACCATCGTAGCAAACTTAATAACGTTATATCTTTATATACTTAAAATAAAATATAATCAGTTGTATGTGTGCCCTTAAAGGTTGACCATTCAGATTGACTGTTGACCCCCGTAAAAATCTGCTGATCCCCCAGAATGTCAAGTTTTATAGAAAATTGAGGAAAATATATGCCGATTTAAAGCGTTTTTAGCGACGTTTTGACTCGCAGTTTAAATTTTTTGGCACGCACCGAATGGCCATCTTTGAGCATAATGTGTCCGATTTTGTCACATTTTTTCTGCAATTTTAACATATTTTTCAAATATTATTTATCTGTAATCAAAAGCAAGCTTCAATCTGATTGAATCACGAAAAGCACATTCCAAACATTAACATTTATCAAGATTTAGTACTTTTTGCAAGAAACAGTCTGCATTCAATGAAAAAGAGTACATTTTCATATGTAGTTAATAATTAAAAGATTTTTTAGTTTTTTTATATTTTTAGTTTTATTAGTGTTGGTACATACGTGCAAATTCACGTATTTGAAATAACATTTGAATTGCATGAATATACGATCGAGTGTATTGAAATTCACAAGTCACAACTAATCGAAAACGAAAATTATAAGAGGGATAACTTGTGCTTTCAAGACGATTGATCAGAGGCTGTTATGATTTTTGCTGAAATAGCTGGCTGACGTTGCTGTTTGTTTAAACAAAAATCGTATTTAAAAAAGAAGAATGAAACTATGGAAAACACTCGGTCAAAAAAATCAAAAAAATAATAAAGGCAAAGTTACAGCGTTCTTAGTCCACAGAGTAAAAATAATCCTTGCGGCTGATTTTGACACTGCTTAATTTGACAAAGACAGATGCATATAAGAATATTCAGATGGCCAGCGTATTGAGATGGCCGAAGCCTAGTTCAGATGGCCAGCATATTCAAATGGCCAGCATATTCAGATGGTCAGTGTATTTAGTTGGCCAGCATATTCAGATGGCCAGCATATCCAGATGGCCAGCCTACTGGTTCAGATGGCCAGTGTATTCAGATGGCCAGCATAGTCAGATGGCCAGCATAAGGCCAATAAAGGTCAAGAAAAAGGTTAAAGATTGGCTAACTATACAATACTGAGTATTATTAACACATCGAGGTGTGATTCTCGCTGAGATACCACAAGGTGTCGCGACTCCCAAGGGCTTTAACCTTCGCCACACAAGTGTAGCTTCCCATTTATCAACCCCGGAGGGGTGAAAGGCTGGGTGCGCTATCTCGATTGATCTGTCCTTATTTTTGACCTCAACATAGTAGTCTGACATGTACAGTAACAGGTAGTTAGACAGGTAGGTAGGTACCCATGTAGTAGTTTGTAATCAAATAATTCACCCAGTGTACCTACGACCATACACAGGCAGCATGAGCATTCTTGAGTCTAAATGGGGTAAAGTCCAAAACAATGCGAAAATGCAATTCTTGGGGTGTTGTGCCAATTATCGATCTCTAGGGGTTTCCCAGTAGTTGCCTGCATTGCGATCAGCCGTAAAAAGAGCAAGCGAGCCGCTAATCAAAGGCGCCGCTGCAGTATGAGCTTAAAACAATGCAGATAAGAGCGCACGCCGCCGCAAGTTGTAAAATCACGTGCATTCCATAAGGTAAAAAGGGCATAAGTTCATAAGGTCGTATATGCACGCACGTCAATAAATACCAGCATGTAAATGATACAACGACCGTAATTTATGTACTAAATATTAACGCGTAATAGATACAACACAGAAACAGGCATGTAAAAGAGGCTGGTGCTAATTCCACTTCAAACCAAAAATGCAAAATCTGGTAGAACAAGAAAGGAATTATAGTACCTATTGTCTAAAATATTATAAAAAACAGCTTAGGTTAACGAAATCGCTTCACTTCCTGATTTAACGTTCGAATCTTGTAGATCTTTTGTAGCGGTCCTACGGCGTGTTTTCCAGCGCTAACTTAGCTTAGCGTCAGCATCATCCATTCGTTTTCGATATTATTTTTTTCTGTATTTATACGAATGATTTGTTTGATCGCCATTTCTACTTTTTTCTCAGAAAACTCAGACGATACTTTACTATATGTAAGTAAAATTTGAACAAGCTATCTATTCGTTTTACTAATAGCAGGGATCACCCCATATCTCGGCCCTAAGATAAGATAGACAACAGTCTGAGAAATAGGAGAACCGCGCATCAGCGAACCTATACACCCGCAATACCCAACATTGCCACCACGAGTCCTAACATTGCCACTGTCCCAAATGTGCCACCTTGAGCCCCAGCATTGCCGCCGTGATTTCTAACATTCATAGAGCGAGTCACACATGGACGTTGTCGTAAGGGGCGGGGGGAGGAGCTCAAAGTCCCAAAAACGCCTCAGAAGTCGGTAGACCTCCCAGAATTGTAGGCTTTTTCCTCGATGTTTGCCCCATCAGATCCTTTCCAGGAATTTAGTTGCGGCTACACGTGGGTAGGGGAGTTTGGAGGGGGGTATGATGCACCCTCTACTCCCCGCAGAAGGCCGAGTAACCCCCCCACCAGAAACAACAATACTCCCCCAGAATTCATTTTTGAAATTTTCCTGGTTTTTCGCAATTTTTTGATGTCAATAAATAGTGCTCGATGAGAAACGTTGAAAAATGGCGTTTTTTAGCCATACCACCATTTCTAAGACCATTTTTTGACCTTTGAAAAATTGTACCCTCCTCAGAATTTTAGATGCTGCTCACCTATGGTTGCGGCCCTTTGTACTTATGTGTGTATGCATATGGAGGTGCACATAAAATCTAAAAGCATTAGGTATCTAATTTTCATAGATAATACTTAGGGACGTTAGGGAGGGGTTAAATCAAGAACTGGTGAGAGGCTTAATCCTAAGTTTTTTGTATAGTAATTCTATGACAGCATTTATGATGTATTGTCATGTCGAAGTTGTCTAGAAGACTGTTTCGTTTCTAAAGTGCTCCTTCAATACCTAACTTCTAACTTCTCAATGGAGGTAATAACACCTCTCGATAGTAATACCTCAAGAAGGATTAAACCCCCACGACAACGTCAATATGTGAAGCGTTGTGTAAGTGTGCGAAGCAAAGTTAGGACCATGTCTGGTGGCAATGTTGGTACTCGTGGTGGCAGTGTTGGGACACGACCATTTTTTGTGCGGACTGTGCATGTACAGAGATAACCGAAAAAATCCAACGACCGAAAAAATTTTCAGACATACTGCACATGTATACCCCTCGATCTACCTTTTTCCGACTGAACATGCATAGCCATGCTGTCCTAGACTGAGTTCATAAGTCCTAAATTGAGTTAATAATAAAATAGACAAGCACTAATTCCAAAATTTTTTACAATTTTTCAGCTAAAGATGCATATTTACCTGACTTTGAAAGCCGAAATGAATGGTGTTAAATCAATCGGAAATGATACACTGCTGTTGCCTAATGCTAATAGAATCGGGTTATTGGAATAACATAAAACAGCGCCAAGTTGCCAAATAAGTTTTAACTTCCTGCAAAAAAGTTTGAAAAAAGTAGAACAGGTAGATGGAAAACATGATGTTCAGATTGTACGAAGATGGATGGCGGAGTTTCAATCGCGCTTTTGAGACCAAATAGATACCTACGATACTAAATTTTCTGCTGAAAAATGTCTAGAAAAGCGTTAAAACCAGTGGCGGATCTAGGATTCTTCTAAGAGGGGGCGGTACCCTAAGGGGGGCGGAATCCTGACTTGGGCGGAAAAATTAGCCGTTTTCACCCGAAAATCGCTAAAAAAATCGCTCAAAAAATGCTTAATTTTTCTTACTATTTTGGGCCAATGAGGGGGCGGCCGCCCCGCCCCCCCTAAATCCGCCCCTGGTTAAAACTATAGTTCTGCATCCATCAAAAAGTCATCGTACATTCGTTGCCGTCCAAAGATCGCTCCAAGACTTCTTCGTGCACAAGAGCCTCAAAATTCTTTAGCCAAAAAATCATGCGAGGATGTATGTGTGCGTAAAAGGTATCGTCTATAGGTGCACAGCATGGCCAATCTGGGCAGGGGGTCAGCTTGTCTGGGGGATCAAGATTTGAGCTTTTTTGAGCCCAAATGACCTCAATAAGTGGTTAAGCGCTACGCGTTATTATACGATTTCTGGTCAATTTGAAACACTTTTAAAGAAAATTTTGAATTTGCATACGTTTTTTGCCTTTATTTTGCCTCATTTTCCTGAGAAAATTTCCCATTTTTTTATTCTGGCGGTCTCTAGACCCCCAAAAACTTCCTCACCCCACCTGCATGCCCGGTCCCGTCTCGTTAGACCGACTGAGTCAGCAAGCCCATCGATTCCTTAGACCCAATACCCACACCATCGAAAAATCTCGTCATACTCACCGTATGGTGCACAATCACTTGAAGGGATGCACGAAACAACATGATAAAAGAAGCGTACAAAGTGAAATGATGGAATATTTAGTCAAAAAATATGTCGCGAAACATTATTTACGTAAAACGTATTGATTATCCAGCTTTTTCAACCATCGGACCTATTGTCGAACGTAACGCACATTGTTCGACGTAGAAACAAGCGGATCGAATTGGATTTTTTGCGGTTTCTAGCCACATTTTTTTCGACCAATGCCCATGGCGAATAACGAACTGCTTTCATGGTAATTTACAAGGCGGAATGGCCCGCCCAAATTCGGTCGGTAAACAACCCTATTCGGCGAAATACAAAATGGGTTAATACCTCCCACGTTTTGCCTGACCAGGCGTCCTTGCGGATTAGCCCTCGTCTTTTCTCTGATAAAATAAAAAAAGATAATTGCCTCAACGTTCGCGAATTAGCTTAACGACTAGCTGAAGAAAAAATCCAATTCGTCGGCGCATCGGAGTCGTTGATAAAAAAGATGATTCGAGTGGGCGGAAATTGACAGAGCCCGTCTGGTAACAACCGGACGCGAGCAACGGGGCAATTCTCCGTTGCCAGACGGAAAAAAATTAGAAAAAATGACTGTAAAACCGTCTCTAAGCAAACAAATCGTTCGTTGGCGAAATATTGCCAAATGAATTGGCTGTTTATGCGCGGAAAAAAGATATTTTTTGGGGCAAGGATGATTTAAGAACTTGGAAACTATAAATTAGGCGGCTGAGTGATTTATCGGTAAATCTAATAAAATATGCTGTTTTCGATTGTCATCATTTTCAGTGTTCCTACGCGAACTAGAGACGCAACACAAGAGCAGCTAATTTGACCAAAGTTTTGGGGTCTGAATGGAACATAAATAAAAAAAAGCGCAAAATATACGCCAAAAATTCATTTTTAGGGGTCCGCCTTAATCTGCTAGAGTATTTTTGAATCTCGCGGTTTAAACCCCCAAGCCTTCTCTCCCACGCCTACGTATAGCTGTGGGTAGTAGGCTAATTTTAGAGGGTAAGAAGTGTCCATCTCAGCTTTAATTTATAAATCGCAAGGATCTACGATCACAAGGTAAGGTCTTTTGCAGATATCCAAGCTAATTTGCATATGTCTTGGAAAACCTGGGCCCGGTTTCATAGAAGACTAATAATAATTACCAATAATATTACCACTAATATCCTAATAAATATTAGTCTCATTATTTTTTGTTACATTAAATTAATAATATTACTAGTACTAGTAATAATACCAGTAATTAGTTATAAATATTACTCCATTATTTTCCATTTCACAGAGCAATAATAAATATTACTAATATTATTACTAATTTTATAAGTACCTGCGTATTGTTGATTGTTGTTTTGTGCATTGATTTGCTTTTCGTGTGCAGATTATGTTTTTTTGCATTCACTTTTTTAACTTTTTATAATTTAGCCTTTATGAGTTTATCATGCCAAAAGATAACGAGATTAAATTATCATTATTGAAGCGCATTAATGATTCGAAGAAACTTTTATTCGCCAAATTTGATGATACTATAACCGCCAGCGATAAGCAACAAGAATGGCTTAAAATCAAAGATCAGGCCATCAGTATAGGATTTTTATTTTTTAAAGTCAATTCGATTTCTAAAAATCCGTGGACGTCGACCGAAATAAGCAATTGCGGCTAAATCTTCTTGTTCAGAATCGGAACTTAAATCCATTTTATACAAATTCTAAAAATGAAAAGTATGCATACAAATTACTCATGCATAATATTGAATGGTCGTACAAAATGTACGCTTCAGGGAAAATCCTGTCATTTTATGAAAAGTAGTCAAAATTATCTGAAATTTCGCAGAAGTATCGTTTGACTCTTTGTACTACTAAATTTTTACTACTAAACTAAATTTCACATACATAGGGAAGCATTAATACCCTTAAATATTGGTGAATAAAGACTAATGAAAAATTAGGCGAATATCGGATGAGATTTTATTAGTATTAGTGCCACTAATATGTTTATGAAACAGACGGTTATAAATCGTCTACTAATGTGGTAATAATATTGGTGATTTTAGTAATATTTATTAGTGATTTGGTAATATTTTATGTAACGACCGACTGATATTCTAGAAAACCGGTTTTTTCTATTACTAATATCATTACTAACATTTATTACTAATATTATTTTTTGTGAAACAGGAATTCCTAATAAATATTACTAATATCAACTGACATTTTTATGAAACTGCGTACCCTGGTGTACCGATATTCTAAGATTAGAGGATCGGTACGAAAAATTGGCATTTAGAAAATTCAAGAATTAGAAAACTTTAAGCCTATATTTATAACTTAATAAAAGACAGTTCGGCCCGATTATCCAGAAGTTACAACTTCAAAATCTCTAACTGAATAATACAATGAAGCTGAATTTGTTGTTTTTTCGTCAATTCATAAGGAAATTCCGATTCACTATTATTTGAGTTTTTTAATCTAGAAAGAGATTCCTCATGTACATATTAGCAAAATATGCTTTTATTTTTTCCTCCTTGTTTTACTGCAAGCAGAAGTTTGTCTAGATATGATATAATGATTTCATGTCGTACTATAATCTGAAAAAAACAATTTGAATGCTCTCCAGCTCTTTCAAAGATCGATTTTCGAGTCTCTCAGAATGTGTAATTATCTTAATCTTATCAACACATTCAATTCGGCTCCTAAAGTCAACATCGTATGTGGGCTAATTAACGACTAATTAATTAACCAATGCGGCTTTGCTCGGATTTATCATTGAAATTTGTTGAAGCGAAAGCACGAGCTTCGAGAATATTCGTAATCATGATAAGATGATGAGATAAGCTAAACAACTTACGAGCTAATCATAACATACGTTATAAAGTTAAATATTTCGTTTCAGAAATTTCGAATTTACAAAGAAATGACAATTTCTTTGTTACTTTTAATAGTTGTTGCTTATGCAAAATTTTCTGTCATCTCATCTTCACCCCTTACTAGTTATAATTTAAGTGTGGGGCTAATGTTACCCTTCGACGACCCGTATCTTAAGCCACTGATGGGGTACGAAACGTCGGCCGGAGCCGTTACGATCGCTCTGGACAAAATAAAACGCGACAATATTTTGCCCGGAGCCCAAATTCAGTAAAAATATGAAGGAATATTAAATATATTAGATTTTCAGTTTAATGGTCTAATTTTAATTTTTGGATGCAGTCCGATAGGTATACTGTGGCTGCGATAGGTTACCAGTCAGTTGATGATTAAAAAATTCGAGTCTTTTAGTTTCAGTCCTTAAAATTTTGAAAATCACCACATATACCTACATAATTTTGAGATAATTTCAAGCATTAGTGGGCAACTTTCGACAATTTTTATTTTTTTACTGTGAAAATCTCCACGCAAAAGTTGTGGTATTGTTCTTCTTCAGTGACAAGAAGCAAATTCGTGACTACTTAGTAATTCAATAACATTCCCCTTGATTAAATTATATTCTAAGGAAGGTCTTATGTTAAGAATTTTCCACTTGAACCATGTCTTTTTAATGTCGAATATATGCTAGAAACTCGTTGCAGTTTTTTCTTAGCAATTTATTCGGCCAAGGTCTGTAAATATAAAGCGTCAGTTTTCATGACGTAGGCAGCAGTAGTACAGTCCTGGAAAATAATAAATAATGAGTGTCGGTACATAAAGATATGTACTAATGTCTTAAGCGAAATAATTTTATGAGCAGGACTGCTAATACTATTAGTACTAATGAATAATAATAATAATAATATTCATAATAATAATATTAATAGTAATAATAATAATAATAATAATAATAATAATAATAATAATAATTAATATTAATAATAATAATAATAATAATAATAATAATAATAATAATAATAATAATAATAATAATAAATAATAATAATAATAATAATAATAATAATAATAATAATAGTAATAATAATAATAATAATAATAATATTAATAATAATAATAATAATAATAGTAGTAGTAGTGATAATAGTAATAATAATAATAATAATTAATAATAATAATAATAATAATAATAATAATAATAATAATATTAATAATAATAATAATAATAATAGTAATAATAATAATAATAATAATAATAATAATAATAATAAGTAGTAATAATAATAATAATAATAATAATAATAATAACAATAATAATAATAATAATAATAATAATAATAATAATAATAATAATAATAATAATAATAATAATAATAATAATAATAATAATAATGAGAATATTAATAATAATAATATTATTAATAATAAAAATATTAATAATATTAATAATAATGATAATAATAATAATAATAATAATAATAATAATAATAATAATAATAATAATAATAATAATATAATCCTAATAATTATAATAATGTGTTTCAGTAATATTCATAATGCTAGTAACATTGGAAAAATAATTAAAATAACAAATAGATAACAAAAACTTGTTTTTCTGCCTGCTCTTTTCAGTTATAACAGATTTTTAGCACGATTTTTGCAATCGTTGCTCTATTAATAAAAATACCTAATTAAAGCGCGATTCGGTTTGCAGATTATTTGTTCAAAATTGTCAATGTCGCGAAGATGTAGCGGCTGGCATTTGCTCCAAATTGTTTAGAAATCGTTCAATAGACGTGATGATAATGTCACCATGTGCTCCAAGTTAGTTATTTCTACAGTAAATATTTTACTACGATCCGATTTGCTGAGGTTCCTTTCAATTCGAATTAAAGTAGCTCTCATGAAATTATTAAATGTTTATTCATCACGAAATTACTTGGCTGCTTAATAATTATTAATTAGACAATGCGATTATTACAAATTAAGTGGTGACGAATAGGTTTAATAAGAATTTTTTGAGTTTTCGAAAAATTTGGAAATTATATAATCGACCCCGTCGTTACTTTGATAATTTATTATATGTGATTTTTTGTTTTTATTATTTTCCATATTTATTGCTATTTCTTGTTATTTTTATTTTCATGGCTGGTCACTTGAAGGAATATTACTTTATTCACCAATTTTAGCTGCGTTTATAACGGCCGTACTATCGACTTATTTTAATATTCCGGCTGTCAATTGGGCGGCGACTTCAGAAGAAGTCGCCAATGCCGATCGATTTCGCACGGTTTCTAGAATAATCGGATCGTCTTCTAAGTAACTTGTTAATTTGATATAAAGCAAAATGTAGTAAGATGTAAAAGCGAGTTATTAGCGTATATGATCATGGGGGTTGAGGGAGCTTAACCCCCTTAGGATTTCACCAGTCCCCAATTTTTTTGCTCTTTCTCCGCCCGCCCCAGAATTTTTGATTTTCCAAAAAAATCTTATAAATGATGACGTTTTTAGCATTTTTAGCGATCTTTTGACTCACAAGTTTTAAACTTTTCGTTACTTCGCACCATGCACTCATTTTTGACTATATTATATTCAATGTACAATGATATTTTTTCCGAATTTTTTATTTTTTATTTTCTACAAAAAAGCCTCCATCGGCAGAAAAACCTAAAAATGGCGTTTTTGACGCATATCCATCATTTTTACGCTCAAAAAGGCACTTTAGGACACATTTTCGGTTTTACCCCTCAAAATCCTCACGCTCTGCATGTATGGTTATTAGGGTTTTATGATCAGTGGCGAATCCAGGATTTCTGATAGGGGGCAGAACCTCGAATTGAGCTAGCCGTGTCAAAACTTGTTCAGAAAGTCCGACCATTATGCTTAAAGCACCGGTATTGGCCGTTTTTTGATCGACAGAATCACTTGTGATTCGAAAAAGTTCGAAATTTTCAAAAATTTCCTGCGGGAAACGCGCTAATTTAGTGCAAAAATGGTGCAAAGCACCAAGAAATACTCGACAAGAAATCATTGTAAGAAATGAAAAATCCTCGTTCCGTACACTAATTACTCTTTTGACGTACAAATAAAGTTTTTTGAGCGCCAAGAAAATGTCATTAATGATAACTGCATAGCGGGAAGCGCAAAACAATTTTAAAAATCGTGATGAAAAATGACTAAAATCATTAAAAAATACACATTACTCTCTATTGCGCCGAACTATTTTTTGACGACAGGGGCGTCTACCCCCACCCCCTCTAAATCCGCGCTTGTTTGGAATTTTCGTCTTTTCGAACTGTTTTACCGTTAAGGCAACGAATAAGGAAAAAGGAGAACAGATTATTTGCCATTCCATCCCATATAATTTCCATTCACTTGATAACATTGCTGTTAAAGTTTTTTCCGATTCGACTTTAATTAGTCTTCAAAATTTGCGAGTTTCCGTCATGAAATGCGCGGCTCGAGCACTATACCCATCTCTTGCCGAAAATTGAACTTCTCGCAAATCGAAGCACAGTATTATTGATGCAGCCATTATTAAAATATTTTGCAAATCTTAATAGGGAAAGAAGACCAATGCAATTTGAAACTTTAATTCACGGAGAAAACTATTCATGAACGTAGAGGAGATACTTTCCAGAAAAATGCATAAAATTGACCAGAAACTGTGGATAAAAGTAGAATAATACGCTTTTAGTATTTACTCCACTTTTGTTGGTCAAATTGTCTTGAAAAAGCTCTCTGATTCATTCACAGACCAGCCATGTGCTGTGCATGTAAGGTCATTATTACGCACAGCATGGCTGGTCTGAGCGATCAGCCGGTTCAGGGGTCAAATCGAGAGCTTTTTTGAGCCGAAATGGCCTCAAAACCTAGTATGAATGTTAAAATAGCTCAAAAACTACCTTTGTTCCCGTTTCTGATCATTTCTGAGCATTCAGTGCAGAAAGTCTTTAATTTGCATCAATTTTTTTCCATAATTTTACCTCACTTTTTACAGAAAATTTTTTCCATTTTTTCCGATATGGCTAGGTCTTAATTCTCTAAACATTCGCCTCCCCCATCCCACGTTTACGTCTGGCCTTTTAGATGACGTCTGATTGATTTTTCTTCAACAAAGCACCGACCATTATTTTTAGAGTATCAAGTATAATTTTTTGCGAATTTTCGGCGGAAAAAAATTTCAAAAATATTACTTTTTTAAAGTGAAAACCGTGTTTCAGAATATTATCCAAAATTTCGGGAATAATATACATTAAATAGGCTAGGAAAAGCGGTGACGGAAATTTTGAACTATTTCGGCTGGCGTCAAGTGGCTTTGTTCTACACGGACGACGGATCGGTCCGAAAATGCTACTCGGTGGCCCAGGGTTTCGCGATTCACATGCCGAAAGCCGACGTTCTGAACGTTTTTACGTTCATGGTCGAAGGCGACGAACCGACCGACGATCAAATCGATCTATTTTTAACCGGATTCAATCAGTCGTCGAGAGGTACGTTCGATCGGAGAAAATTATTTTTTTGAGTAAAAGATTTTGTTACGGGTTTAAGCGTTTGATTACGCCTTCCCCTAATTTTGATTTTATTTTTTTCTTCAGAATTTCAAAATTTGAAAACACTGACAGGGCGAAGATATTGCCGAGTTGATTTAAAAAAGTATTTAAAATCATCCGTTTATTTTACACACTTTCAATCAACATTACAAATTAATTAGGCCCTTATACAGGAAGGTCAGGATAACAATCCCCTCCTGGGATTTTTTCAGATTTTTCAATTAAGAAACTAATCAGGTTTTTGACGTTCCTGACCGCTAGAATACTCAAATTTTCGAGTATTTTTCAAAATAACTTTAGAATACCTATTTTACATAACTAATACATATTTCTTCTTTTTTTGCAGATGAATTTTTTCGCCAGGTAAAAATCCCTCAACTGGCTTTTATGAACATATTACGCTAATTTTAATTCTGGTCACTGCGCAAGAACTATCGCATACAAAAATTACCCCACATTCTAAATTTTTCAGGTAAACGTTGCTTCTCATTATCATTTTGAATAAAGGTAGACCATGAAAAAAGCGTGAAAAATCATATTTCGCACTTGTATATTGGATTTCTGGGCCCTTTTTTCGACTGCTCAGAGAAAATTTGGAATACCGACCGACTATTGATGCACAGCCTGGCCGATCTGGGTAGGGGTGTCAGCTGATTTGGCGAATAAACGAAAATTAAGCTCTTTCGGGCCAAAATTAAGCCTCAAAAACTGAAATAAATGCTAAAATAGCGTTAAAACTACGTTATTCTACAGTTTCTGGTCAACTTGAAGCACTTTTTGAGGAAATTTTCAATTTTTATCAATTTTTGCCTTCATTCTGCCTCATTTTTCCTAGAAAAATTCCTATTTTTTCATTCTGGAAGTCTATACCACAAATTGGCATGGGGTTTGGAGTTCTGTTACCCAGAATCCAGCGGACTCCCTCTAGAATCGACAGACCCTAGAATTGAATTTGTGGTGCTATTTTTGGTACTTTAGCCCCATCGGACCTCCAGAATTAGGTTGCTGACCATTTATGGTTTAGACCCCCACCCGATCCCAACCCCCTGCGTGCATGTCTGGTACCGACCCATTACGATCTTCTGGATTTCGCTGTACAATTTAATAATGTAGTTATTAATCATTTATCGATTTATGATTTATTGATTTACGATTTATTTTAATCTTTGTTGTTGATTTTTCAACGGTCTTCTCAGTTGCCGTAGTTTGTCTGGATGCTGGAGCCAGGCGTTTAATGCTTAGAGCGCAAGAACGAAATATGATCGGCGAAGACTGGGTTTATATTTTGCCCGAATATGTTCAGAATGAAAATAAAACCGATATTTGGACCGATCGAGTGGCCGTCGACGGCCGCAATGTCGAAGCCAAAGTTGCATATGACTCAGCTTTATTTGTGAGCATACATGATCTTGGGCGTTAAACGGGAAAATTTTCCAGATATTTTTTCTCCTTCCCCCGGTATTCGCGATTTTGCAAAAGTTTCCGAAAAATCCGTAGAAAAAGTACTGTTTCAAGCGTTTTCAGATATCTATTTGCTCAAAAGTCTCAGATTTCCGGCGTTGAAAATTTTTTGACTAAATTTTGTTCAATTTATTTGAATTTTCCATTTTTCCGAAATTTTTCATGTTTTTGTGCTGTAGAAAGATAGATCGTCGTCAGAAACACCGAAAAGCGATGTTTCCGACGTATTTCCATCCATGATTTTTTTAGTTCAGAAAGGAACTTTAAAATTTAGCTCCCTCCCCCATCATTCCCATACTGTGCGTGTCTGTTTGTGGGATATACTCGTATTTTCCAATTTTCCGGAGTAATGCCTAAGTGTTTGATAGCCTAATTCTATCACATTGTTTTCGTGCATCGTTTGTTACTATTTCATTAATCAAAGTGACAAATTGCCCAAAAAATATCAACTTAATTCAAATAATTACAGATTATCTGCTATCCTGCCATTTTTAAATAACCTATGTTTTTTAGGAATGCCAGTCTTAGGCTTTAGGTACCTGAAATAAACATTTGTATCGTTTACATTTTATTGTTTCGATCAAGATCTGAATTTGAATCAAAATTCACAGTTTTTGCCAGAATAATTTCTTCGTTTTCAATTAAAATTTGATATGCGTGCTTATTTTGGGCTAAAAAATTAAAAAATGCATTAGAAAGTCTTACAAGAATTTAGTTTTTTATTAAAGTCGGTCGTTTCTTGGTTGACGATATATGCCTAAAAGCTGTTTCTGCATAGATATAAAGGCTAATTTTTTAAAATTCTTCCCGGTAATAACATTAAATTTTTGTCTTAAGGCAACTCATAATATCATTTATCTTTAGAATTAATCTATTTCGGTATTTTATATTAGAGAATCTAGTGAAACGGAATTGTTTATTTTACCAAATCATATTTTTAAAACTTTTCTCTCGTATTATTGTGTTGTTTAGGGCCTAAAGAAGCATATTTATTACATTTAATTAAGACGTAATAATATGATAAATAAATATAAATAATAAGAATCGTTGGTAAAAGTCTCATTTTCGGAAAAGCAACACGACCATTCTCATTTTAACTGGACAGAAATCTGTTAAAGACTAAGATAAAATTATTGGAAAGCGTCTGTATAAACAAGAGGATTTTGGGGACATGATCTGAATTATTTTACTATTTATTCTATTTTTGTAGGTTGAAATGCAGTTGGCCAATGCGGAAGATTTGCATTATTTCCAAAAGCAAGTGATCGTAAAGATGTCCGAATGGCCGTTTTTTCATCATCCCAGAAATTTTGAAGAGTCATATGTGAGTTGAATAGCCAAAGAAACCTATTTACAGGAAGAAATATCGATTATTATTTTGAGTAAATTCATAAATTAAGCTTTAAATTAGGAATTATCTAAAAAGATTTGGAACGTTTTTGACTTCCATTGACTGATCTCGTTCCTACCTCAAATGAATTCACAACTTCGAACCTCTATAATTCAGAACACAAATTGAAAGATTGTTGAAAATCGAATGAACGCAGAAAGCATACAGTTGTTACTGTGAATTTTTTAGGTACGTAATGACCTAAAGAAGGATTGAAGCCAAAAGTGGATAATCAAAATTATGCATGTACAACTTGGAAATTCTGGGGGGTCAGGCTCGAAAAATGTTTAAAAAGTACCCTTTTGAACCGTAAATGACCGGTACAAGTCAAAAACACTTTTTTTACGTTTCTAAATACGCTCGTTCTTTCTAGAACATAAAAGCATAAAAATCCCAAAAAAACTTAAAAAATTCGAGTATATTGAACAAAATATAGTCAAAAAATAAGTTTACGGCGCGAAGCGAAAAATTTGAGAAATTTCAGCCAAAGTCGCTTACACAATCACATTTTTTCAATTTTTGAGAAAAATCGACAATTTAGGGGGTCGCAGCCAATTGCGAGGGTCAGTAGCCATTCCAAGGTCCAACCCCCCCTCCCCGAAGAATATATATGATCATATAACTATATTTGCAAAACTTCTTGATAATGAGCATAAACTGCAAACTAGATACGTTTTTATAATACTCGTATTTAAGCATTTATTTATTTTGATTCCTTAGGCTCCTTTTGCTTTACAGAACTTTATGGCTAACCCCAGACTGACCTGACCGCTGACTGGCCTTGTTGTGCACTACTGTCAAGCATGACCAGACATGTATGTTACTGGTTTGGGTCTAGACCACCTGAAGGGAAAATGAAATATTTTTAGCAGTTTTATTGTCAAATTAAGGCCAAAACTGCTGCAAATCCTTAATTTATGCGCAAAAATGCTTGAAATTTACCTTAAACTATGATACATTGCAGGGCCGGCCCGTGGGTGAGGCGAACGAGGCCTGTGCCTCAGGCCTCAGGACAAAAAAGGCCTCAAATTTTTCTTATTTTTTATCTAAATTTTAGTTTGATAAAATTCTAAATTAAGTGTAATCAAATCATAACACAATAAAAATGGATCGAGGCCTCCCTGGCTTAGCTTTGACAATAGGTGCCTACTGCTTTTCTTTATAATGTTGCTTGATATGAAACAGTACGGCAAATTGCAGACAGAACTTTGTCATGACTGGATGACAGCAATGGGCGCATACGTAATGAAGGACACATACGTAATGGAGCTCTTTTTATCAAGTTGCATAATAGTAAAAATATTATCAGTGTACGAAATTTTCTTCACGCGCTGTGAACCATATTTTACTCATGTTCATAAGCATTTTTGTGGGAATTCTTGTAGATTAAAACACTTGATGCTTCTGCATTTTTAAAATGCAATGCTTGCGTTTTGTTTCCACTTCTCGAAATTTTGCTGATATACTGAAAGGCTTTAGTCTGCATACGAAAATTGAACTATTTTTGTGTTGATAACTTTGACCGGTTTATCCTAATTTCATTTTGGCTGTACGAGTTACATTTTTGTCAAATTGCGTGTGTTGAATTCTGATTATTTTTTATAAGTGATAAAAATTCCCCATTCTCGTTTTGTTTCGTGCGAATTTTTTCTCCTTTTGTTTAACCTCCGATGTGAAAAAACGGCAGCAATTTGATTATTAAGGTTTTGATAAACCAATAGGTTACAAAACAGTTTGAAATTGACTTTTTCAAACATTTAACTGATACAGCCCTAAACTTCTTTGAACGAAAGATTGATTTTACTTCAAAATTTTTGTGACAAATTCGGCTTTTTATTTATTATTAGAAAATTAAGCTCAAAAAATGTCAGCGACATTGAGCAACACTGCAGCGACCTGTAAATTTGTTTAATTAATGGTAATGATATGGACATTGATGCAAGTGACTTGGCAATTGAATTGGTCACGCTTTCAAAAATCATTGGTGTCTGAATCGAAATCCGACCTAAGTATGCTCGATACATCGAAATTCTTTCACAAAAAAGGACTAGCTGAAATATTTCCAAATTTTGTATCGCATTGCGAATTTTACTGAAATAGGCCCCATTTTTTGTTCTCGCCTCAGGCCTCGCTGATGCACGGGCAGGGCCTGATACATTGTATGTTTTATGCTATTTTATGTTTTGATTCTGTTTCTAAAGTCATCTTAGCTCCAAGAAGCCCTCTGGTCGGCCGATACATGACCAAACATGCAAGTGCGTGTCTCCATATACCCTGAAATCAAAAAGTGGTAAATTTTCTGGAAAAAATATGACAAAGTGTAAGGCCTAAAATTGATGAAAACCGAAAATTTTCTTCAAGAGTGTTAGGATTTGACCAGAAACTGTACATTGAAATAGGTTTCACGCTATTCTAGTGTTTATGCCCATTTTACAGGTTTTTTGGTGCAAAAAGCTCACCAACTGATCATGATGATGAATGATATGACTGATGACATAAATAATAAAAATAAATAATAAGAATAAATAACAAATAAAAATCAATAGATAAAACTAAAGATAAAAATGAGTAATAGATAATTGAATAAAAATAAAAAATTAATTAAAATTAAAAAAATATTAAAACAAATAAGAAAAACATGGCAAAAACAAATGACCTCCCAGACTTGTCATGCTATGTATTTATAATCATCGACTATTGAGCCTCCTGTATTATTTCAACACATTGAGTTACATATGAATCATTTTAATCTAGGGTTCCCTATACTCACCGTTTTTGCACGATGCCATGTATTTATACGCCGTTGCGTTGAATCGAACTTTGACCCAGGGTGGACGCAAAAACGACGGTTTCGCTATTGCGAAAAATTCAAAAAATGTTCAATTTTCTGGTAAGTACCGCTGATTAGTAAATTAGTGGTACTTTAAATAATTATTAATTAAGATTTTTTTAAATTTTTATTTCCGAGATAATCAATATTAACTACTTATTATTAGATAATTATTACCATTTTCTACACTCCAGCGCATTCACTAATTTGACAATTTGGCAAATCTAGCAACCGGCCTGCTTCTTTCTGCATTTTTTGTTCAGAAACACTTTCAAAGCGAACAATCGGGCTTAACTAATGTCAATCATTTGCTCGAAAATCAAATTTATACGAAAAATAAAATTGTATTCGGAATTACGTTTTTTTAAGTAAATTATAAAACTACAACGGAAATACTATTACTTAAGGAATCAAAATTACAATGGATATATTTTTAAAAATCCTCGTTTACATATTAGAACGCCACAAATATTACTAGAATCATTCGCATAAAGATCTTGAATTACTTCATCATCCGAACATGAATAACAATTGACATTAGGCAAGATAAAGTTTATCTAAGCTATATAAAAGCGTGCGTTTAAGCTTTTTCTCTTCTCGTACTTATGCAAAGTACTGCACACTTACACACACACACACACACACACAGGCTTATTTAATCCCAGACGAGCGATCTAAAGCAATAAATTTTCGGAAAAGCAAGAATCCCGTTTTTTACATATATTAGGCATATTGTACATAACACGCTAATCACATTTACTGCTTTTTACACCGCCATGTTGTGTATCAAAATTTGTCGAAGCTGTTAGGGAGTGATTTTCTCTGATTTAAGACAATTTGGAAGCTAAGCAAGCACATGGGCCAGTGCCCATGTGCTTGTCCGACAACTTTAAATACGGCAGTTCTGGGACGGAGAGTCGGCCGGACAGCTTTTTCAATCTGAAACACCTTCGTAATTGTTTTGGACGTTAAAACAATGCAAAAAATAAGTCAATTTATAGCTTTATACAGGGTAGCTCAATAAAAAACTAACCACCTATCGGTCCTAATAATTTCTCGCATACTTAATTGATTCGAATGCAATCTAATTTGTCAAAGAGCCCATGACCTCTGCAAGAATATTGTAAAGTTTTATATATGCTGCTAAGGCTGTTGTTGGTTTACACTAAATTAAGCAGAAGTCGTTTTTTCTAGCATTTTGCAGATTCAGCGTATAAAACAAGCCATCTTTACAACATCAAAACTCTTCAACAGAAAAAGATTATCTAAGACGGTCTATTTAAGATGCAATCAAAGTTGTTTATTTACTTGCTTGTTTATTTTGCTTAAGCCAGTGCAGAATAACTGCACTTTTTTAAGCGTTGTTGCATTCACAGATCAATATTTTTAAATTTGCAAAAAGTTTCCAACACATGCAACTTTTGATTACAGCTCGATCATTTTGCAGTAGCTCAAAATGCGATAAAACAAATTATTTGAATGATAGCTAAATCAAAGGGTTTCAGAATACAAAAGGTTGTGTTCAACTGCCATAAGTGCTGTAAAGTTACAGGGCAACAAAGACAAGTAAATGCTTCTGACAGATGCTTTAAAGACTTAAAAAAGACTTTTATAAAATTATGTATATCCTGTCAACAAAACAATTACTATGACTATGATTTTACGATCTTCATGAGGAAATATTAAGGTTTCCATCAGAACAAAATGCATTTCATTTGTCTCTATTGTTAAGGAGGTATTGCGCTGTAAGCATGAACTTGTTTTAAGCAGTTTAATCTGCAAAATGCTATAAGAATAACTTCTGCGTAATTTAGTGTAAAGTAATAACAGCTCAACCAGCATCAATATAACTCCACAGCATTCTTGCAAAGGTCATAGGTTCTTTAGATAAAATAAACCGTATTCAAATCGGCTGAATATCAGAGAAGTTAAAACGACCAATATGCGGTTCATTTTTAAGCTACCCTGTGAGGTTTGCATCGACTTTGGGCACTTTTGCGTAAGTCTCGATTTTTGACCATTTTTATCTTATTTGGCCAAAGATAATAAAAAACGCGTAAAAATGGAAAAGCGCAAATTTTTGACAAAATGGAGGGTCCAAAAGTTTTCCGACTCAGGGGAATGGGGGGACGACCCACCTTTAGTGAGGTATCCTCCAAAGTCCCCTCTTACATGTATGCTTCTTAGGAGCATCGGGATTTGTTAGCATAGACGACACAGCCGGACGCGATCCAACTTTCGTAATAAAAGCTTTGGACGCGAACAAGCGTTTGATCACTGTGGCTCAGTGCAAGTTATCAAATGCAGATGGCGAGGTAGTAGCTCAGCAAGGAAAAGTAACCGACTATAAAGGGTGAAAGTGTTTGAGTTGCGATCGCTTTTTTAGGGTCTTTTGAACTTTTTGGCCCCTGAAGAAAGTAATTCGTTGAATTTCAAGCAACAATGATGATCAACGAATTGAAGCGTATCACATCACAAATTGCAGTATGTTGCTTCAAAATGCATGATAGATTATTTGCATAAATCGCATATTTTTGTTATGGCTGAATTTGCACGGGCAAGGAACGTTAACTATTATCGCCTGTTCGAAAATTGTTCTTTTATTCGGGTAAGACTTAATTTACTATTGCGTTAGATATTTTTCGGGTCGTCAAGACATATGGGCAAGGGAGGGCTTCGGGGGTCTGAACCATACATGGGCAGCAGCCGAATTCCGGAGGTCTGGGTATCGTTAAACCGGCAAAAATTCTAAAGCAACATGCTAAATTTCAGTTCTGAAGTGGTCAATTAATTTTTGGGGGTTCCGCCAGATTCTTGGGGAAGGGGATCTGAACCTCCAACCCCTTTCCCCACGCCTATGGGTAGTGTGGAGAACCCGTCGAGAGTCTGAAGGATTCCAATGAACTGATTTTGCAATGCTATTTTCTACCAGTTTTGACCCATCGGATCTCCTCCCACCCAGAATTGTGTTGTTGACCATTTATGATCATCAATTTTTACTCGTTTTATTTTCGTTGATCAGAATTCTATGAACGGGAATCGGCTTAATCGTCAAATTCAGTAAATTTTTAACTTTTCAATAATTGGTCTAACATTTTTGAGAGTTGATGTCCCGACACACATAAATGATTCGAATTTCTCGACACTAAAAACGTAATTTATTATTCATTTTATTTTCTATGTAAAATTTCATTTCCTAACCCTTAGTATCTAGACATTCCATCAGCTGACGTACCTAGGGGTAGAAAAAAGAGAACTCTGTAGGAAAAAAATATAATTAAGCTCCAAGATGCATAGAAATAATAATATTCTTACAAAATTGGGACATTTGTAGCGTTTATCTCCTGCTTGCTGTGATTTTTAAGATTTTATTTTACTTCAATTTTTTCACTTATTTCTAATTTTCAATTTTTTATTTATCCTTAGGGCCAGTCGCTGCACGTTTATTTATTTATTTTCGCACGTCTCACCGCATTTTTCGTCTCAAAGCGCATCTTAGGACACACAACATGCTTTAGAGGCTCTGAGTAAATTAAAAAAGTGTTAACTTTTTACCTCTATCTTAAAATATTAACAAAATGAATCCTCGACCGCAGATGTTAGTATAAATATTAAAATAATTTTTCCAAACTTCTAACTTGACTCGATTTCGCTGACGTATGCATTTTTCTCATTATTAAGAATTTAATTAATAAAAAACTTGTAAATTCAATTTTCATAGAATGTTATATTCATATTTCATATTTCTTAAAAACATACATTTTTTCTATATATTACAGAGTGTTCGACTACTTGTTCCTGATGAAATTTTGTGGGAAACTCGTAATGGAATCAAACCAACTGGGGCGCCCAAATGTGGCTGGTTCGGCGAACTGTGTCAGGTCGAAGAAAGACTGCAGGGTGAATTCTTCCTTTATTTTATCTCTATATTGATCCTATTTTCAGCTAAATACTAACTTAATTTGCTTTTCAAATTTTATTTCGCCTATTTTATATCTATAAGTATTTGAATCCCGCGATTTACTATATTTTCATCTCATTCTAATTTTCGACTAAAACCCTTAATTTTATTCCTACTTATTTGTACGTTGCATTCATGTTCGTCATGCCGAATGTACGATTAAGAGGGATTTTGTACAATCTAGCCAATTTTCACATATACGAATTATTAAATTTGTTTCTATTTTACATAGAGTGAATAAAGTTTCAAACTTACTGCGACTGTTTTGCCAAAAATTTAATTACGTTCAACTTTCTTCGATTATTGTTCGACTTAATTAATTTAAACTAAAAACAGCAATTTGGCAAAAAATTGATTTCAGTGATTTAAAACACTTGTCCACTCGATTTTGAAAATAATTTTTAGCCACGTTTTACTCCTCACGTCTCTGAAATTTTTGATTTGAAATGCGCTGCGTCTCAAAACGTCAACAAACGATACTAATCAATTTGGACAACGCAAAAATTTTCCTCGGTCGATAAATTGAAAAAAATAAAAATTTTCGAAAAATTCGTTATTTCAACGACTTTTACCAAATGTAAAGTTTGTAAGACTTTCAGCCACTTATTTCAAGCGTAAATACATTTTTTGATGAAATTTTTTATTTTACTTATAGATGATGCAAAACCTTATCGTTTAAAAATGAAATTTTATTTAAATTAGCATATTCACATTCTCTTTCGACTCTTCATTGACCAAATATGAAGTCCTGTTTCAGTGAACAACTTCATAGCGATCGTAGCCGCAGCCGTTTTAATACTCGCCATCCTTTTATCCATTGGCTTGACGTATTTTATCAAGTAATTGTAGCTTGAAATTTGCAATTTTTGAAATATTTTGGCCCATGTTCATGTTTGTATGTCGTCTTACTGCTAGGCGACGCGTTTTAGTTAACGAAATGGCTCAGATGCTTTGGAAAGTATCGTTCAAAGACGTGATTCAGCTGTCGGATCTTGTAAGCTCGAAATTAATCACACGGCTGAAGAGAAATAGTTGGAAAAATAAATAATAATGTGGCCCGAATAGGGTTACACTTGGGTGTTACACGCCATATGTAACTTCGGCTGATCTTGACATAAAACTTTAAATTTGGCTGCATTAGACGAATAGAACTCTCTTCTTTCGAACTGTGTGAAAAATTTTGGCCAGCTGCCAACGGTCCGGGCGCTACCGCGATTTATTTACGCCCTACTCTATAATTGTTTAAACGCCGAGTGCATTATTGCTTCTGTCACAATTTGCTCCTTTTTTAAACGATATCTTGAACTTTTTACACCTAATCTTAAAATTCTGTGTACGTAATTCCCCAAGTTACATCATAACATCGGGTGTAGCCTTTCTTAGGGCTACCTTAGATGAATGTTGAATATAAAAATTAAAATAATAATAATTGCAAACATTAATTTTAAATAATAGCCAATTAGCTAGTTGAAATAAAGGAGCTTAGGCTGGCTTTCACGAAACTTTGTGCACAGACGCAGAATAACAAGAAGGATAAGAATAAATAAATCATATAACATAAGAAGATTACAGTCATTCGATTTTTTGAATTTTTTACAGTGAAAGTTTCTATGCCTATTGATTACTGTGCACCTGTGCACGTTAGTATCCTGTACGATTGGGCGTAGGCCGGTCGGGATCAAAACCAGTTAAGTTAGATTATAAAATAGAGAATTTTCAGGAAAAGGAAGGCAAAATGAACGTCAAAAATTTATGAAATCCAAAGTTTTAGGCAAAAGTGCTTAAAATAGATCAGAAACTGCGGATCCACGTAGCTTTCCCGTGAACCTGTCAGTTTTTGATGCCATTTTTGGCCCAAAAAGAGCTCTTTATCTGACGCAACCTCCCGACCAACCGCACTGAGCATCCGTGGTATGAACTCCTAGTACAGAAAGTTTCAAAATGTTTTTGTTTTTGCGGTTTCTTTGATGCCAATTGAGAGCTTAATGAGAAACATCGAGGAATGGTATCCTTTGCTCCTACATCATTTTTTGGCATTTTTTGACCTGGAATTTCAGGACCTCAGACCCCCAAAATTTAGGCGCTGTCCACGTATAATATCGTGTCTATCCCTCTAGTTCGAATTATGTTTTGCTATTGACTTATATCAATTTATAAACTGCCAGTCGTGCTCAGGCTCACGTTTTAATCATACATGTATCGGCCCGAAATTTAGGAAGGAGTTTGTGGCTTTTTTTGGAGGGGCTGCAGGTAAATTACATCCAATTTCCGGCGAAAATAGCAAAAACACCTAAAAATGGTAAAAATGAAACGTTTTGCCAAAAATTGGGTGGGCGTCAAAAACTTTGGGGTGGGTAGACGGCCCACTTTGAGGGTGGATCCCCACCCCTCTTACATATACTCGTATTAAGCATTTAATATCGTATTAAATATCATGCAGCACGCTCGACAACATGCTTCTTTTCAATCGGTTAGTACGACGATGTCGGAAGATACTGCAGAGGCATTGCTGAGAGGGAACGAAAATATTGCCCATTACAAGGGATCATTGGTTTGGCAAAGACTTCACAACTGTAGCATCGTAATGAGTAGCGAAAGTGACCATATGCAGATGAAGATCGTGAGTTACGACCATAATGCTACAGAGTTGAATTATGGTTACCAATTAAAATGAGTTTATTGCCATTTCTTTCCTTTAATTATTGTAGTACATGTATTAAATGTCTAACATTTTCAAAAGATTCAAAAATAATGATATGTAATCGTCATTTACCTTTATACAGTGGTCATATATAAATTAAAGAATAATACATATCAACTGTATTTTTAAGTACTACTTGTAAAACACTAAATCCAATATATTCTGCCGCTTGAGATATTTTAATTTTTTATTATATTTTTTTGATTCTTATATATTTTTAATATTTTCCTTATTTTAATAACTCATCGTTTACTACCTCACATGGGCGTGGGGGTATGAAGGCCGAATACCCCCAGAATTCAATCTTTGAATTTTTTTTGTTTTTTTTCGCAATTTTTTGATGCCAATGGATAGTGCTCGATGAGAAACTGTTGACTAATGGTGTTTTTTCGCCATACCGCCATTTTTAAGACCATGTTTTGATCTCTGAAAAGTCTTGAACCTTCCCCTCCCATAATTTTGGTGCTGCCACACCTATGTTTACTATGCTTTTAACTCTTGTATAGCAAAGAGATCTCAGCCACGATAATCTGAATCCGTTCATTGGTTTGTGCTTGGACAGCAACAAACCGATATCGTTGTGGCTCTACTGCACCAAAGGCAGTTTGGAAGACGTTTTGGAAAACGCAAACTATAAGCTGGATTGGTTTTTTAAATATTCATTCGTTAAAGACACCGTTGCGGTAAATTCTTACGTATTTTTTGAGTCTAAATTTGCTAAATTCTCACTATAAACCAAGTCTCTCATTTGCTTAAACTTTGTATTATGAACGATTTTTCTCATTTTATTGTCCCAATATTCGGCATTTTTTGTTTGATAAAGAAGCAAATTTTTCGTATTTCCTTATTTTGACATTTTAACCTCCAGGGTTTGCAGTATTTGAGCGAAAGCGGGCTACAATCCCACGGTCGTTTAAAATCCACCAATTGTTTGATAGACAGTCGTTGGGGTGTCAAATTAACTGACTACGGCTTGCAGTGCTTGAGAGAATCCATGGAATACAAAATGAAAGGTACATGGTGTGGGAAATTAGGAGGGGTTTAGAACTCTTTGAGAATCCGGTAGATCCCCCAAAATTGAAAGGCCTTGGATTTGAATTATGGTATATATTCTAGGGATCTTTGTCAGTTTTACACCACCCGCACCCCGCCCCACGAAATTTGGCCTCTCTGTCCGTGTATGTAAATGGAAAATAATGAGTTTTATATCTTTTTCTTATTTAATCTTAGCTGCTTATTATTCGACAATATCCGCGTTTGCTCGAAACCTGGAAATAATCAGAAATGCATCGCATCAGTAGCAGACATGCACAGCGTAGGAATTCTGGGGGCAAAACCAGAAGTTTTTTTAATTGCCTTTTTCGACTCAAAAACAGTGTGTAAGCGCCAAAACATCATTTTTTGGCGTTTCTGACGATGCTCTATCTTTTCAGAGCGTAAGACATAAATGATTTAGAAAATACATATGGGAAAATTCGAGTAAATTGGACATAACATACTCCGAAAACGAGTATATGACGCGAAGCATTCAAAAATTTGACACTTATGAGGAAACAGATAGCTAAAAACGCTTAAACCAGCACCTTTTCTGTACGAGATCGCGAATTTGGGGAGGAATCTTTTTTGGAGGGAACTCCCATAACCCCAGATCACATATGATCAGGAGCCTGATTTGATGTGAGAAACAATTCGGAATTCGGAAGGTCAAAATCATCCGTCTTAAATCCAACGTGAAATTTTTTAAACGCTTATATTCGACCAGCGATTTCAGCCTTAAGCGTCTTCGACATATATTCGCCCAAAAAGCTCAATGCGAGTGAGAAATCTTAGATCAGATTGGAATGTAACAACTACTGAGAATGGATTGAGAGGCAAATATGCTACGAGACGTGAAATTCTAAGAAATAATATTCATGATAAGCAATAAATAATAATCCTAATTCTAAATAAATCCAATGATCCAAAAAATTCTAATAATCGGGAACAGGTGCCGAAAGTTCGTTCCATGTCGTTGTATTCTAATCCGTTCCATTCTATCCATTCTATTTTCTATTTCTATCCTATTTCTATCTTCTATTTCTAAAAAAATTCCAAAAATCGTGAAAAATCGTAAAAGTTTGGTTTATATTTTTTATCCTTATTACCCAAACAATATATTAAAAATGTGCGCATGTTAATTCACAGACAAGCTGTGGATCGCACCGGAGCTGCTCAGATGTGCCCGAATTCCTGCCGTTGTTCCAGTGAGCGCCGATGTTTACAGCCTGGGCATTGTGATTTCGGAGATTTTGAGTCGAGAACGGCCATATTCCGCTTACGAGCACATGTCTCACGAAGGTTTGAATTATTGAAAACATGGGGCAGATTTAAGGAAGGGCGGTGAAGGGACGGCCGCCTCCCTGATTGGCTCAAGATAATTGGCGAGATAAAAAATAAATATGTAATTTGCAATAATTTATGGCCGTCAGTGAAATTTCTCGGATCAGCGCTTCGCGCCGGATTATACCTATTAATGATACTTATTTATTTTCTTTGCGGCCTGGAAGTCATATTTTTGCCGGAGAATAGGTTTCAAAACGATTGCAAGTGCATAAACGCTATTTTGGCACAGTTTTTCTGCCTTAAGCGATAATCTTAAAAAATACGGTTTGCGTCAAATGCTGCTGATAACTGGAAATCGAGAAGTAATTCAAGCTCCTGAAAGCCCTTCCGGATAAATATAACAAATTTTAGCTAAAGTGAAAGAAAATTTAATGATTTTTTTGCATAAAATTGTCAAAAATCTCAGAATTGTAAACAAAAAAATTTTGCGCCAAAAGCGATTTCTTATGAAATTAGACAAAGTAAAACGCCGAAAAAACGTTATTTCGCACGAGAGAGAAAATTATTTTTTGACCCGTTTTCGACTGCTTCTAGAGAAATTGGGGCACCGCTTCCCATTTGAAAATCCTAGATCTGCCACTGACTGAATGACTCTTCAATCTTTTATCATTGCCTTGTCCTAAATTTTTATTTCTTACTTATTTCTGTCTTAAGTTTTTTACATCTTATGTATTCTTAATTTTCTTATTTCTTGTATATTGTTGACTTCCTTTAACCTGCTGTCGTATTCGGTTATCGCAATTGTGCTGTTTAATTAATTATTAAGCTGAAAAGCGCGCTTTTTTCTGTCGAATTGATGACTATTTTCGGTCGAAATCTCTTCAAGCTTCGTCTTCTGCGATTTAGGAAATTTTAAAAAGTACCGTTCTTGGGCTAGAAATGATGGGTACAGTTTCGGACAATGCTGCTTCTTTGTAAAACATAAAAACATTAAAAATCTAAAAAATTTGTAAAAATCGAGTAAACTGAATAAAATATATGCAAAAAATAAGTATATGACGCGAAGCGTCAAAAGTTTAACACTTGTGAGCCGAAAATGAGCTAAAGACACTTAAAAAACGCACTTTTTTACGATTTTCGGAATAATCGACAATTCTGGGGGTCGTAGCTATTTTGTGGGGTCAGTAATTATTCTGAAGGGTCAAACTCCCCAACCGAAAAGCCTCCTTACGAGGAAGACGCATGCTTAATTCACCTAGGAAAAGCTAGCTCGAGATTCCGATCGGAGTTTAAATTTAGCAAGCATTATCAGCACGTTCACTTTTGATTTTCTATGTACAATCTTCGCTGACCTAATTGAAAAGTTTTTGACCTAATCAGCCGTTGAGTACTATTGGCTTAAATTTACTGGACAAATCAGTATATATGTAGCGTATTTCATTTTGGCACCGCTTAGCCTTTGACCTTTCCGAAAGAATTCGAATTTTTGCAAAATAAATGTATATTTAGAAATCATCGGAAAAGTCCGAAGAGGCGAGCAACCGTTCTTTCGGCCGATTTTGAAAAATGAACGCGACGCCGATGTTGATGCTAACATGGTGCAATTGATGAAGGATTGTTGGACCGAGGAACCGGAACGTCGACCGGAAATCAAGGAAATCCGCGCAGCCGTCAAACAAATGGCAAAGGGGAAGTAAGCGTACATGATCTTAAGAGGGTTAGGGGTTCTCACCATACAGCATAGAAATTCTGGTGGGCGGAGGGGGGGCGAGGCCCAAATTGGTTTTTCAGAAAGTGTTTTTTGGACTTAAAAAACGATCGCACACGTCAAAAACACTGTTTTTTGACGTTTCAGGCAGTGCTCGTTCTTTCTAGAATATAAAAACGTAAAAAATTATGAAAAATTTTTAAAATTGAGTAAATTGAACAGAATATGGTGCAAAAAAATTTGTGTATGTCGCGAAGCGCCGAACATTTCGAGATTTTTGAGCCAAAAATAGGCTGAAAACGCTTAAAAAGGCACACTTTTTACAACTTTTACCAATTTTTACAAGAAAATCGATAATTCTGGGGAGGGTCGCAGCCACTTTGCGGGAATCAGTTGCCATTCCGGGTGGTCAAACCCCCACCTACCCCTTCCAAGAACACGTCTGAATGCACAGCATGGCCAATCTTGGGATTACCTCGTCTGGTTGGTCAAGAATTGAGCTTTTTGTGCCAAAATGACTTCGAAAACTGGTATAAGCGCTAAAATAACGCTAAAACTACGTTATTACATAGTTTCTAGTCAATTTGAAGCACTTTTGAAGAATATTTCCAATTTTCATCTATTTTAAGTCGTCATTTTGCCTGAAGAAATTTGCTATTTTTCCAAAACTGGTATAAGTGCTCATATAGTATTAAAACTACGTTATTCTGCAGTACTGATCAATTTCATACGCCTTTGAATGAAATATTCAATTTTCATTCCTTTTGAGCCATCATTTCGCCTCATTTCCCCCAGAAAATTTCTATTTCTTTATTCTGGGGGTCTGAACCCTCAAAACCTCGTCCCCCATGTGCATGTGTCTGATCCGAACTTCCAAAAGTCTTACTCGTGTATGGTAAGTTGGCATTATTATTTTATTTCGAAATGGACAACATTAATTAAGCTAATCGCAGTTAAGAAAAACTTCATTTTGCCTATTTCGTCCACATCAAGTCTTGTCAAAATAATAAAATAAAGCGGTATTTCGCTCAATTTACCGATGAAGCCAGCTTAAGATTCACTTATGTGAACACAAATCTAAAAATTAAGAGTAATTTTCAGAGTTCTGTCAGTGACTTTATCATACTTCCAACTTATATTAAAAATAAAGATAAAACTGAAAAATTTGTGGAAAACATACAAAACTGCGATTATAATACGGAACTTTTAGTTTTTAAACAATCCAGATGACCAGTGAGGCAAATATATCGAAATTCAATCAATTGATGAACATTTAATTAAATTAAGTAAACCATTGGTAAATAAGACAAATTCATTCTGATCTCTCATATTTTAAGGCAGACTAATTTGATGGATCACGTCTTAAAAACGATGGAAGCGCATTCGAAAATGCTCGAAAACCAAGTGAATGACCGTACTAGACAACTGGCGGAAGAAATAAAAAAATCCGAGGAATTGCTTTATCGTATGCTACCCAAGTACGAGTACAGAATGAAAATAATAAAAAGTAAAAAACACACAAGACGCACGCAAAAATCACATCAAACTCTGATCATCTTGACTATAGTCATTTCTTGCACCTTCACCTGCCTCTTCAGCTTTTGTTCATCCCACAGTCTTCATTAATATTTCAAAATTTTTACAAAACTTTTAAAACAGCCTAAAATGTTAAATAGAAAATTCAGAAATTGTCGGAAAGCAAAAATCCTAAATTTGGAAGTATTTATTGCTTCACGGAAGGGAGAATCCTAAATATCTAATGTTGAATGTTTACAGAAAAGATACAAAAATGAAGAGACGTATCAAAATTAATTATTTTCTGAAAAAATATAATTATATTAGTTTAGCGTGATCACGAATTCCAGATTTTTTGCAACCTTTCTCATAGTTCAGCATTTAATTCGACTGTACATAGAATACATGACTTCCGAAATTTTTCGGAAATTATGGCATACTCTCAAATGCAAAACTAGGCGAAACTTTGTGATCGGAGGATTATTGATGCTCATATAAAATCAACAGATTGATTGATTAGCCCATTTTTTCGATGTTTTTATACCAAAATTTGTTCTTTAAATAAAAATTAATAAATCGATAATTTTTCCATAAAGTGAAATTCAGGAATTTGATTCCGTCTTAGAAGCGTGTCAGGGTTTCAGAAACATAAACCTAAAAAAATTGATACATTGCAGACCGTTATGTTTGTGCAAAGCGTGATAGGGCCAGGGAGAGTCAATCGGTGAACTTTAATGAGCTGGAATGGCCCTGAGAATTCGTTCAAGTTCTAAATCAACTCTCGCATAAATTAAGCGATATTTCCTGATCGATTATTCCGTTAGAAAATCTTCTTGTTATCTACTCCTGAAGTTTAAAAGCTCAAGCCTTTTACCTCTAGGCTTACATTAGCCAGGAAGGTTGAAACTCCAGAAAATCCAAAAGCTCCCTCGCAGACCTCCAGGATCGAGTTATCATTTGTTCTAGTTTTTTGCAGTTTTTATTCCGACGGACAAAGCTTGATGAGAAACGCTGAAATGTAGTGTTTATTTACCCCTACCATCGATATTTCGACCTTTTTTGACCTTTAACCCTCCTGCTACTGGGATGTCACGCAAGCTAGAATTGTTAGCAACGAGATCGTTCAATCTAATCACCAGCACACGTGGGCATCGGAAGGGAGGGTTGGGAGGGTATACACTCCCAGAAGGCCTGGCCGAATACCCCCCCCAAAACCAAAATATTACCCCAGAATTCAATTTTTGAAAATTTTGTTTGTTTTTTCGCGATTTTCTCGATGCTAATGGATAGTGCTGGATAAGAAACGTTGAAAAATTGTGTTTTTCACCGACCATATTTTTGAGACAATTTTTTGATTTTTAAAAAGTCTTGCACCCTATCCAGAATTTCGGTGCTGCCCACTTATGGTCATTAGGGAGATAACAAAAGTTCGTAAGAATAAATGTTTCTAATAGCTGAGAACATAATGACTTTAAAAATATTATCAACTTTTCCGGAAACTGAAAATCGGCTAAGGAAAATGCATTCGAGCGTTTACAAACTTTTCTTTTTATGTTATAAAATCAAAAAGTCGTTTTGTAGAACAAACTTCAAGAACCTATCTTCCCTTTAGCATGATAAAACACGTGTTCCAGTAGAAAATGAGGTACCGAGAAGCTTGCCACATAAGAATTTCCAAACATACGAGTACAGTAAATTGCCAAAAAAGTGTCAAATCATCGATCTATTACCCCGTAGAAGTAGGATTAATATTTTTGGACCCAATCTAACCCTTTCTTAGAATTTCAATTTACCTCGAAATGTTGCAGACTGGTTATTGATAAAATGAAAAGAGGTCAAGCGGTTGACCCGGAGACGTTCAACAGCGTAACGGTATTGTTTTCGGATATACCATCGTTCAACACTGTGACCATGCGTTCGACCCCCATGCAAATTGTGCAACTCCTGAACGATTTGTACAATTTGTTGGACAACATAGTGGAGCAATACGACGTTTATAAGGTATGAAAACCCATCCCGGAAAAAATTAAAAACTCAGCAAAAATTAAAAATCAACAATCGAAAACTTGCTTAACTGTAAGTTTTTATAGCAGTTTTATTTTATATTTCTTGCTATTTTGCGTTATTATTGTTTATTTTTTGTCTTTATATTTTGGTACTCTTGTTTTGCCTTCCACATATTCTTTCTTCACAATCCGTCGTCTTGTGTTTGGTGACTAAGCAGACTGGCATTATGCGTGTTTTAAAAATGTCCTGGATGAAACGAACAATCTCAAGTTTCGAATGGAGAAGCTGAGTTTTGAGAGAAAAAAGTAATAAAAAATTTGTTTGAAATCGATTTATCTTTCCAATATTGTATCCATACATGTAGCGGCTCGAATTTCGGGTGGGGATCCACGGCCATTTAAATGGGTAGGGGCTTAATGACCTCAGTTTTTGGCTAAAAATGGCCAAAAAATACCTAAAAACGGCCAAACATTCAATTTCTAAACAATTGGGGTTTTAAAATTTTCCGGGCTTTAGGCAGAAGGGGGGCGGCCAACCAGGCACGTAGCTGGCCCTCCTATTTTGGGGAGACTAACACCAATTTGGGGGGTCTAAGCCAGAAACAGCACAAAATAACGTGTGAAAAACCTATTTTTCCGTTTTTTCTGAATTTTGGGGGGTCTGGAACCACCCCTCCCCCATTTTCCACACAGCTACGTGCCTGCGGACGTGGGGTGAGGGGAACCCCACCCCCTCTTACATGTATGTTTGTATCATATCATAATTTGGGCTAATCATAACATAAAATTTTAAGGCTATAGTCTGTTTCATTCCAAACGGCCCATTTTCGCAAAAGTCCTACTCCTGTATTACTTTTTCACAGCATAGATGGCTTTTTCAATCATTATCTCATAACGGCTGGTTGTTTAAAACTCTTCTTATAGATGTTTAATCTGCTTTGCTTAAAACTTAACGCATCTAATAAACTACTGCAACAACCCAACCCTTAAATAATTTGCCAAATAAGCCGAAAAACGAAAATGGGCCGTGTGGAATGGAACAGACTCTGGATGCATTCGACAGATAAAAATATGCTCGTTTTAACGGAGCAGAAACTTTGGTCATTCCACTGTCGTTCATGCGCTATGGCGATTTGTTTACACCTTATTCTGTGATACTGTTCAAACCCCATGGTTTCTGCATTGTATTATTACTAGAGCCCGAATTTATAAGTGAAAGAATGCGGATGAAAAAATGAAAAAATGTGGACAAATAAAGCATTTTACGTGGAAGATTAAGTGAAAATGTTGTCGATATTCGTGCATACTAGCGTGACAGACCTCATTTAATTCATTCAAAAACGCATTAAAACACTTAGGATTTACCATCTCAATGTTTTCAAACGCAAAACCATGACGTCTATCGCTAAAAATACACTTGTATTGTTGGAAAGATCGCTAACCGAAACCTAAGGTTCTTATAATGTCTTTAGTCAAAATTTTGGATTTTTGTCTATCGTAAATCGTTCCTAAATCAGGGTTTTTTGATGAGCTCTCGATGCGAATTTTTAACCATGAAAGCCAGACAACACCATCAACATGATACTAACTGCTGAATAATCGGTTGTGTTTATTGACTATAATCAATTTTTAAGACCAAATCGCAGATTTCATATTTAATCAGAGAACAATCGATAAATATGAATTACTTTTCAACATTGTCGTATAATTAGACTAAGGTAAGACATCAGTGTTTTTGACATGTCAAGTAGTAAATATCGTTTAACATGTTCATCAATACTGAAAAATGTCAAATTGCGTGTAAATTTTCCTATTTACTCAGATTACGTATAATTACTTGGAATTATGCGGAAATAAAAATTTTCTCAGTGCGCTGAAACTTCGTTTTTAGAGGTTTCTCACTGAGCAGATTTAAAATTCATCTTTAAAAAAATTTGCGCGAATTCACTCAAAAATTCGGGCTCTTATTATTACTGAGTTTTATTTACCCTTTTTATCTCCACACGAAAAAATTATTTGTGCATTGGCTGAATCCAGGAATGGGTACTCCGTCCAATTATGGACAAAAACTGCTAAATGACGTCAAAAGAGTAAGCAAATCAATGACATAACCGAAAAAGCTTTCAGGGTTTAAAAAAATCGAAGTAGAGTGTTAAGAAATGGCCGTATAACCCGACCCGCTGATTGATGGCCAGAATTTTTTACACGATTCAAACAAGGACATTTTATCTATCTATTGACATTGATCTTAAAATTTTATATTCGATTTTGTCGAAGTTATGGCCGGTAACATTTGGTGTATCCTTTTTTGGCCCATCCTGTATATCAGTCAAGTCGAAAAATGAAGTGATACGATAGAATCTTATTTTTGTTCAATTCTAGTCTCGCTTTCTTGCGACCACTATTCCTTTAAAACGATCGGTTACGCATAAGACTTCTTTTATTCTATTTTATAAAATAATTTTTCATTTTTTCCACAATTTTTGGATGTCAAAGTGTAAGGCCTGATGAGAAACGACGAAATATGATCTTTTTTGCCCATATCAATACGTTTTGGCTTTTTTATCCCCTGAATGTTTCTTCAGCCCTAGAATTTTGACCTTGACACGTGTTTGTGACAGATTGCTGACATTTCGAAATTTTGCCAGCGAATTATGAAGTAGGTTTTTATTGATTTGATCAGGTGGAAACAGTTAACGATCAGTATTTGATCGTCAGCGGACTTCCGCATCGAAACGAGGATCGACACGCTAGCGAGGTAGCTAATTTGGCTTTGCATTTCCAATTATCCATCCGAAATTTTTATTCGTCGGCTTTGCCTCGGGAAAAATTCGAATTGCGCATTGGAATGAATACTGGTATGAGTGATTTTCTTGCAGTTATGATAGGCACGCAGAATTTAGGGCACCAAACTTGCACACGGAGGTTGAGGGGTCTGGACCACGCATGGGCGTGGGGGTTTGGGAGGGTATGCACCCCCAGAAGGCCAAATACCCACCCCCAGAAACCGAAATACTCCACCCCCTAGATTTCCATTTTCGAAATTTTTCTGTTTTTGTTCGCGATTGTTTGATGCCAATGGATAGTGCTCGATGAGAAAAGTTGAAAAATAATATTTTTTGCTCCATACCACCATTTTTAAGACAATTTTTTGACCTTAAAAATATCTTGCACACCCCCTCGAGAATTTTGGTGCTGCCTACCTATGGTCTAGACCTCCAGAATGGAAAAATGAGAAAAATTTAAATCAAATAAAATACTTTATTTCTGAGAAAAATGCGGCAAAACAAAGGCTAATAAAAACGGATGAATATGAAAAATTTTCTCCAAAAGTGCTTGAAATTGAACATAGTAGCTTGACACAGTTTTAATGCTATTTTAGAAATTATACCAGCTTTTGACTTATTTTGGACCAAAAAAGCTTAAAATTTGATTAATCCCTATTAGGGATGTGCCGGTCAACTGGAACCGGCTGGAACCGACCATTTTTTGGAACCGGAACCGGAACCGGAACCGAGAACTGATTTTTTTATATTCTAAGAAGCGGAACCGGAACCGATTTTTTGATTTTCTAAGAACCGGAACCGGAAACGGAACCGATCTTTTTTGGAGTCGGTTCTCGGTTTTTTAAAATTAGGGTTGAAAATCGAACTTCATAAAATTTAGTGAAGACATGAAGCAGCAATTCAACCTTTTATTAGCCAAAAGTTTACAGACTAAAACTTATTATTGTTCCGGGTAAATTATATTTTAAAAATAATAGTCGTTCTGCTTTTTCGCCATCCAGCCTGTTTCTGAGAGGGTCGTAAATGATTCCAGCGCAACTGAACAGCTGTTCCGATGGAACGCTTGTAGCTGGCGCTGCAAGCAGGGGCGAATCTAAGAGGGCGGGGGGGCCGCCCTCATTCGCCAAAAATATTTGGCGAGATAGAGAATGGATATACAATTTGCAATTATTTTTTGCCCTCAGTGACCATAATTTCTCAAATTTTTTCGGCGCTACGCGCCGGATGATACCTATTAATGACATTTATTTACTTTCTTCGCCACCTGGAAGCCATTTTCTGTTCATGTGGGTTTCAAACCAATTTTAGCAGCAGAAAGAGCAATTCTCGCATAGTTTTCTTCTATTTTCAATTAAAAATTTCGATGTTTCGCATCAAATGCTATAAATACAGTAAATCAAGCTGTAAATCATGCTTCTAAACGTTTATCCGTCTTAATCTCACAAATTTTCCGGCGCTTCGCGCCACGCTTTTTGGGTGATTTTTTTCTATTTTTTTATTAGTTTTTTTAGTTTTTCTTAAATTTTTTCTTTATTTTTCCCAACATGGCGCGCTACAATTCGAGCTTTTCATGCTCTTAACAACAATGGAAACATCGAGTTCACAACCGATGAAGTAGCTGCAGTGATAAAATCATCTAAAAGTTCAAAAGCCAAAGGCCCTGATGGCATTTCCAATATTGTGCTCAAACACATTGGTGCAAACGGTTTGAAATACCTAACCGACCTTTTTAACATTTCCCTATCGTCATTGCTCATTCCCAGCATTTGGAAAATTGGGCGTATCATCCCGCTACCTAAAGCAGGAAAACCAACAAGTCGGGACAAATCATACCGTCCTATTTCCTTGCTCTCGCCGGTAGCCAAACATCTGAATCGCTCATTCTCCAATTGCTCAATGAGCATCTGCCGACAATGCCACACCAACATGGCTTTCAGAAACTGCACAGCACCACAAGAGCACTTCATGCCATCACAAACCAAATAAAAAAACGGCCTTAATCAACGAAAACCAGCCCATCGTACTATTGCTGTTGCTCTTGACCTGTCAAAGGCCTTTGACACGGTTAGCCATGCAACTCTACTGCAAGACATTCTCGTCTCTACACTACCCAACACGATAAAACGCTGGCTATGCAACTACCTACATGGCCGACAGTCATTCGTTGAATTAAGAAACGAAAAGTCGAACTCCCGAAAAGTCAAAAAATGCGTCCCACAAGGTAGTGTGCTGTCACCAACACTGTTCAATCACTACCTATCGAAAATCCCACCGCCACCAAACGGCATCAACATTGTAACATATGCCGATGATTGCACAGTTCTTGCAACTGGTCCCAATGTTGCTGAACTCTGCATCAAAATCAACGACTACCTTAAAGTCCTACACGAGTTTTTCACTAGTCGAAACATGAGTCTCTCGACCGAAAAGTCAACGGCTACACTTTTCACCACATGGTCGACAGAAATCAAAAATGAACTTGATGTGCAAGTTGCAGGACATCGCATTCCAACAGTGAAGAATCCCAAACTGTTCGGTGTTGTGTTTGACAACATGCTCACTTTCTCAACACATGCAAACTACATTTGCAACCGCCTCCGTACACGCAATAATGTACTGAAGTCACTAGCGGGTAGTACATGGGGCAAAGACAAAGAAGCACTACTGACAACGTACAAAGCTGTTTGTCGTTCGGTCGCTAAGTATGCCGCCTCAATCTGGACACCTCAACTCCGTCCAACTCACTGGACTACCCTACAAACAACACAAAATGCAGCTATGAGAACTATCACTGGCTGCCATCTGATTACCTATGCAGATCATCTGCAAACTGAAACTAAATTGCTGCCCATTAAGCAACACAACGAAATGTTGTCAAGAGAGTATTTACTGTCGTGCAATTTGACCAACCACCCGAACCACAACCTGATCACACAAGCCCGTACACCAAGAAATATCCGCAAAGATATTTCACACTACCAAATTTGACATAGACCCATACACTGAGCCACTCAACACTGACATCGCAAACCACAAAGGAGCCCTCAAAGATATACACAGCAAGGCAGTTGCAGACGGAATCGCAGGCTACAGACCAAACCTGGTGCTGGGCGGCTACCCACCTCCTGTAGCATCGGCCGAACTTCGGCTTCCACGTGCCACAAGGACCGTGTTAGCTCAACTTCGCTCAGGATGGTGTCGGATGCTAAACACCTATCTGACACGCCTCGACCTAACCATTGACAATGTATGCCCGGACTGTGGAAATGGGCCACATGACGTCCACCATCTTTTCCACTGCCCTACAAAACCGACCAATCTTCGTGCAATCGACCTATGGAAACATCCAGTGGAAGTAGCATGCTTCCTGGGGCTGGATTCGACTGATCAATGATTGAACGCTGCTACAACAACAACAACAACGATTTTTTCGTATTCGGCAAAGATTTTTCCCGATGTACAAAGACTTTTCGGGACCGTCCTTGTACATGTACGAAGATTTTTGGAGCGACAAAAATTACAAAAAAGGTCTAAATTCGCAGAAATTTATGGCGCTTCGCGTCGAAATGATTGATTGTGTGCTCAATTTATCCTTATTTTGGCAGAAACTGCATATCAAAAGGAAAAATGTTAAATTCTTAGGCGCTTCGCGCCGTTTTAAGACGATTCTTAGTGATTTTTGCCCTTAGAGACCCATAATTAGCTGAAATACACTACCAAAGGTCGAACAACTCTGTTTTTACCACACTAAAATCGCTACTGTACCATATTATAGTACCCAAGAATTTGTGTGTACACAATGTACAAAGACTTTTGGGGATCATCTTTGAACATGTCAAACGGACCTTGTACAAAAAAAACTGCTTCACGCCAGAATTTTGATAAAGTCAAAGAATTTTAGTGGTTTTTAGCACAAAATTATCGAAAATTTTAAAATTTTAAGAAAGAATATTGCGTCAAAAGTGATTTAATGTAAAAGTATACATTGTAAAACGCCGAAGAAAACGCTGTTTCGCGCGTTAAGGGCAAATTTTTGGACCTATTTCTGACTGTTTTGGAAAAGTTGCTTAGCTATAAACGCGAGAATCGGCAAATTCTTCGACTTCTCTTTCCACCATTGCAGCAGATCTCCGTCATGAATTAAGCATTTCGATTTCGTATAAGCCTCTAATTAAGAAACACATAGATAATATTCAGTGATTTATAAGTAAATTGTCAACTAGACGTAAAACTTATTTGAACGTGCAGTTGCCAGATTGAAGCGACTTCCTGAATAATTTATCTTTCGATTACATCGTCATATGTTCCGGTGAAGTCAGGCTATCAAGAGCGTACATACTTTAACACAGGAACCGAGAACCGGAACCGGAACCGACGGTTCTCTAGTTGAAGAACCGGAACCGGAACCGACGGTTCCAACTTATGCAAGAACCGGAACCGGAACCGGAACCGAAATTCTTGTTTTCCAAGAACCAGAACCGGAACCGGAACCGTTTTTTTGAAAAACCTGGAACCGGAACATCCCTAATCCCTATATTTTTTGACCGTCCCGGGCCGGAAGTATTTTAGCTTAGAGAATTTCTAGTAGACTCCAATTATCCGGCCTGATAGAAACTCCAGACCGTAGATGCACAGCAATGGCCGGTCTGAGTCGGCTGGGTCTGATGGTCAAATATCAGTCTTTTTGTAGCTAAAATGTGCTTAAAAATGGGTATACTACAGAAGCACGTCTTAACTTTTCCAGTCCATTTCGAAAAGTTTTGCAGGAGGTTCAGATTCTAATCTGTTTTTGGTCTTGATTTGTATTTTTATTACAGAAAATTTCGTCTTCTGTCTTTCTGAGGAAGTCTATACCGCCGACAGCCATGCCATGAGACCTACATTTGTTCACAACCTTGCATGGGCAGCTATCAAATTCGGGGAGAGGGAAGGGTTCGATTGAAAAAGTTCAAATAATCACAAAAAAGCCAAAGATTCAATTTTAGGGTCTATGGATTTGACGGAGAGAGAGTCTGTTGAATTCTCGGAGCGAGGGGGTTCAACTACATCCTTCTCCTACGCCCACGTGTGGTAACAACCTCACACAAAGTCACATTCGCCTCTCCAAGTCTCTCTTGAGATTTGAGGCTTAGATAAGCTAAGTCTCATACTATTGCTAAGAAAACATTTTGCAGAATTTCAAACTTCCTTTTCCATTTTTTAAACGAAATAAAGGCACACTTTTGAATTTTAATTCCCTAGCAATAACATTTTTTAGTCAGCTCTGCTCAGATTAAAGCGTTCTTGAATTCCCCTAGATTAAACTATTAAAGTCCAATAACTTGATTAGACACATTAAATTACTTTAATTTAAACTCAAAATGAAAAGGGCTAGCAAACTTTGAATACTCGTAAATATAACTCTTCCTTGCAACATTCGCAATAATGTTTTACCATGAGCTACTACAATTATATGTGAATTACTGGATATGATTAAAAATCTAGTTTCTTACCTAAATTTATAAAATATGCATTTCTTGGATGTATTTAGTCAAAAAATCTTAGGCTAAGCTACAGCTTACCACGAAAACGATTACCGACGATACATGGACAAGGTAAAATTCTGAATGCCAAAAAATAAGGCGCGAAAACGCCATTTTCGACGTTTATGTCGATTTCTATCATCCATTGGCCTGGAAGACTCGCAAAAAAAACAAAAAATTTATTGCTGGGAAATTGTCGAATTCTGTAAGTCATTATAATTCTGGGGTTCCAGGCTCTCACCAGACTCGTCACGCCTATGTATGCCATTGACCCTTGTTCTGTGTGTCCGAATTGGCAGAAATAAATGAGCTTATCTAAGCGACCTTGGCGACTGTCTTTGATTCAAAATCACGATTTCGTTGCATGTTTTTTTATCAAATTTTGCATCAATTTTTATCACGAATTCAAAATTATCACTTTTCCTCATTTTCTTTCATTCTTTTAATTTTCATTTTTCCATTTCGCCCAAAAGTACAATTCTTCAAACTATATACCACGTTTATAGCACTTAAAGATGCATCATCTTTTCGAAGAATTTGAAAAATACATTAAACATAAGAAATATATTTTTGACGATTTGTTGGTAGTTCGCCGTTGGAAGTTAATTTCAGACTCAGGATGCAATTCGAATGCACTATCAGACACGTAAACGCTGACCTTCTGAACTTGTGGGACTTTAAATTTTTAAGTCGGATATTTCAACAACTTCTTGTAGATAGACAAAAAATAAAGGCGTTTGCGAGCTCTACATATTGTATGCCTGAAATGGCCGCTCGACCTAGCTAAAAAACTGTTTAACTTATTTTTTCTTAATTGTGTTGCATTGCAAAGAAAAGTTATACGAAAAATAAATAAATCTGCATAGAGTGTCAGAAGATTTTAACATCATATTTACTTAAACTGTTATCGAAAACAATGAATGCGGCGCCCAAGCGCTTGAAAATTTAAGGATTATCAGCTTCCGAATGCGTTTCAAAAATTTTACATTTCATTTTTGGGGGACCCCTGTAAAAAATACTTACACTTCAAAAATTTTGTAGGGACCAGTTACCCGTACGTGTTGTTGGATGGGGGATAAGCCTTCTAAAATGGCTCCCAACCCCCCGCAAAATTGCTGGATTCCTCAAGAATTGTTGATATTTCCGAGAAAATTCGTACAAAATGTGGTTTTTAGGCCTTTTTAGCTCAATTTTGCTCAACATTGCAAAATTTTTGTTCCTCCTTTTTCAGAATAACGTTTTTATATTTAGAAGAACGAGCATTGTCCGAGACGTAAAAAAATTGTGTTTTTGATGTATACCCTTCGTTTTGGCCGGAAAAGGCACTTTTTGAAAAATTTCCGGCGCTGACCTCTCCCTCAAAATTTCCATACTGTGCTTGTATGGTATCTGCCCAAACGCCACAGCTGTGCGCAATAATGCTTCCTAAATGTATCAACTTCCAGGTCCCGTCGTGACTGGAGTAGTTGGTATTTCTATGCCAAGATATTGTTTATTTGGCGATACTGTTAACACCGCCAGCCGAATTGAAACCAGCGGAAAACGTAACAATTATTGTAATTAATTTATTCTCATTCTGCTTATTTAATTTATCCAAGCTTTCAGCTTCGTGTATTCAAATAAGCGAAGAAACCAATCGATATTTAACTAAGATCATTGGTGGATATTTAACGAAGGCTCGCGGCGAGATTATTGTGAAAGTATGAGTTGAATTTGAACTGAGTGCTTCTACCGTAACCTAGCAACCACGCATGATCTGGGGGGAATTCAGTGACCCAGAAACTATTTAACCATCTTCTCAAAATTAAGGATTTTCAAAAACAACGTAAAAAATATGATAATTTGAGCGTCTTTACCATTTGATTGCCCAAAAGTGTCAACTTATCCTCATTTTCTGAATAAATTTTGTTCAATTTATTCGGATTTTAGTCGATATTTTTTTGGAAATTTTTTTATGTTTTCATCGGCTTATTTCTCGGTTCTTGAAAAAGGAAATCATCGTTTTAAGGCGATTTCGGTCTTTTGCAATTTCGATATAATCCAAAAGGTCTCCTTATCCAACCAATTAAGTTTTACTAATCTCGTCCAACGATATGGCTTCCGATCATGTTTTTTTGTACAAGGTCCCTTATGTACATGTACGAAGATGGTGCCCAAAAGTCTTTGTACATTTTGTACATGCAAATTTTTTTGTGTACTATAATATGGTACAGTAGCGATTTTAGTGTGGTAAAACAGGGTTTTAGGATCTTTGGTAGTGTATTTTAGCTAATTTTTGGGTTTCTGACGCCAAAAATTACTGAAAATTGTCTCAAAAGGGCGCGAAGCGCCGAAAAATTTGACATTTTTCTATTCTAAATGCAAATTCTGCCATTTTTAGAGATATGTATAGGACGAACAATTACTCATGTCGGCGCGAAGCGCCCGAAATTTTTTTTGAAGTTTATACCTTCTTACAGTTTTTGTCTTCGCGAAAATCTTTGTACATGTGTAAAGACGGTCCTGTAAAGTCTTTGTACATCGGGTAAAATATTTGCCGAATACAAAAAAACCGTGCTTCTGATCTCAAAAATGTTGCGATTTCAGATTTCGGACTTTTTTTCATACGTTTTATCCTGTCCTATTTGAAAAAAGTGTTGTTCTAATTTTTGTGGAACTTTTCATCTATTTGGTAGTTTCAATTGGAATTTCGTTATTTCAAAGCCGTACCGTATTTTATAAGTCGCGCGCCCAAATCAAGCAATTATTGAATCAGTAAAGAATACATCAGAATCATACGTGTTCTTGGGGGGGGTTTGGGAGTGTGGGAGGGTTGACCCCCTCTCCCTCAGAATGGCGTCTGACATCTCGCCAAATGGCTGCGACCACACGTGAGGGGAGGGAGTTTAAGAGGTATGCACCCCTCCATACATTCCCACAGGGGGTGAGGGGGTCATACATTCCCATAGAGAGGTGAGGGGGTATTACCCCCACCTCAGGTCCGAGACTTGAATCACTGTCGGACGATTTTAAGCTATCAAACATTTTCTGCATGATTTTTGGGTACAAAAGCGGCGAAGGTATTAAAATTTTTCGGCGCTTCGCGTCGACTAGTATATTTCTGTTTTGTTTACTCATAAAATACCTAGAATGAACTAAAAATGATCTGAAAAGTCAAAATTTTCGATGAATTCTTATATTTTTTATTTACAAGAGTGACGAAACTAGTCAGAATGGGACAAAAAGTAGTTAAAAATGCAGTTTTTCACATTAAAACATGCTATATTGGATGTTTTAGCCATTTTTCACATTTGGCCTGCAAAAAAGGCTAGACTCTTAATTTAGTGGTCCTAAATGTTGCAGATTTCACCCCCCGAATTTTCGACCTTAGGAAACTATGCACCCTCCCCCACAAAAGGCCAAATAAACTATCAAAACCAGAATACCTGTTTTGGAATTTTTTTGTCTTTTTCCGATTTTTTGATGCCAATGGATAGAACTCGATGAGAAACGTATAAAAATGATGTTTTTTTCGCCATACCACTATTTTCAAGACCATTTCTTACCTTTAAAAAATCTTGCGCACCCCAGAATTTCGGTGCTGCCCATCTATGGATGCAACCCCTTCTCTCAGAATAAACGGTTTTTGTAAAAATTCATAAAAGTGTCTTTTTTTAAGCGTTTTTAGCTCATTTTTGGCTCAAAAGTCTCAAATTTTCGGCGCATCGCGCCATATACACATTTTTTGACTATATTTTGCTCAATTTTCTAGATTTTTTTTCCAAAATTTTTTTCGAAACTCTTCTGTTTTTATGCTCTAGTAAAAACTAGCATTGCAAGAAACGTCTGAAAAGATTTTTTTGATGGGTACCCATCGTTTTTAGCCCAGATAAGGCACTTTTTGAAAAGTGTTTGCACCTTAATCCCGCCAGTATTCCCATGCTGTACATGTATGATTAGAATGCTTACCGAATATATTTGAAATCATAAAATTTTTGAATTCAAAAGACATCTAAAATGGGCAACGCTTACAATCTGTGAGTGTGAAGAATCAATAATTCTAAAAGGTGAAATAGTGCCGGAAAGTTGACAATACCGGCAAAAAAACACATTTGTGAAAAAGTAATTCTAAGGTTCTTTCAACTTTGATTTTTGTTTTCAATTTTGCGGGTCCAGCCAGATTCCTTCTGACCATACATGGGCAGCTCCCGAATTCTGGAGGAGTGTGTGCAAGATTTTTCAAAAGGTCAAAAAATAATCTTAAACACGGTGGTAAGACTAAAAAACCCTATTTTTCAACGTTTCTCAACGAGCACTATCCTTTGGCATCAAAAAATTGCGTAAAAGAACGGAAAAAATTAAAAAATTGAATTCTGTGGGGGTATTTTGGTTTCTGAGGGAGAAGGTTGCATACCCCCGCAACCCTCCTCCACACCCACGTGTGCTTCTGACCCTTTCAGATGCTGCCTCGAGTACTGTTATAGTAAAATACTAGCGTTTGTTTTATTTTTCGTACAATCATTGCGTCTGAAGCAACAGGATTTGTAGCGCTCAAACGTGACCAATTTTTTTGATAAATTTACGCCATTTTCATGTTCATGAAAATTTTTTAAAAGCAATATGTTCATCTATAGAATGAATCATGGGCGAAAAAACCCAACCCAAGTATTCGAGTGGTTAAAATTGTGCCAAACTCACTCTTTTCCTCTTTCATTGCATTCAGAAACGCTTTGCTCTGAACAAAATAACCTGATTTATTCTAACTGCTAGAAGAAAAATCGTTTAATAAGAATAAAACGTGTTTTATTAGTCGATGCATGACAGAAAGACAGCGAGAATGCTAAATGTCGCTAAAAAGTGCTTTTCACACGTTGAATATTAAATAATTAATTAAACTGTTATCGCATATACTATTTTGCTTAGTTATAGACACGTTTCTGAGTTTAAGATTTCAAAAATTGAGCTAATTTGCGCGATATTTCGGAAGTCCGTGGAACAAATCACTTAGTTTACGTACCTTTCTTTGATTTTTTACCTCCTTTTAAATTTTTTTGCCATTTATTAATAATATGAGCTTTGGTTTTACCCAGATTTTCAATTGGAAGGACGGAAGCTTTTCATTTCGGGATAAATTGAAGCTTAGTTTATTATTTATTTGTCTTGAAAAGTCAAGAGTCTGATCTGCCTGAAAACAAAGTTAGTTTATTTTTAGGGAAAGGGTGTTATGTTTACCTATTGGCTGCTTGGAAAGAAAGTTAAAAGTATTCAAGACAGGACAGAGGATGACCAACATGGTTCAATGGAAAAAGGCGATGGGCAACTGTGATTGTTATAATTTATTCAAAATTAATGAATTGAGATAAAATTTAAAAATAGATATTTATTCTTACCCTTTTGTAAGCGAAGTCTCGAGTGATACTTTCTAAAATGGGATACTTATAAGTAATAATCTCATTGATCAATGCTAATCCGTTTAGTTTGGCTTTTACCGAATATTATTCGATTTTATCAAATAGAATTAAATGAAATTTTATCTAATTTAATTAATATTTAAGTCGCATAATTTTTACTGCTCAAAAAGTAGTCGCTTGCGATTTTTTGTTCAAAGTGAAAAAGGGACCATCATTTAGAAAAAATAAAGAAGTAATAATGAGGGAAAACTTTTTTCTCCAGAAGACTCTGTGAAAAAATTAAATGAAAACTCTTCTGTCAATGTTTTTTATCGTTCTGATGATTTATTGTATTCCGGCTGCATACTTTTGAATTCTTCGCCTTTTATAACATCAATTCTTCATATGATATAGCACATAAGCTAAAAATGTATCGTACAAAAAAGCAAACCAGGACAAATTTTAAGCTAAACGTACGTAACGCGGACCATTATTTTATGTTTTCATTTTGAATATGTGCGTTGTCTTCGTATGATATCGCATATTTATCTTAATACAGGAACAAAAGAATGAACTTTTCTGCACTAAATCATTCATTGTCAGGAATAGCAACTTCATAATTTAAAAAATAATTTTGTAGCCAACGCAAGTTTTGTAATTTATTTTCCAGATCGGACTGAATGCCGGAATTATCTTTCGAAAAAGTCGCGTGAAATAAGGCGCGTTATTCCGATTATTGAACAATTTTCACCGCAGACTTAAATGATATCTTTCGTTTCTAATTTCACTCAATTGATCAAATAAAATGAATTAGAATGCATTTTAAAGCAAATGTAGCCGGATAAACAAATGGAGCTTTAGGCTCCATCCCAAAAATGGAAAAAATTGACAATTTGTTGAAAAAATCGAGCAAAATAAAGGCTGAAACCGATGCAAATGTAAAATTTTTTCCAAAAATCCTTGCAATTTACTAGAAACCATAAGTAGCATAGTTTTAACGCAATTTTAGCGTTTATAAAAGTTTTGACGTCATTTTGGCCCGAAAACCCAATACTCGACCCCCAGACCCTCTCACCCTCCGACCATGCAGTGTATCTTTAGTTGTAGAGTGTTTTCGATCAGAACAAAAAACAATGTTTTTGAAGTGAAGAATACAAAGTCAACAAAGTCAAAAGTTTTAAACCACAAGGGATGATGATGTTGATGCAACCGACCTGTATATACAAATCGCATTGTTCGTCAATTAACTGAACGACGATTATAGTCTGTTTCACATAACTTCGTGCATAAATTCTAAGAATTTTCATCGAAAGTAAGCCGAGACTTACGTTAATTATATATCAGATCAATGCTACGAGTATAATCGTAATCTGTCAGCTTATTGTCGGATATAGTCTTAAAATTTATGACCGAAGTTGTGTGAAACAGACTATATGTACTGAGAGGTTTCAGCGCACGTTTACCCAATTTTTAATCTTAGCTCAGCTAAAAAATAAAAAAACCTTATGTTAATGTCTCTAGCTTACCTTGCCAGACCATGCTGACCCCAAAAAAGATCATACTGTGTATAAAAATCACGAATGCCTTTGAAAACACGAATCTTCTTTTTGATTCAGCACAAAAACGACAAATGAAAACATACAAAATAACGATCTAACATCAGAGGTATGTGCCTATTTACGTTGTGGAAAGAGACTCATTCGGAACCACATACGGGGGGATCTCAGAGGCTTGGACCTTAGAATTCAAAAACCTCTGCAGAAGTTTTTTTACATCAATTTTCGTTCTGTCGAGGAGAGAAAACGCCAGAAGACGGTGTTTTCTCGTCCCCGACTTCCTTTGATTTAAAAATTTTCTGACACAGTGCACCAATGTCGAACCAAAAAATGGATGAAACCATGCCTGTTTTAAGTGAGTTTGAGCAAGATTTTATGCACCCTGCACTCAATTATTTTTGAAAAGAAATTATGGCCCCATACACAGGGCTTCGTGAAATATACTATTGTTAAAAATGGGTACAGCAGGCTAAAGTGTATATCGATGTTTTTACCAAGCAGCTGTAAATTCCAAAACCCATTGTTTTCCCGAGTGAGGCGCCTGGGCAGTGGCATAGGAGTCATTTGCGCTCTGGCTAGACACGTTGCCATATGTAAGCAGCAATAAAATTCTAGGGGGCGATGGTGCTAAATTGCCAAAAATAGCACCAAAATTCAGTTTGGGAGTCTAGCGATTTAGGGGTTCTTAAGATTCCGATGGTCTAGACCCCCGCATCCCCACGCCCACGTGTGCAACCCAATGCCCACTTGCGTGTCCGACTCCTGAGCCTAGAGTGAAAATAAATGCCCAAAAACAGCCATTTGGATTAGGCGTATGACGTAGTGGTTTATACTCGCACATAACGTTCAATTTTTTTAAACTCAACGCACTCGGTTTTTTAGCCCTCTGAGTTAGGCTTGCTCTCGAATTCATTTTTTTCCGAAAAAAATTATAGGCTGTACTCGTAGTGTGGGAGTCATTTTTATTTCTAACCCTCCCTAAGGCTAACAGCCCCCCCCCAAAAAAATAAATCTCAGGTCCGCATAAACTACGATTCAAACTCGTTTACTAAAACCGGTCAATTTCGTTTTGTTTTTCGTCCTTTCGCCGTTCGTTCGATGGTCGTCGGCCGCGTGGGCCGACGACAAATTCGTCAGAGGTGACGGCTGGTGAAACGCCGCCGCGGCGTTGACGGCGGCGGCAACGACGTTTACGGCGGCGACGTTAACGCCGCCGTTGCTCTTACCGCTGCCGCCGGGGTGATGAATTCCGACGATGGAAGCTCGTTTGGTGGCCACATTCACAACGGGCACGTGGGCGCTGATGGGCATGCTGGAAAAATCGTTGCTCAGCGAACGAATCGAAGAGGAGGTGGAAGACGAGGAAAGGCTGCTATTGGCCAAAATCGCTCTGCGGCTACTGTCCAATACGGCGGACGTGACGCTCATGTCGCCTGAGGGACCCTGCTGAACGTACGTGTACTGTGTACAACTTTTTTGAAAAATCATTAGGCTATATTATTACTATTTTATTTTATTTTTATTCATTAATTTTTTGTTTTATTTTCATTTATTCTCTTTTATTTATTTAGATTTTTCAAATTTTATTTTATTTATTCATTTTATTTTTATGTCTTAAATTTTTAAATTTTATTAACATTTTTATTTATTTATTTTTATTTCATTTTCTTATTTTATTAAATTTTGTTAAACCTAAACTTCAAAAGTTTTTGGTTTAAAGTTTTCGACTATTAAACTCCAGACTATTGAAGCTTTGAAAAATTTTAAAATCGAAATAATTGAATCTATTTAAATGAATTGTTAAAATTGCTCTACCAATGAGCCAATTAATGTAAGAGAACGGTCTAGAATTTCGGAGGGGCCCGTAGACACCATGCATTGGTCAGGAACTGAATTTCGCGAAATTATGGGATCAAAAAATTTCTGAAGAGTCGATGAAGGGCTAAAATGTTTTGTGGACAGTAAAAATTAATATTTTCACATTTCTCGTCAAACTCTATCTACTATGCGTTAAAAAATCGCAGAAAAAATTTTGAAAAAAATTCGAAGGGGTCTACGGGGCCCTATTAAAGCTTTGAGGGCTGCCTAAAACCCCCTCCCTCTCTCACGCGTACCGGGAACCAGAGCTGAAAAAGAGTCACTATGGTTCGTTTTCTTACTTTTTTATTTTGAAACCGTTAGCTTTTTTAAATCCGATTTTTTTGAATGGCAAAATGTCTTTTGGTTCCCCTTAAAGCACATCGTTATTCGAAAGAAATAATTTCAACGCCAAGTACCACAATGGCGAGATGATCGTCGAGTCAAATCGCTGTTTAAGATATCTTGTCGGAAATTCGCTGCTTTCTTGCGCAATTTAAAAAATGAGACATTTTTATTGATAAATTGTCAATTTTTTAATTTTTAATTAATCAAAATTAAATCTGTAAATTTATTAATCAATTCAATGTATCAATTAAAATTATTACTTCGATGCAGCTAATATTTGATAAAAATCGAACTATAAAATATTCCATGCGATACACTAGTACGAAATCACAGCGAAGAAAAAATCAATTATAAAAACTCTGAACCAGATTGATAAAACTTACTTATGTATGAAAATCTTTGTACTGCTATTATTCTACCTGTAATTTTTCAACCCGCGCAAATGTAGAGTGGAAAATTTTTCAATCTGTTTTACTTGACGTTTCTAATTTTTTAAGTATTTGATAACTATTTCATACGAGTCCTTGAATCTCCAACTTAAATTGGTCACGTTTCACGTACTACGTTCGACGATTCGTCGGTTATAGATGAGGTCAGAAGCGAAGAGCTTTTCGATATTTCATCCCTGGACGCGTTTCTGCTCCTTGAACGATGTTCGTCCATTGATTTTAACGATTCTGAGTCGTTTTGAATGGCTATCGCGGCCGAAATGACCTAAAAATGCCGGAAATACGATAATATAAGCGTCGATTATTAGCTCAAATTCGACGATAATTTATCAATACAATTGCGCGTGATTTTTTTATGGTTTTTATTATCGTCGTTTAATGGTGTGTAATTTTTAGGAAGACGTCCGATGATTTTTTCAACGCTTTCTAATAAATTTTAAGGAGCTTCGCAGAATATTTTTGATTTTTATCCATTTGTGGTCTCGTTTTTCTCTTAGGTATTCCCTATTTTTTCCATTTTTTGAGTTTAGACATCCACTAAAATCCCCCTCCCCCACGTGCATGTCTGGTGGCCAAGTGTCTGTTTTTTTGACTCGTTCATTTTCTACTCATTTCTATTTTATCTATGGCTTATTTGCTTATTTCAGTAATGAAAGCCTATAGGCGAACTTTCGACAGAACATTCTGATAACAAATTTGAAGAGAAAATTAATAAAAGGAAAAAGAAAAATAAGATATTATAAGTTATTTGTCCGTAAGCTATAGCTAGAATGAAGATACATCAGCTGAATTTCGATATATAACTTTTTGATACTAAATTTCGAGAGAAAATCATTAAAAATAAAAAATTAAAAACTAAAAAAACATTCGAAGCCATTTGACCGGAAGCTATAGCAAGAATGAAGATCCGTCGGTAAAATTTCGATATAACATATTGATAATAAATTTGGAGAGAAAATTAGCAAGAAGAAAAAAATTGAAAAAATGGAATATTCTAAGCCATTTCACTGGAAGCTATACTTGGAATGAATCACTATTAGCGAAATTCCGATAGTACGATTTTATTAATTAATTTGGAGAGATAATTAATTAAAAGGAAGAATAAAAATTAAATGTTCAAAATTATTTGACTCGAAGCTATAGCAAAAATTAAGGTCTATCGGCTGCAAATTTCGATGGAGCATTTCGATAATAAATTTTGGAGAGAAAATAAAAAAAGAAAACAATAAATAAAATAAAACAAAGCGAAATGTCCTGTTTAAAAACTTTTAAATTTTTGATAAATGTTTCTTAAAAGATGAAAATTTGAAAAAATGAAAAAATCGAATTTTTTCACTGTAGCAGCTCTATGCTTTCCATCTAACAACGCTTTGCTGGCTGCTCCGATGGGCCTCCGTTGATGTTCCTCGTTGGTCTTATTTTTGAAGTTTATCCCTCCGGCATAATTACAATCGTAAGATTTTATCAACGTGGCAGTGGACGTGGAATTCGACGAACCTGGCTTCGAGGCTGCCGATTTTCTCAGAGCATTGTTGATTGAAGTCAGCTTAGCATACACAAATTATATTACTCCTGTCAAATATTAAATGATTAATATAACAAATAAAATATAATAAATTGCTCATTATTTTTCAGTATCATCCGTCACATAGAGGAGGGATTTCGGAGTCTAGAAGACACGTTGGCGTTGAGCGGGGAGGAGGTTGGGGAGTTTACACCTCCCATAAGTTGAAACCCCCGCAGATTACTGTAGACCCCACAATTTTATTTTTAGTTACATTTTTGGCGATTTCTGATGATTTTACCGAAGTAGACCCCCTGGAATTTTATTGCTACTCACGTATAGTGTAGACCAGAGATGCGCAGCATGGCAGAATCGCGCGCCAGTCGCAATACTTTTTTTGATCTAAAGTGGTTTTGAAAGCTAAAATTCTAAAATACCGAAAAAACGATGTTAATTCAAAATTCTAGCGCTTGAACAAATTTATAATTTTTGATCTTCTACCATTAGTCTACCCTTTATTTTGCCTTATTTTCACGAAAATTTTCTTGTTCGTCATTCTATTGTCATTCCTGCAAGTATGGTCTGACTGTACCCCAGGAGAACAAGAGTAAAAATTTTCCAGCGAAAATAAGACAAAATAAAGATAAAAAATGGACGAAAAAAAATCACGACCATCTTGTAAAAGTCTTCAAAATCATCCAGAAACTGTCAAGGCATTTGAAGATATATTTTATCCTTTATGCCAATATTTAGGAATACTTTAGTTTAAGAAGTGTTGGGTTAGCCCCCCAAACTGGCCTAATCCCAAAGATCCGAAGGTGCTGTGCATCTGAGATAATACGATTTAGCGCTGAAAAATATAGTTCTGATTTCAAATTTTCTGCCTTTCATTCATCAACATCTCCACGTTTTTTCTTATAGAATTCTCATCTTTTTCGATTAATATTAATGCTAGCTGCCAAACGCGGCGATCATCGTTCTTGGTTTTAGCTATTTGTCTTACGTCAGGCGCTTTTTTTGGTCGCAAAAAAGGCATTTTTTGGACATAAGTTAAGTGAGGTATGATCGATTGCAACACGTGATTAATTGTTTCCAATGATGAACTTTAGAATCGAAGACTAAAATGCCTTTGAAGGCTATTCTAACCTTAGCCTACATTACATAATAGAAAAAACATTTCTTCGTCGAGTCGTGGGATTGCTTTTTTACGCATCAATATTCTTGCGCCTAAATCATACATGTACAGCATAGAAATCTTGGCGGTCAGGCCAAATAATCCATTTAAAAAGTGCCTTTTCGGGTTAAAAACGATGCGTGCATGTAAAAAAACTGTTTTATATGTTTTAGACGATGCTAGTTTTTTCTAGAACATAAAAACATAAAAAATCTCGCACAATTGTGAAAGAAACCTAATAAATTGAGCAAAATATGGTCAGAAAATGAGTATATAGCGAACTTAACAATTTTGAGCTAAAAATGAGCTAAAACGCTCAAAAAGTTTGTTTTTTGCGATTTTTACGAAAAGTCAACAATTCTGATGGTCGCAGCTATTTTACGAGGGTCAGCACTCAGCATCCACTTTGGGGAAGTCAAACTTTCCCTATTAAGTTCCCCCAAAGAAGACGTATGGTTCTGGTATGGATTAATATAAAGAGCAATAATTAATAACGTCTCATAATTGATTTCAAGAAGTTTAGCGACCGCTGAGAAATGTATTTATATCGACCGCTGCGATATCATATAAGTATCATATGATTTTATATCTAATACATGTTTATTTATTAACCGCTATCAATTATTAGTTGATACAAAACTTTTCTATTGTATAATCATTTATTATTTATTTATTTTGTATTATTACGCAATACTGTATCTATTACCTTAGCAACAATACCCCGATATCGGCTCAGTTCTTTTCTTAGCGAATGTATTATGTTTTCCCTATTGATCAGTTCATCCTCTAGGGCGTCGATCACTAAATCGCGTTCACTGATTTCGTCCATCTTCTGCTTAAGGGCCCATTGAATCTCCCTCAACGTTGCCATTTTTTCTCTATTCCAATTAATGATCGTAAATCCCAGTAGTTCTATATACCTAACCAAAAAGGATATATTTAGACGTATAAAGGTCGTTTAGTCGAGTCAAAGTAATGCTAAAAACCTATATAACGTTATTGTGATCAAATTATGCTTTGGTCTTATCATTAGGTGATCAATTGAGAATAAGTATAAAAAGGAAACTATTGAGGAAATATTTTAATTAATTTAGTATTTTAATTAGGTTTAAATTACTTAGTTAGGTCACTTTAAGTCAGTTTAGGTTAGGTCAGTGAGGTTAAGATAGATTAAGATAAGTAATATGCACATTATGCGCAGAATTATATCGATAAACTACTTGTTCTTTAGAGCAATATCTTGGCTTTTTGAAACATAAAATGGATTACTATGCATAGTTTATAATTTTTGGGTTTCGAATTCTGGCTGTTCTCATTCCCTTAAGTCTGAGCGCCAATTTACTAATACCAACCATATTGCTGATATTTATAACTACTGGTCAGTCAAGACTGCAAAACCAAGTTACTCAATTTTTTATAAAGTGTTGAAGGACCTAAACTGATTTTGTACGTGAAAAGCCTGAAATCTGAAATTTTCAAGTTCATCACTCTTTCTTTGCAAAAGGAATCTTTGCTTTTTGCATCCATATGTTTTGAATTTCTTGCAAATTCGGTTTTTCATTCGAGAAACTTTTAAATATTCGATTATATTCTTGTTATTCATACGATTGAGTTCTAGACTTGCATGGGCAGCAACCAAATTCTGGGGGTATGATGGGGCAAAATTGGGGGATATAGCCAAAATTCGATTAATGATTGTCTACCGGGTTTGGGTGGGGTGGGGTGTGAAGGATTTTGGAGGGGTCTAAATCACACATGGGCGTGGGGGTTTGGGGTATGCACCCCCCAGAAGTTGAAATACCCCCCCCAGAAATCAAAATACCCCCCCCCCAGAAAATTTTTTTTGCTTTTTTAGCAAGTTTTTGATGCCATTGGATAGTGCTTGATGAGAAACGTCGAAAAATGGTGTTTTTTCTGCCATACAACCACTTTTGAGACCATTTTTTGACCTTTTAAAATTTTTCACCCCCCCCCCAGAAATTTTTTCACCCCCCCCAGAATTTCGGTGCTGCCCATTTATGGTCTAAATCATACATAAGCAGCAGCTATGCATGATCTTCGGGGAAGGTTAGGGAGGTAGGGGGTTTCACCCCTCAGAAAAGTTTTCACACCTTTCTCTAGAATTCGAGATTCTTCAAAAGTTTCCGAAAATTTCATAGAAAAGGTTCAGTAAGCGTTATTTGCACGAAAGTGTTAAATTGCCCCACTTCAAAATTTCACACCCCCAAAATTCTTATGCTGTGCATGTCTGGTAGCAGCCAAATTCTTGTGATCTGGGTGGTGCAAAAGTGCGAAAATTTCAATAAAACATATCAAAATTCAATTATCTTAGTCTGGGGGTCCACTAGATTCTTGTTGGGTCTCGATCACTCCCCCTAAACCTCTTCCCTAACCCCACCAGCCAACGTGTGGTCTAAATCCACCAGCACTTTAGTAAGTTCATGTTTGTGATGATCATTTGTGACGCTAATATCAGATTAGTTGTTAAAACGATAATTTCAGAATTGGATTATGTTGTTTTGATTTTTTTCTATTTTTCGTACCTTAGCGTTCACATATTTCTTTACGCTAACATTATTTGCAAATTATGCTATTAATTATGCAAAAATACAGCATCATAAATGAGTAAATGATGTCATAGAAACCAACCGCTGACGTAATGTTTGGCAATAAAAGCACCATTCATTTTTTGTGAAGCTTGTAAGGTTTTACATGCGAAATCATGTTATTATTCCACCAAAAGACTTGTATGTATTTGATGAAAGAAAACGTCGGTAGTAAATAAATTATATTCGTTAAACAACATTGAAACGCGTAAGCACTCAATTTTATGTTTATGACATACAAAATTGTATGCAGTATAGAAATAATAAAAAACGTGTCTGGGGGAGCCAGCCGGCCTAGCGGTCTGCTGGCGAACTCTTTTTTAATCAAAATGACTCAAAAGCTGGTTTAAATATTGAAATGGGCTTAAAAATACGCTTTTCCGTATTTTTTATTTAATTTCAAGCACTTCTAAACGAAATTTTCGTTTTTCATCCGTTTTCGACCTTTGTTTTGCCTCGTTTTCGTTGGAAAATTTTAAATTTTTCCATTCTGCGGGGTCCAGACATATATTAACAGTGCAACCAGACTCTCCGATAACTGACAAGTGGGAAGCATTCTGGAAAAGAATAATGCAAAATATAGGCCGAAAATGGAGGGAAGATAAAAAAAGTATCTGCATGCATGCTTGAGACTGACCTAAAACTGAGGGTTAACGTGGTTGTTATGTTATTTAAGCATTTATGCCAGTTTTTGATGTCATTTTATCTCGAAAAAGCTTTCTGGTTAACTTCCTACCGGCTGAGCCTAAAGTTGCCGATTACACATGAGTGTGGGGTCTGTCGGGTCTAGCCCTCACAGAATCCGGCAGATCCCCCCCAAATCGACAGACTCTCCAGAATTGAATTCTTGCTGCTATTTCTGGCGATTTTGCCCCATCGGGCCTCCCCGAAATTTGGCTGCTCCTTTTTGACCGACTCCCAATACCGGCTAACTCCTTCCTTCTTACAGACCGGCTATGATGTGGGCATATTTATATAATGTGCCTGCTTAACATAACACAGTTATACATAAAATTGTTTGCGACATTCATTATCAAGCCGTTTCAGCCATTATAAAAGCGTCATCGAGCTAAAGCTAACGATTATTCGCCTGAAGGCATCTAACGAGCATCCATTAATTAATCTGATAAGATATCAGTGTAATTTTCTTTTTTGTACTTACAAATGCATTTTTACCATTCATTTTCAAAGATAGGCCCCCATTTTTTTCTATTTGCTTTCAATAAATGGATGCGCGATATTGGGATATCAAGTGAAATAATTCAAGAAGACAAGAAGCCTAGCACACAGCTTTGAAAAAGGTTCGTATCAGATTTCCAATGTTACATAAATTATCGCGTTGTGTGTACAAAATAGCCTTTTTATCGTTGCATCAAGAAAAAATAAAGAAACGTATCTATTAGCAAAGCTGAAATTTATTTTAGGCTCTGCAAGACCGATTTCTTAAAACATTTCGGGCTATTTGTGATTAATCTACGAATTTTTCTGGAAACCTAAGAATTGAAAATATTAAAAAATGTAAAAAATTGATATAGGGACAAAAGCCACTTTTCGACCTTCCTCATTAGATCTATCCATCAGCATCGAAAAATCGTGAATAAAAAAATTTCGAAAATTTAAAGCTGGTGTCTGGATTTTGAAAGGGTTCGTATTCTGAATATACGTCCAAACCACTTGACTCCCCCCACCACGTCCATGTGTTGAGATAGATAAATAGTGCTTATTTGTGTAATGCCAACAGAAAGTTAAGCTAAATCCGCAGACATGCCACCTTGGATAAAAATCTGATTTCTTTTTCTAAATAATTTAAGAGAAAAAGTGCGATAAAATTACTTAGTCAATCTCTACGTTGTTTGATCTAATCCACAAATAACCAATGTAGCAACAGAAAAGCCATGCTTTTGAGAAAAAAGTAACAACAAGTTTAAATAAGAAACGTACAGAAAAGCTTATAGAATTAAAAAACAAATGTATTAGAAGACCTTATAATTTTGCGCAAAAGAAATAACACACTAACGAATTTATTAATTTGATAAATTAATAATCCAAAACATTTTTTTAGAGAAGGTTCAAGGTTTGTTCTTACGTACTTGTAAATGTTTCCTTTTCTCGTTGCGCGAGGTACATAAGACTCCAAAATCCTTCAGATCAGTTAAGCTCCAAGTACGTATACCGTATAAAAGGGGAAATTTCCTGTAAACAAAGAAGGTGGATAAAAATATGATTTAGACAAAAATAAGACGGACTAGAGTGATCAAAATTAAACGAAATTAAAATAAGATTTATAAAACGAAAAGAAAAATCAAAAATTTTGCAGAAGTGTTCAAAATTTGAGCAGAAACTGCAAATTAAGACCATTCTCGCGCCACTTCAGCAGTTAAGCTAACTCTTAGACCATTTCAGTGCGCCTTTGTTTATGGACCCCGAACCGAAAACACCCGCGTGTATTCAGCCGATCCGTTAAATACGAAAAATTTTATTGAAAAACATAAAAAAACCGCAGGCTCCTACAGCGTGAAGCTGTCCTAGTTTTGGGCTGCTTCTGGAAATTTATCGAGGAAAAATTAGCACATGACGTCATAGACACAAATAAGTAGGCAGGTAACTCGAGACAACTTATTCGCCAATTTTCTTTAATAGTTAGCTCAAGCAATTATAGAAGTAAAATAATTTACTTAATACACATATGTTGAAATATCTACTTTTCCGGTGCAAAATATTTGCAGACAACTGTCGCCGATAATTTTGCATGCAGTACGCTATAGGCTTGCAAAACTTTTTTGGCTAACAGGCCAAAAAATTCGTAGAATTCTGGTAAAGTATCACTGCAACTCTGCCGAATAATAACCTTTCGTTGCCTACTTAATAATGTGACAACTGTTTGCGAGCGTTTAGCATAAAAACCTCGTGTGGTAATTAACTAGTAATACCAAATCCGAGTATAGCCAAAAAAGCCGCGTGAAAGCAAAAGCCGAAACGCGGCTAATTCATTAGCTTCGATTGTTCGTTTTGAGAACACATTTTTTCTCCCTTTTTTATTAATGCGTAGAAAAAAGTAATTATTCTATAATAAAAGTGTTTTTTGTATTCGGCAAAGATTTTTCCCGATGTACAAAGACTTTTGGGGACCGTCTTTGTACATGTACAAAGATTTTTGGGACGACAAAACCTGAAAAAAAGGTTTGAAATTCGCAAAACTTTTCGCGCTTCGCGCCGAAATGAGTAATTGTGTGTTCTATACATCTTTATAATGTCAAAAATTGCATTTTGAAAGGAAAAATCTTGAAATTTTCGGCGCTTCGCGCCGTTTTGAGACGATTATTATTGATTTTTGCCTTCAGAAACCCAGAAATTAGCTAAAATACACTACTAAAGGTCGGACAACTCTGTTTTTGCCACACTAAAATCGCTACTGTACCATATTGTCAAAAATTTGTGTGTACAAAATGAACAAAGACTTTTAGGGACGATCTTTGTACATGTACAAACGGACCTTGTACAAAAAACACTGTACGAGTATAATAAACGCGTAAATTACTCAATGAGTCTCAGATTTCTGGCTATTCGACCCAATGAGACAAGAGTGATTTACGTTGGATTATAATATTAATTTCGTCACTGAAAAAATTTTTAATTTTTCAAATGGTAAAATTACAGAGAAAGTGTCAAAATATATTATTGTAGAAAATACAACAACGGTTTTCGATCATGGTAAAATCTCGTGTAAAAAAATGATAAATAAAATTTTGAAAAAAGTTAACAAAAACAAAACTAAAAATAAAAAATGACGAGATCCTCATTCGGATCGAAATTTTCTTTTTATTTTTGTTTGAAGTCCCAGATTTTAGGCCGCTTAAATTGAATTTTTTTCAAAATTGTATCCATTACTAATTTTCTAAAGCGATTTTTCTCAATTAAACTCAAAAAATCGTTTTACTAAAATTTTTATTGCCAAACCATCCTTAAATATGGGCCTTTCGAGCAAATGGCGTCAATCCGAAAACGATTATTTACTAAAAAATTATTTTGAAAAAAAATTAAAGCGATAATCTAAGATTGTTAATTTTTTATTAAAAAAATTTTTATCAAAAGAGATTATTGCTTCACTGAAGAATAAAGAAAATTTGAGGTATTAAAAAATTTTGCAAATACTTTTTTAGTATGGAGCAAACTAAATTTCTTACTTGCTTCCTTAATTGATAAATAAATTGCAAGATTATTGAATCCGCTTCTATTTGATTCGGAATTTGTGGAATTTCGGGGAGAAGGCGAGGCTAGTTAAATCGGGAATAAATAAGCGTATGTGGATAAATGACAAATTTGTCCTAAAAGCTATTCATATCCAGTATCAAATCGCTCAACTTTGAATAAAATAATTTGTAATTTTAAAATTCGAGCAGGATGATTTATCATATGAACAAAATAGTCGAAAATTAATTGCCTAAGGAAATTATTATTTTAGAGGGTTGTCGTAAGCATGTATTGAAAAACACGTAATTTAGACAAAAATAGACTATGAGATGATATAATTTCAAAATTCTAATATGTTTTTGTCTCAGTGGACGTAATAGTTTGGAGATTAAGAACATTTAATTCAAAAAATTTAAAATTAATTAAAAGACAAATTGCAAAGAACACGTGGGCATCGATGTTTTCTAAATCAAAAGGTAAAATTGCTTACGATTAGTCGATTTTAAGTTGAATTAAAGCTTGAATTGAAAGGATAAAGATGACTAAATATTGCGGTGGATATGATAGTGAAAAACACACGAGGTTGAAGGTAACGGACGGTCTAGACCGTACGTGGGCAGCGAAGAAAATTCTGGGGGTAAGGATGGGCAAAATCGCCAAAAATGTCACTAAACATATAATTCTGGGGTCTAGAGTAATCTGAGGGGGTTTTAACTTCTGGGAGAATACAAACTTCCCAAAAACTCCACGCCCATGTGTGGTCTAGCTTCCTCAAGAATCCCCTAAATCGTAAAGTACAAATAAATTTTCAGATTTTAATTGTTTTTTTAATCAGTGATCAATTTTCGGCACTCTTCTGACCTTTATAATTCTTTAGACCCAAGACCTCTCCGAATTTAGGCACTGCCTATGTATAACTGATGAAATTAACACCTTGTGGGTGACAGATATCACAACAAATATTTAAAAATGGCATCGTGTTAGATCAGTGTACTTAAAAGCAAATACGTGTGCCGAAGCGATTAGCAGATTTTTTACGGCCAGATTTTGAGAAAAGGTAGTAAGAAAAGTCGTCGTTCCGCCCAATTCCCCTAAAAATCTAATCCAACGAATTCTCGAAATCTGCTAAAAATAGGGAAAAATCAGATTCAAAATTTGAAATTGAAAAGCTATAAAATCGAAATTTTAAAATTTCGCGAAAAAATTCGTTGAAAAAATGAAAAATTTATTTGTCTAAGAATTTCAAATCAACACAGCAGAAATCTTAAAAATTACATAATTTTAGTGTTTCGTGTCCGTATCGATAAATCGAACGTACAAAGTATTTAAAAATTGAGAATTAAAATTATGGATAGCGCTCGAATTCGGGATATTCAAAAAAATAATTTTATACTGGCATATATAAAGTTGTACATATGTACATACATAACTGACAGTAAAGTAATATGGAAAAAATCTCGACAAATATGCGCCGAAAATCAATCGAAATTCCCAAAATTTAGCAGCAATCTTCTCTTTACCGTATGCTATTTGCTCATGTTCGTATCAATGCGCGACTGCTCGCCACGTATGTTAGTTCAAAGCTAGCTTAATAGCTAAAGCAGCCTAGCTAGAAGTCAATTTGAAGAAGTAAAAATAGAATAAGCCATTTATTACGATACCGAACGTATTCCTTACCTACTCAGTATAGAAAAACGGGCCAACCAACGCGTAAAAACAACCCCTTGCGGTTTTGGTTCACATAAAACATAGGAGCTTTTTGCTCGACGAGCTTTTAGGCGATTGATTAGTTTTTATAAACGCGTCGATGGGCCCGCTTTTTTGTCCAAAAGCGCCCAAAATCTACAACAATAGTCTCGCAGCAGAGAAATCCGGCTCGTTCATGCTTTTACCGACCATACGACGTAATGTTCGGTAATTTTTTCGGCCACATCGTCCCACAATACGAGCTAATATAAGTATAAGAGCCGTAAAAGCCGCAAACCGACGCTGATTTCGTATTTATATAAGAATAAATCCCACGCGAAACGCAAACACTACGGTTTGCTCCCGCCGACTCGAAATAATGGACGCAAAATCAAAGCGTAATTCGGATTTTTTGTTTTTATTATCAATTTCCGGTTTTTTTTCGAAAAATGCAATACCGTCGTCTTACTGTAAACGTCTCCAAACGACGTTATTAAGTTTTTCCCAAATCGGAAATTCGTCGCGTCCGCCGACGATTAGACGCTGAACGGACGAAGCAAAATATGCTAGTCAATGCAAATATGAGACTTCAATGATGATAAGCGTTAGGCGAAATTGGCGATTCTTCCGAGAAACGGACTGGTACGAAGTGGATAAATATAGCGTACATACGTTTGTAATAACGAGCCTGGTGGCGGAAGTAAACAAGATAATTTAATCTAGAAATTTAACTACAGCCGTATGATGTACAGCACGGGAATTCCGGGCCCGCATGGGCAGCAACGAAATTCTAGGGGGTTCCGATGAGGCCAAGTGCCGAAAATAGAACCAAAAAGTTAATTCGGGTCTATCAATTTTTTGAAGTCTTTCAGATTATGGGAGGTCCAGCCAGACTCCCCAGACCCCAGGGGCATATCTAGGGGGAAGGGGGCCGCCTCCATTGGCCAAAAATAGTGCGCAAAATTAAGGATTTTTGAGCGATTTTTAGCGATGTTCTGGTTAAAACGGCTAATTTTTCAGCCCAAGTCAGGATTCCGCCCCCCCTCTTTAGGGGTACCGCATCCCCCTTAGGAAAATCCTGGATCCGCCACTGCTAGACCCTTATGCCCATTTGTGATTCTGATTCCTGGAGGTCAATGACGAAAAATTTTTGAAAAGTGACTTTTCGGCTCAAAAAACATGGGTACACACGTCGAAGATACTATTCCTTCAATTTTTCAGACTGCTCGTTCTTTCTAGAACATAAAAACGTAAAAAAAGTTTGGAAAAAAATCGAAAAAAATTTGAGCAAATTGAATAAAATATTGAAAAAATAGTATGTGGCGCGAATTGTCGAAAATTTGACACTTTTGAGCCGAAAAACGTTTCAAGAATATAGTACTTCCTACGACCTTGTCAAAATATCGATGATTCTGGGGGAGGATAATAGCGGACATTCTGGAGGATGAACCCCCCCGAACTTTAAGAAGACATATGCCTATAGCCTTCTATCCTGACGTAACTTTTGGACCATCGGATTCGTGCTTTGGGGTCATAAACACATCGTGGTGGGCGTAGGAAGGTGTCTAGGGTCTGGCTGGACCATCAGCAAGACTGATTTTGGGGGCCAGTCGATCTAGGCGGCCAGCCAGAAAGAGCCTTTTTGAAGTAAAACGACTTAAATTGATATTAATGATGAAATGGCGAAAAACTTAATATGATTATCCGCAGGCAGTTTCTTACCAATTCAAAGCATTTTTGCAAAAAATGTTTCACTTTATCCCTTCTTAACCCTCGCTCTGAGTTATTTTGTCAGATGTTTTTCATTATTTGATTCTTAGAGTCTAGCTAGATCCTATCATTAAATTAACTCCCACCATGCATGTCCCGTCTGGATCATGTCAGAATCTAAAAAAACCCTAGAATTAAATTCTCAAAATTTTTTCGTTCTTTCTCGAATTTTTGATGCCAATGAAGAGAGGTTCATGAGACACTTTAAAAATAAGACTTTTTGCCCTTGCCCATTCGACACCGATATCGAAAGTAGCGCGTTAGCGCGTACCTTTAATATACTTGAACCCCCTAAAAGTGACTGCCCCCCTTCAACTATAACTGAGACACTTCTGTATTGTGTGGTTTTTCTTGAAGATAGATTATAAAAAATTCAGATTAGCTTCTTTAATTTTTTTACACTTCCACACATGGTGTGATAGAGCGCGTAAAGTTTTACTGTAATGTGGTCTGTCACACGATTTTTCTAACTCAGTATTGCATTCTGTTCAGTCTGCTTCTTTAAAATGTAAGAAATTGTGTAGTCCCGATGGCAATTTTCATTTTTATGGAAATTGATTCGTTTCCAGGATAGCAGGTAAAGAGTGTAAAGAATCTGAAGGTAAAAAATGCGTCATAGTCGAGTTTTCGACTTGTATATGGCTGCCATATTCTTTGTACAAGAATCCCTGAAAAACCCATCTACGCAAATGTACTATGGTTTGAGGACTACATTTGGCTTACCTGCAAACTTTCTTACACTTAAGGCGGAGTTAGATCTAGGGGTTCAAACTTTACACTCTAGTGGATGGTGTAAAAACCGGATTTTGTCTAAGATTTTTCTGCCAACTTTTTTCGCTCATAAGCCGGGACAAATTGAGTAGAATAAAAATAAAGCTTAATCTAATGGATACACGTCGCAGCGAACCGCATTTAAATTACTCAATATTGAGTTATTTATGGAGGTGCAATGTTCGAAATCAGGGGTGTAAAATGAGCGAAAAAACAAATTTTTCTTCCTATTTTGATTGGTTAATATTCCAAAGATTTAGCGGAACAGAAGTTTTGCACATACAAACGTACTACGTTTAAAAGGTTACAAAGTGCTGTGAATTGAATTTCTGTACACTCAATGAGGAGTTATCGTTTAGATTTTTAAAGTTTACAAAGTGGTAGATGATGGAAAAATACGTTTTTATCACTTCTTTGTTCGCCACTTTCTTTGTTTAGAAGTCGAGACAAGTCGAATAGAAATAAAAATATAGTACTTCCCAAGTGATACACGTCACAGCAAATTGTGTTTATTTACATCAATACTTAGCTTTATCGGGGGTGTAAAGTCCGAAATCGGGGGTGTTAAAGGTGTTTCTGTCAACTTCTCCGATTATGAGTCTAAACATTATTTCAAGTCCAAAAATGTACCAGGAATCAGACGTGATATGCCAGTTGGGCGCTTTCGGGCATGCAAGTGTACATACATTTATTCTATTTCATGTAAGCTTACGCGTTTCCTGCTACTTTAAAGCAACAATTTCTTTGATTGTCTTGAACGCATCGATGTTTGCTATTTCATTCAATTTGCTTGCAAAGTCTCGCCTAGTTCACTCTATCTAATTTGCCATGGCTACTGCATAGCTAACTCGCTGCTTTTTCCATCATTTTGTGGTTCAATAGAGTATTTCATTCTGTAGGGCCGCAGATTATACTTCGATTTTTGCGTTGCTTAGAGAAAGTCTGATTTTAAGCAGATTTCGTGACACTTTTTCCTAGTCCCCTCTCCATACTAAGATTATTAGCTAGAATGTGCATTACTGTAGAAGTGACTTATCACTTTGATAATCGTATACCACTTTACACGTTAAATAAGCGCGTCCGAATAAAACCATGACAATAATCATAAGTTCAGCAATAATTGAAAAGCAACATTTTTTCAATTTTAAAATGTTTTAAACATTTTTAGAAATGACATGATCTATAAATATTATTGCTGCTCCACTATTTCTTTTATTTTTTATGTTTTATGATTTATTTTTAGTTTTTTTTACTAATTTATCCTGTTTGTTTTTCCCCATTTTCTCCTTTATCCATCGAAATATTCCTTGAAACAATGTTGAAGATACCAACCATTATTCTTCAATCAAGCTTGTCGGGCTGAAATCACATTTCGAACCTCAGTATGGAGAGGAACATTAATCAAAATAATTTTTGTGTCAGGCAGGCTCGTATCACGTTACGCTTATTACGAAAATTTATTAAAACGAAATTCGCGTTTTTATCTGTATTTACCTCAATACTCTCATTTTTTCAATCGCATCGGTTCAATGATGATAGATTAAAAATTTGCGGATTAATATAAAAGTAATTGGCTTTTTTCGCCATATGAACAAACAACGCAATTTGTTTCATATTTGATCGCCCGATTATTCAGATGCAGAAAATAAATCACAGCCGGAAGCACGTTTTATTCGACTATTTTCCGCAAGTGCTCTGTCTTCCAATAAGCAAATAATAATATAAATAAACGAATAAATAAATAAATAGATCGATAAATAGATTAATAAATGAATAAATAAAGAATTTAACTAATAATTTTATTTATAGATCAACAAATCAATAAATAAATAGATAAATAAATAAATAGATGAATAAATAAATTAATTAATGAATAAATAAATAAATAAATAAATAAATAAATAAATAAATAAATAAATAAATAAATAAATAAATAAATAAATAAATAAATAAATAAATTGCGTTCTGTTAGTTAGGTTTTTTTAAAATTTAGACAATTGAGTAAGCTTCAAATATTTTTTTAAACTAACTTATTCCTGGAGAGGCAGTGCTAAGAATGTAAAGAATCTGAGGGTGAAAAAGCACGTTTCAAAACCTCATTTTTGTCTGTTAACAAGTTCGATTATGGGTACCAAGAAATTTTAGTGATAGAAATGTACTAGTCGTACAACTCAAGGGTTTTTCTTGGCTCACCAGTAAACTTTTTTATTCTCGATATGGAGTTATAAATAGTGGTTTGAATTTTACACTATAGTGATGGTGTAAAAAACAGGTTTTGTAACAGATTTCACCGCTTACTTCTTCGGTAATTAGTCTGGACAAATTGATTACAATACAAATAAAGTACGTTTTAAGGGCTACAGGTCGCAGCAAACTGCGTTTCAAAAAATTTAATATTGGATTACTTTTGGAGGTATAAACCTTGAAATCAGGGTATGTAACATTAAGCGAAAAAACACATTTCATTCCTTTTTGATTGGTCAATAGCTCAAATAGGATGCAGAACAGAAATTTCTCACATACAAACGTACTCCAAGTTAAAGGCTACCAACCAATCTGATCTGAATTACTTCACACTCAATAGGAAGTTAGGTTTCAGATTTTTTGAGTTTATAATGTGATCGGTGGTGGAAAAGTACATTTTTGTCCCTTTCTTTGTTCCTCGTTTTCTCCGTTTAGAAGTCGGGATAAATCGGATAGAATAAAAATAAAATTTTTCTAAGGCGTAAACGTCACAGCAAATTGTAATTATTTACATCAATGTTGAGCTTTTTTGGGAGGTGGAAAGTCAAAAATCGGAGATGTTCAACGTGTTTCTGTCTTGTTTTTTCTGCCAATTTCTCCGAATATGAGTCTGGACATGATCACAAGTCTAAAAATGTACCAGGGGTCAAGCGTCAAACGTCATTTGGACGCGTTGGTTTACGCTCAACAGACGTGCAAAGAGGTTTGACATCTAATATCTATTTGTCTTCAGACCCTTGTGGAGAGTCAATTTTTTCATGAAATATTAATCATAATATCAGAGTGATATCGGAATTACGAATCCGACTAAGAGCTTCTTTACACTTTGCGATTATGTAAAGTTTAAACTAAACATTAACGTTAGTTCTAGAGCGTTGCGGAAGCTTATTTTTTTAAAATGTTCTACGTAATGTCAAAATTTCGAATCTGACTGTTAGGTTTCTCTACATCCAGCTGTTGTGTTAAGTTTAAAATATTAGTTTATTGTTTATGTGTAAAGTTCACACTACAAATGTATTTTACTTCCAAAGCTTTGCTGAACGCTTAATTTTTTCAAAATATGTTCAGAAAGGTATGGATTACGAATCAGAATATGTTTTCTTTACACCGAGCAGTCTATGTAAAATTTACACTGAAAATTAACTTTATTTTAATCGCGTTGTTTGTGTGTAAGTGTTCTGTACACCCAGTAATTGCGTACAGCTTATGCTAAAACATTTTATCTGCTCAAATAAGGTAAAGTTGTCTTATTAAAAAAATATAATGCTGATGTTCAGAACAATATTGGTTTCCGCCTTCTTGGACTGTTGTCATTATTGTGGCATGTTACCGTATGTGTTTACTGACTGATTTACTCAAATCATGCAAATCAAAAATAAGGTACTAGCAATGTAAAAATGCTCAGATGGAACAAAAAAGACGAATATACTCGGAGTTGCGCATGATCATTAAGGACATAAACGGAGAGGATTAGGGAAAAGTTGCGTATGCATGCCTGTGAAACTTGTAGGAATTTACTGAACCTTAGACTTCCGCCAAGAAACACAAAAAATTGAAGTATATTCTGCGGCCTGCAGATTGGGATTTGCAACACCAACGTAAAAATAAATAAAGTGAATAGCTTACTCCTAGAAAAGAAGCGATCGCTAATCAAAACATGACTTAACGTGCATTCTTACGCTAGCATGGCACGCATTGCTCTGGGGCAGCAATCAAGATGATGGTGCGCTTGTCATAATTCATTTATGGAGCGAATGAAGATTAACTTAATATTGGTTATACACATATTGAAAGAAAAATTTCTCTTTTTTTAGCCCAGGGAACAATGTTTTGTGAAGGCACGCTTTTTTAGAAGCCGCAGAACATACTTCGATTTTTTTGCGTTTTTTTAGCGGAAGTCTAATTTTTAGTAGATTCTTACAACTTCCATAAGCATACAAACATAGGTAACTTTCCCTAGTTCACTCCTTTTATGTCTTTAATGATGGCGTGATTCCAAGTATATTCGTCTTTTTTTGTACCATCGGAGCATCTTTAATTGCTAGTAATATCCATAATTATGTTTTAAAAGAATACGTTAGCTCACAGACGCAGTTCAGAGATTTATAATATAACTTTATTCCATCAAATTATAAATATAATGCGAGATTCAAAAAGTCTGGAAGAGATGAGGCTAAGAACGCGTTGAAAAATCAGCCTCTATAACTTGAAGATTAAAATTCGAAACATCGTTTCAGAACACTGAAATTTAAATAAATAAAAATAATTAATTTAAGTGTTACTTCCATTTTATTAACTGGAAATACTCAAAACTAGGAGCTAAAATCTCAAATTGACAGAAATTTCGCAAATTTGAATGTTGATTCTATTCGCATATCTTACTTTATTTATAATCAACAATGGAATAAAAATTTATCAATAAACACTGAAATTTTAAACAGTATTTGATAAAGAATGCGTAGACCTGTATATATGATCATGGGGTAGAAAATTAGCCCCAAAATGACTGCCAAGTTCAACAATTTTTGATCATTCATAAAAATTGCGTAAAATTCACTTCTCCAGCGTTTTCAAAATCTTGGGGCCAAAAATGCCCGATTTTCGGCGATTCGCACCTTTTCCTGATTTCCTTGACAATATTTTGCTCAATTTACTCGATTTTTTAAATTCTTTTCGGAGTGTGTTTACGCACTTTTTTACACATTATTTTTTAAATTTAATTTTTAAATTTTTTCGGGTTATATCCCAGACATCCCGTGCTTAAAATGTTTTTAAGCATTTATTAACACATTTTAATCACATTTTTCAGTTTTTCTACGAAATCATCTCTAATAAATATGTTAATTCCCTTAAAATTTTACCTCATCCCTCCAGTCCTTTAACACACAAAAAAATGCGCAAACACCATTGTATTTCAACTCACTTCAATTTTTTCTAAAAGTGTGACAATTTTTGTCACTTAATATCAACGAGTCACGCTCGAATCGTTCCATCATGATGACTCGGAACAGACGAGGTGTAATAAATCGAAATAGCAAACATCCGCGTATTATTTTTGAGACGAAGTTCATAATTTGTCTATCAAATTCAGACTGGGTGAAGTTGATGAAAAATTGAGTATTTTGGCACTTTTAATAGCATTTCTCGACAACGTATGAGTAAATTCGCGCAATTATTTTCGCCCGTTTCCGAAATAATACATTAAAAGCCGTTATTTCGAAAATATAAATTAGCCAAATTTTTTGGTCAGCCTTGGCGGATCTTCCATTTTTTGACACTTCTATTTACTAATCGGCGGAGAAAAATAATAATTTTGGTATAAATATAAGGGGCGGAAAGGTCGGAATCGCCGAAACTTATTTATTCCTCGGATTACGCCCTATGCGTCAAAAGTATTTTGGATCTATTTTTAAGCGGATAAACGTCGTTTTCTTCCCCATTTTTTCCACTCTGCTCTTTTTAAATGGCATATAATATTTCAGATCGGTACTCGAAATGCATCGTTTATGTAAAAAGAAGCTTCAAAACTAGTTTTCCTGTACACCTCAATTCAGTTCATATAATAGTTGCCTAAGATTGATGAACCTCGAGTTCAAAAATTTTCTCTAGGCTTGTTATTTTTGATAAATTTAATGCATATTTTATTTTTATTCTTGTTTGATCTTTTTTGCTGTTTATCAGTTTTAATGCGATTCTAATTTGAGCTTTGCTCAGTTTTAAGGAATAATCGTCTGCCAAATAATACGGCGAATTTTATCCTTATTTCGAGCTTAACCAAAATGATGCTTTATTACGATTCGGATCTCTGTACTCTATTGTTATTTGTGGCAATACTGTCGCCTCTATTTCAAAGAATATCGACGCAGTGTAATATAGGTGAGTGGTTTATGGCGTATTTCGACAGAAACGCCGATTTTATGCCGAATATTTTCTGAATAATATAATTATTACATTTTACATATTTTATGAATGAATAATAAAAAATCCACAAAAACGTGTAGCAATAAGTGATGAATGACGTTTACAAAATGTTTCCGAATAAGCAATTAAATCTCATCGTTTTTAATAAACTACCAACGTGCCTCGGAATATATATTTGACGTACAAAAAATCTGTTCAAAATATGTCGAAATATTCAAATTTCCAGCTGAACAAAACAAAATCTTTTTACTCATTTACTAATTGATATAGATAGTAGATGTAAATGATAAATGTGAAATTTTTTGCCCACTTTCAATACAGCTCGAAATTTTTTCACCTAATTTTACGTTTTTCTTCTTCAAATGGATATGGTATAGCTTGCGATGCAGCAAACATATACACTGGATTGGTAAAATCAATTCCGTGTATTATTTTTTCTTGTTTATAAGAAAATCGATGACGGTGAATATACCTTCCAAATACTTTACTATTTTCTGTATTTCATGTAATCGAAAACCAGATTGTTCGTGCGAATTTCGGTGATATATTGCTATTCAAGTGCTGAGTTAATAATCAATCAATCGAATATCATGCCCGATAAATGAAATTTATAATTCAAAAAATAATTTAGCAATTCAATTCTCTAAGCATAAGATAAATTTTAAAAAGGGCCATCATTTTTTAGGCGCGATTCTCGCCGCGAAAAAAACCGGACTATTTTTGGGCATTCGTAGATCGTACGGATAAAATTCCACGGATCTCTCTTTTTCCTAAAGACGCAACATGTTTTCCAATTATTATTTTGTCGAAACCGCAAGCGTTACATTATTACAGATCCTCTCTACAGCTCGTAAAATATGGAAAAATAAAGTAAAATACGAAGAATTGAAATGTAATTGAATAAAACATAAAAACAAAATAGAAAAGCTTGTAAAATATTCTACAAATTGAATGAATTTGATTGGAATATAGCTAAAAAGTTGGCTCTTCGAAACTAAGCGCTGGAAAATTCATGCCTCTATAGTTAAAAATAGTGAAGCGCGTACTTTATTTGTTTTTCTTGAGACGTTAGAAAACACTGTTAATGGTCATTTCCATAGATGCACAGCATGGCCGATCTGGGCAGCCGATCTAGGCGGTCAGCAATTGAGCTATTTTGGGCCAAAACAACCTCAAAACTGATATACATGCTAGACTATCATTAAAACTATATATTCCACAGTTTATGGTTAATTTCAAGCACTTTAGAAGAAAAAATTTCAATGTTCATCATTTTTGGCCTTCATTTTGCTTATTTTGGTCTAAAAAATATCCCATTTTTTCATTCTGGGGTTCTAGACCCCGCCCTCCACGAGCATGTGTCAGGCCCAGAAAATTTGGAGGTTGTTTTGTGTTCTAAAACTAATACGATTTTCAATTGATAATTTATTGTTAAAAATTCAGATGTCACTTACTACAAAAATACCAAGTATGACTTTGGGTTCGTACTCGCCAGCAGGCCAGAAAAGATATGGGACACGGGCTGAACTTAGTGTAGCAAATAGAACGAAGCGAAATGATATGGATCGACAAAATCACTTTCAAGTAAAAGTGGACTATTTCACAAAGACAGAAGAATGAAACTGAACCCATTCCGTTATCTAAGCCATTTTTTATAACATTTTAAAACGATGGCCTTTAATTCCTTTCCGACCCCCCTAAGAGAATTCAGCATTTTCGGTCCTAGAGTGCAATTAGTACCAACCATTGTACTTTTGCATGCCTATTTTCTTATTATAACTTAGGTACGTCTTGGTATTGCTATATCAGTTACACGTATGCATTTCTTGGCGCGTGCATCACACCTGGGCGTGGATGGGGGTTTGGGGTATGCACCCCCCCCCCGAGAAACCAAAATACCCCCAGAAATCAAAATACCCCCAGAATTCAATTTTTTTTAAAATTTTTTCCGTTTTTTTCGCAATTTTTGGATGCCAATGGATAGTGCTTGATGAGAAATGTCGAAAAATGGTGTTTTACACCATACCACCATTTTTAAGGCCATTTTTTGACCTTTGAAAAATCTTGCACCCCCAGAATTTTCTGCTGTCTATGTATGGTGTGCATGCATGACCTTTTGAACTTGTGTTCTTTTGGCCTCGGGAATGCTTATCAGCTTATATAATGCGGTGGTGCGCGCATTCATCTGCATTCCTTTATTGTTACATGGCGGCGCCTGCCGCTTGCCTGTCCATTTTACGGCTGGTTGCAATGAGTATCAATATGCTAACAGTATTATTTTGCAGTAAGTTAACAAAGGACAAGGATTATTGGCAGGTGACGACACCCTTGATGAAAACGTGGGTCGCATCACACATTCATCTGCTAATCTGTCGCTAGTTAATCCATACTTGACAATATATTTCATATTTTTACTATGTTTTCTGTGCAAATTCGTTCGTTCGTACCCTTAATCGTAGCTTATGTAGCTTTTACCTTTGATCTTGGCTAAACTGACGAAGCTTTACATGCTACATGAAATAACTTGTTTTACATGAACTCGCTAACCTGTTATAGATAACACGGATACGCTATGTTATCTCTTCATACATATAATTATACATATAATTATACAAATAATTATATACTAGCAAATGGGGGCGCTTCGCTGCCCCATCTGCTAGAGTGTTTGTAAACAAATAATATCTTAACCAGTAATTAGTATAAAAAAATTGAATAACTCTGCAATAGATCGGCGAGCGGTTTTTATATTTTTTATATCTAGCTGAGCTGCCCAGCGTTGCCCTGGCTGAACTTAGGCCTGATAGCTGTATGGGATTGAGATGTCTCTTCTATTTTTTCATTTTTCAAGACTTTTGATGTTTTTGGGATATTTCTAAAAAATTGTTGGTAAAAACATATTGTATTTTTTAAAATTTTTAAAACTGTCTTTTGTCAACCATTTCTTTGATTAAATCCATATTTCTGACGTTATAGAATGGTTCTGAGAATTCTTTATTCTGAATCAGTATTTTTGATGTTCTGGGATGTTCTGGAAATTATACCATTAGATGGTTTAGGATGTTTAAAAATTTTGTTTGATCATAACCATATTTTTAACGTTTTGGAATATTAAAAAATTTTTGATCCAAAACCATACTTTTGATGTTTTTGGAGGTTTAAAATTTTTTTGGTCAAAACCATATTTTTGATGTTTTGAGGTGTTTAAAAAATTTTTTTGGTCAAAACCATTTTTGATGTTTTGGGATGTTTAAAGATTTTTTGGTGCAAACCATATTTTTGATGTTTTGGGACACCAATCTTACAGCAGAGGATATGTTAAAGCACTGGGTATGGTATATCACGTCCTATCTTGTAGCATGAGGTATGTTATATCACGTCCCATCCTGTAACGCTGGGTATGTTATATCACGTCCTATCTTATAGCATAGGGCATGTTATATCACGTCCTGTTGTATAGCATGGGGTATGTTACATCACGTCCTATTGTATAGCATTGAGTATGTTGTATCACGTCCTATCTTATAGCGTCGGGTTAAACTTTGTACAATGTTCAACTTTGCCCTCATTGTAAACAAATGCAAAAAGTTGCATATTAAATTAGCCGCTAGAAGCAAAAACATTTGGATTTGTATTTTCGAAAGCCGCATGTTTGCTGCTTTCGATTGCTTCGCATTAAATTTCACGCGCGCTATTTTACATGGTCAAAAAGTTTGACTCCGTGCAGTTCTTTTCAGTGATTAATCGGCGTTTATAAGTACCTGCAATGTGATTTCTTTCATTCCAGCCCCATACATGTTTTATGATGCCAGATCGTATATTCAAAGCAGTAAAGGTAGAATCAGTGGCCCCAGAAACCCCAGGGGGCTAAAATTTTGAAGTTAAACAGTCAATTGGTGCTTTCGCAAAAAGACAAAAACCTAAATTTTACAAGCATAGTTACCTTTAAATTCTATCTCAGAAACCAATTCAGAATTTCCTTCAAATTTTACAGTAACGTCAGTCATAAGATATCGAATAATTGGTGAAAATTTAAAAAAATTTATTAACTGCGATTTAAGATATTTGATAAAATACACTTGTAAATCACGTTTTTCTTACGGCATAACATGAATTTACACTGTAGTGTAAAGTGGTTTACACCAATCGATAGCGCATAAAAAGTTGATCTAGGGTGGCTTTAAAATTTTACCCTGCGGCAATTGGCATAAGCGGCTAGAGCTACCAAAACCTTTTACATATATCCGTAGTTTCCGGGTTTCAGGAGTCCGATCGAGCCATTTTGATCAAAAAATTGTAATTAGCGCCCGAGAATACCCATTGAGTGAAAATATAAGTATCACAAAATTATCCAGTAAAACTTTTCTGCCTCACAGACACACACACACACACACAACTCGAAATTAATATTATAGACTAGCAATTGGGGCGCTTCGCTGCCCCATCTGCTAGAGTGTTTGTAAACAAATAATATCTCAACCAGTAATTAGTATAAAAAATTCAATGACTATGCAATATATCGGCGAGCGGTTTTTATATTTTAGTCTGTGACACGAAGCCTTATATATTCTGTTTCATATTATTTTATGCGTACATAGATTTTAAGATTTTTCGAATTATAATTGCTAAGCTGAGCTGTTCGGCGTTGCCTGGGCTGAACTTAGGCCTGATAACTGTATGCGATTGAGATGTCTCTTGTATTTTTTTATTTTTCGGGACTTTTGATGTTTTTGGGATATTTCTAAAAAAATTGTTGGTAAAAACCATATTGTATTTTTTAAATTTTTTAAAACTGTCTTTTGTCAATAATTTCTTTGATTAAATCCATATTTTTGACGTTATAGAATGGTTCTGCGAATTCTTTATCCGAAATCATATTTTTGATGTTCTGGGATGTTCTGGAAATCATACCATTAGATGGTTTGGGATGTGTAAAAATTTTGTTTGGTCATAACCATATTTTTAAGGTTTTGGAATATTAAGAAGCTTTTTTGGTCCTAAACCATACTTTTGATCTTTTTGAAGGTTTAAAAATTTTTTTTGGTCAAAACCATACTTTTGATGTTTTGGGGTGTTTAAAAAATTTTTCTGGTCAAAACCATTTTTTCTGATGTTTTGGGATGTTTAAAGATTTTTTGGTGCAAACCATATTTTTGATGTTTTGGGACACCTATCTTACAGCATAGGATATGTTATAGCACTTTTACATTATCGACACATCCATGCTTTGAAGCACTTTTGATGTTCTGGGATGTTCTGGAAATTTGTTTGATCAAACCCATATTTTTGATGTTTTGGGATGTTTTGGAAAATTTTTTCGTCAAACCATATTTTTGATGTTTTAGGATGTTTGGAAAATTTTTTTGGTCAAACCTTATTTTGATGTTTTAAAAATTTTTGTTTGTTGTAGCAAAGGGTGTCATATATCACGTGATATCTCATATCACTCATATGTTATAGCTGATGGTATCTCCTATCTTATATCACTGCATGTTATGGCACAGACAGGTATCTATATCACACCTATCTTATAGCATTGCCTATCTCGTAGCACAGGGTATCTTATATCCCATCCTATCTTATAGCATTGCCTATCTTGCAGCTCGGGGTATCTTATATCACTTCCTATCTTATAGCATTGCCTATCTTGTAGCACGGGGTATCTTTTATCATGTTCTATCTTATATCATTGCCTATCTTGTAGCACTGCGTATCTTATATCACGTCCTATCTTATAGTATTGCCTATCCTGTAGCACAGGGTATCTTATATCCCATCCTATCTTATAGCATTGCCTATATTGTAGCACGGGGTATCTTGTATCACGTCCTATTTTATAGCATTACCTATCTTGTAGCACGGGTGTCTTTTATCACGTCCTATCTTATAGCATTGCCTATCCTGTAGCACAGGTATCTATCACATCCTATTGTATAGCATTGCTTATCTTGTAGCACACGGTATCTTATTTCATGTCCTATCTTATAGCCAGGCACGTAGCTGTGGGGGACTGGGGGAGGTCCGGACCCGCCCGAAATTCAGAAAAAACCATAACCCGAAAATAGTGTAAACCGAGTTTTGCTCCTTTTTTGAAATTTTGCGAAAAATCGGCCATGTCCCAAAAAATACTATGCTTAAGCATAGGGCTGCCTCCCGCTCCACCCCTGTACAGGGTGACTGAGTGGTGTTGATCAAATTTTAATGTCGCTACGGATCCTTCCCCCGGTAGGCCGACCTCGGGCCAAAACGTCAGCCCACCAACTATTATGGAGCCGGAGCCAACCCCGAACAAACAGACATACAGACAAACAAACTTTCACAATTCACATTTATTGCTCGATTGAATAAAAATTACAGTATATATTGTTTATGGTCATTTGCGAATTGTACATAGAAGGATCAAGATTTATAGTACCTACCTACATATATAATTCAATTATTATTTTATGTGCATTTTGTGGTGTTTTCCATTAAGCAACGACTCATTCCATTTTGCTCTGTCTTCTTTTGCCTCGTTTTTCCGTTTATGAGGCAGCTCAACGGAAAAACTGCGTACTGTGTTCAACTTTGCCCTCATTGTAAACAAATGCAAAAAGTTGCATATTAAATTAGCCGCTAGAAGCAAAAACCTTTGGATTTGTATTTTCGAAAGCCGCATGTTTGCTGCTTTCTTTCGAAAGCCGCATGTTTGCTGCTTTCGATTGCTTCGCATTAAATTTCACGCGCGCTGGTTTACAAGGTCAAAAATTTTGACTTGGTGCAAGCTCTTTTTCAGTGATTAATTATGTTTATAAGTACCCGTACGTGATTTCCTTTCAGCCCGTCCCATACATGTTTCATGATGCCAGATCGTATATTTAAAGTAGCAAATATGGAATCAGCGGTCCCAGAAACCCCAGGGGCCAAATTTTGGAAGCAACAGTCAATCTGTGCTTCTGCAAAAAGACAAAAACCTAAATTTTACGCTATGCATAGGGTACCTTTGGGCTCCCGTATCTCAAAAATCAATCCGTGAATTTTCTTCAAATTCTACAGTAAGGTCAGTCATAAGATATCCAATAATTGGGTGAAACTTTAGAAAAATTTATCCGCTGCGATTTGAGATATTTGATAAAATACACTTGTAAATCACGTTTTTCTTACGGCATCACATCAGTTTACACTGTAGTGTAAAGTGGTTCACACCAGTCGATAGCGCATAAAAAGTTGATCTAGGATGGCTTTGAAATTTTACTCCTGCGGCAATTGCATAAGCGGCTAGAGCTACCAAAACCTTTTACATAAATCCGTAGTTTCTGGGTTTTAGGAGTCCGATCAAGCCATTTTAATCAAAAAATTGTAATTAGCGCCCGAGAATACCCATTGAGTGAAAATATAAGTATCACAAAATTATCCAGTAAAAACTTATTTGCCTCACGCACACACACACTTACACACAACTCGAAATTAATATTTTAGAAGACTAGCAAATGGGGCGCTTCGCTGCCCCATCTGCTAGAGTGTTTGTAAACAAATAATATCTTAACCAGTAATTAGTATAAAAAATTGAATGACTCTGCAATGGATCGGCGAGCGGTTTTTATATTTTTTATATCTAGCTGTGCTGCCCGGCGTTGCCCTGGCTGAACTTAGGCCTGATAGCTGTATGGGATTGAGATGTCTCTTGTATTTTTTTATTTTTCGGGACTTTTGATGTTTTTGGTATATTTCTAAAAAAATTAATGGTAAAAACATATTGTATTTTTTAAATTTTTTAAAACTGTCTTTTGTCAACCGTTTCTTTGATTAAATCCATATTTCTGACGTTATAGAATGGTTCTGATAATTCTTTATCCTAAATCATATTTTTGATGTTCTACGATGTTCTGTAAATTATACCATTAGATGGTTTGGGATGTTTAAAAATTTTGTTTGATCATAACCATATTTTTAACGTTTTGGATTATTAAAAAAACTTTTTTGGTCCAAAACCATACTTTTGATGTTTTTGGAGGTTTAAAATTTTTTTTTGGTCAAAAACATATTTTTGATGTTTTGGGGTGTTTAAAAATTTTTTTGGTCAAAATCATTCTTTTGATGTTTTGGGATGTTTAAAGATTTTTTTGGTGCAAACCATATTTTTGATGTTTCGGGACACCAATCTTACAGCACAGGATATGTTATAGCACTGGGTATGGTATATCACGTCCTATCTTGTAGCATGGGGTATGTTACATCACGTCCTATCCTGTAACACTGCGTATGTTATATCACGTCCTATCTTATAGCATGGGCATGTTATATCAGGTCCTATTGTATAGCATGGGGTATGTTGCATCACGTCCTATTGTATAGCATTGAGTATGTTGTATCACGTCCTATCTTATAGCGTCGGGTTCAACTTTGTACAATGTTCAACTTTGCCCTCATTGTAAACAAATGCAAAAAGTTGCATATTAAATTAGCCGCTAGAAGCAAAAACATTTGGATTTGTATTTTCGACAGCCGCATGTTTGCTGCTTTCTTTCGAAAGCCGCATGTTTGCTGCTTTCGATTGCTTCGCATTAAATTTCACGCGCGCTGGTTTACAAGGTCAAAAATCTTGACTTGGTGAAAGCTCTTTTTCAGTGATTAATCATGTTTATAAGTACCCGTACGTGATTTCCTTTCAGCCCGTCTCATACATGTTTTATGATGCCAGATCGTAGTAGCGAATATGGAATCAGCGGTCCCAGAAACCCCAGGGCCAAATTTTGGAAGCAACAGTCAATCTGTGCTTCTGCAAAAAGACAAAAACCTAAATTTTACGCTATGTATAGGTTACCTTTGGGCTCCCGTATCTCAGAAACCAATCCGTGAATTTTCTTCAAATTCTACAGTGAGGTCAGTCATAAGATATCCAATAATCGGTGAAAACTTTAAAGGAATTTATCCGCTGCGATTTGAGATATTTGATAAAATACACTTGTAAATCAAGTTTTTCTCAAGGCATCACATCACTTTACACTGTGGTGTAAAGTGGTTCACATCAGTCGATAGCGCATAAAAAGTTGATCTAGGGTGGCTTTAAAATTTTACCCTGCGGCAATTGCATAAGCGGCTAGAGCTACCAAAACCTTTTACACAAATCCGTAGTTTCCGGGTTTCAGGAGTCCGATCGAGCCATTTTAATCAAAACATTGTAATTAGCGCCCGAGAATACCCATTGAGTGAAAATATAAGTATCACAAAGTTATCCAGTAAAAACTTTTTTGCCTCACGCACACACACACTTACACACAACTCGAAATTAATATTATAGATTATACACTATACATATAATTAGCGTAGAAATAAACAATTTAAATAATTTTACAACGTTTAATGCTAAAAAGATTTAGATTATCCTGACACATGTCTGGTCGCTACGCTACTCGCTTGCACGTATAGGTACAGTTTATATCTTAGGGATTTGGAGGTGCGTTAAAAAATTTAAAGGACAAAAAAGTAGCGCAAAATCAATAGTTAAAGAAAAACACTGATTCTCCCACCTTTCTCATCGGCTTTATCAATTGGCACAAAAAACACCTCGGAAAAATTTTGATAATATAATCATTCTTTCGAATTCTAGGGTTTTTAGATTCTAAGAGATCCTCGTTAGAGCGAGTATTCATCACCATTCATTCACTCTCACGGCGACGATCCGTTGAATTCAATTATTTTGTTTCTTCAATGTTGAAACCCATAGGCTGATGTTATAGGTTTACTACTTAAATCCCTCAAACCGCAAACAAGTTAGTACAGTCCATTATTGATTTTCTAATTAAAATTTTCAATTTTAGATACAAACTGCTGGAACATCAGCGCCGGTTGTACCCTAATAAATGCTTACCCATTTCAACGAATGATGTCAATCAATTGTGAACTATGTACGAAAGCGTGCTTGGCCAGCAGAAATGCGCCAGGTTCGCCTTATTTTTGTCGATCGGTCGTTTTTGACTCCGAGAACCAAATTTGCGACCTATTCGCCGTGCAAGCGAGCTTCCCTTATCACAGATTGTCGGGCTGCAGGCAGCGAATTTACATGCAGTAAGCTGAAAAGAAATTTTGGTTTGTTGGTACGAATTCATCAAATTAAAAAAAATAAGAGAAAATCACTTTTAATTAAGTAAGATTAATCGAAAATTCCTCAGAAAATTTTTAATCTTCCAGAGAGGTTTATGATTGGAACGGAAATCGTAGTGGAACGACACCTGTGTAAGAATTGATTGGCCGGGAATCAAAACGACGACTTTCGTTAGTTTATCGGCTGAAATTGTAGAATATTCGGGGATGGATCTAATAATTCTTTCGGGGTGATTAAAAATACATGATTCTATGTGCCAGAAACGCTGCAAAATATAATCAATATTTTATTGAATCAAACTTCACCATCTTTTTTTAAATTTAATCTTGCGGGTCCTACTCCGGAAGTCCGTACTCATTTTAGCAACGACATGCCAAAACATCACGTCATAAATGTTAAGACATCTATGATAAAACCGGGCTTTTCTACTTGTGAACAGAGTCGAAACTTCACGACATAAAAATTTTTTCAAGCAAATAATTTTAAATCCTGTATAAACCCTGTAATTTTTAGTAATTTTTTTCCAAAATTGAATTCTCTGCTCAATTCATGAATTGATTTTATTATAATTCTTTCTGAACGAAGATTTTAAATTGATTCATATTTAAAAATAATTCGAAATTCTAATTTCAAAACTATTCACTCTTTTGGACTTAAATATTTAATCGCTAAGCATTGTGTTAAGGCAATAAATTTTACTTATATTTTAAGTGTAAAATTAATTCTAGGCCAATCGACAATTCACACTGTAATTCACAAAGTTCATTACCGGACGATTGTGCAGATCGGCCAAACAGCTATCATGGTTATTTTCAAGAATAGTTTTTTAGCATCTTTTTACGGACGAAGTCCTTCCCGGCGACTGATTCGGACGAATGCCTCGACTCATGTCGAATCAATCGAGTAATAAGCTATATTTTGGCCGAATTTTCCGACTTGTTTATGTCTGCCAACAACTCCGGTTATGAGTTTTAGGAAATTTTTCTGACAGATATGTACTACGGATCTTGGGCTATCATGTGCTTACCGGTAAACTTTTCTACAATCAATACGCAGTCAGTACCAGGGTTTTAAACTTACACTCTAGTGGATAAGTAAAAAGTAAAGATTTTGTCCAAGATTTCTCTGCCAACATTTTCGCTTATGAGTTGGGATGAATTGAATAAAATAAAAATAAAGTGACTTCTAATGGCTACACATCGAAGCAAGCCGCGTTCAAAAAACCATAATATTGAGTTGTTTATGGGGGTGTATCATATCAAATATTTTGCGGAACATAAGTTTGGCACATACAAACGTACTACAATCAAAGGGCAACAAACCGGCCCGAACCGAATTCATTTACATTCAATGGGGCGTTAGGTTCAGATTTTTAAAGTTTACAATGTGTTGGACAGTGGAAAATACGTGTTTGTACATTTTTGTTCGCCACTTTCTCTGTTCAGAAGTCGGGCGAGGTCGAATAGGATAAAAATAAATAACTTTCTAAGGGGTACGCGTCACAGCTAATTGCGTTTGTTTACATCAGTATTTAGCTTTTTCGGGAGGTGTAAAGTCAAAAAATGGGGGAGTTAAACGTGTTTCTGTCTTGTTTTTTCTGTCAAGTTCTGGGTTATGAGTCTGGACATAATCTCAAGTCTAAAAATGATTAAGAAACCAAATGTGATACGCCAGTTTGTTTGCATACAACAGTGGTGTAAAGTGGATAACATGTGATTTTTATTTCTCCTGGGGCCATTGTGGAGACTTAATTTTTTCATAAATGTTGATCGTAATATCAGAGTAATATCAGAATTACGTATCCGACTGAAACTTTCTTTACACTCTGTGGTTGTGTAAAGTTTACACCGCATATTAACTTTAGTTCTAGAGCCTTGAAGCTTGACTTTTTCTAATGTCCAAAAATGTAGCCGGAATCTAATGTGAGACGCTAGTTGAGCGCGTTTATACACTCAACAGTGGTGTAAAGTACTTTGCAGCTGATGTTTATTTGTTCTCGGGTTATTGTGGTGACTCAATTTTCATAAATCTTTATAGTAATGTCAGAGTAATATTAGAATTACGAATCCGACTAAAGTCTTCTTTACACTCTGTGGTTTTTTAAGGTTTACACTGCATATTAACTTCAGTTCTAGAGCCTTGCGGAAGCTTAAATTTTTTTGCAAAATGTTCTACGTAAAATCAGCATTGGGAATCTGACTGTTAGTTTTCTCTACACCTAGTAGTAATGTAAAGTTTGCACTATTCATTTGTTGTTAATATGTAGTTTATACTACAAATTTATTTTACTTCCAAATCTAAGCGTTCTTGTTCCTAACACTTGATATTTGCGTAAAGTTTTTGAGTATTTGCTGAAAAACTTTGTTTTTTAATTTACCAACATCCCACCTTTTTCATTTTCTTAAAGTTTAAAATCTTTTATAATTCTCTTCATAATTTATTGGTAGCTTTAAACTTTAAGTTTCTCTTGATTTACAACTCTCGCTTAGCAAGCTCATTATTCAAAACTTTTTCATAGTGCAGTCGCGTTTAGTTTTGAAATTGGTTGACGTCCTTATTTTATTACTCGGCTTAAAAAAATCCAAGTGACTATCTTTTGATTGTTTTCTTTAAACAGAGAGACGGGCGTGAAACCTCAGTGAGGTCCACATAAACGTCTTTCAGTTGGAACTGGAGGAATTATTTTATAAAATTGAAATTTTTCTTCAAAAGCGTTTTAAATTGACAATAAACTGTGTAATAACGCAGCTTTAACGCTATTTCAGCGCTTAAACCAATTTTTGAAGTCATTTTAGCCCAAAAAAACTAAAATTTTGACTCCTCAGTCTGGCTTACCCTCCGCCATCCCCCATCTTACAGAACAGATCGACCATGCTGTTTTTCTATGGTCAAAACCGTACGTGGGCAGCACCAAAATTCAGGGGGTGCTAGATTTTCCAAAGGTCAAAAAATGGTCTTAATATTGGTGGAATGGCGAAAAAAACACCATTCTTCAACGTTTCTGAAGCTTTTCTGAAGGAGGTTGTATTCGGCCTTCTGGGGGCGCATATTCTTCACCCCCACGCCCAGATATGGTCTAGACCTTCCTAATTTTCTACATGTCATCTGATATTTTCATTGCTAATGCGTCTCCAATGGTTTTTACCTGAAACTGATCAATAGTAATCAACAATAGTTTAGAAAATTAAAGATTTGAAAAAAACTTGTGAATAATTGGTCACTCTCAAAACGCTTATGTTTTCGATTGATCTCCGATTTCTTGTCACTTTCTCCATACCGTAAATATCGTTTTGATGAGTGGAAATTCTGCTAAAATTATAGGATAAAGTCAGTAATTTAATTACAAATTTCAGAATAGAGTCGGTAATCCGATTACGTGCCGAGCGGCTCAATTTCATTATGGCCAATGCTCTATGAGCTTAGATGCTCCTTCATCCAGTCGTACCGCAGACGTCGCAAGTTTTCCTGGATCTTATTATTATGAGAAGTATTGTTTTACAAGTAGGTAATTCGAGAATATTTTAATTCATTCTATAGGAGCCGACTGAGCCTAAATGAGATTTTAAGTTGCATTTGACTAAGAAGTTTAAATTCAAACTGGTTTTCAGAACTTTTGTTCTATATTGAAATTATGAGAAATTTTTAAAATTGAAGTTAAATTTGACAGTTTCTACAGAATCATACAAAGTCACCCTTATGACAAAAATTAAAAAAATTAGAAAGAAAAGGAAAATGATTAAAAAATAAATGAGTAAAGTAAAATTATTAAATATATTTAAAGACGTAAAACGAATCATACTGTAAGCGAAAAAATAGAGAAAAACGGAAGGAAGAGCACGAATGTATTTAAAAAGAAATATTTTATGAAACGTTACGGTCTATAAAAGGCGCAAAAGTGCTTTTTTATTATATTTATTTGTATTATTTATATTAATTTACTTTATATATTTATTTACGTAAATTTATTAAGAATTTATTTATTTATTAGAAAATGTATGCTTACATAAACAAAAAATAAAAGCAGCTATAAGAAAATAGTCGATTGGAGAAAATATTTGAAAGAACTGATTTTTTTAAATTGCATTCATAAATAGTTAGAATTCTATAGACTAAACATTAATCCGCTATCGATTTAGAAGTCAATAAGTTAAGAAATTTCAAATAATCAAAATGACAAAAAAAGAAAAATTGTCGCGAGTCAATCATATTAACTTTGTTTTGGTTTTTAATGATGTGATTAATGTGAAAATGTCGGATATAAACTTTTTTCGATCAATTGTTTCATGTTTTGATTGTGATATGGGCCAAAAATCATTAAACTTTTGGTAAATTTTAAGCTATTTATTAATTAATGAATTATTTATTAATTAAATAATTTAATAATTATAAAATTAAAATAATCAATTTAAATTAAATAATTGGTGAAAATTCATTTATGTCTCGAAATCCGTTCAAATCCTATATTTTGCATTCCGCATCCGCAGCATCATTCGGCATTGGCTCGTATAGATCCGTGCTAGTGGAACCAAAATTAATTTTAGTGGGATTTAATCATAAGACGCTTGATGCTACAACATTCGGAGAATGTCTGAAAGCTTGCCTGATGTCCATCACGACTTTTGGATTTGCATGCAAATCGGGTCAATATTTCTTTGATGTGAGTAAGATAACAAAAATAATATGAGGAATATTTATTCGCTGTATTTATAATAATAAAAATAGTAAATAAAAACAATAGTAACAAATTAAAGTAATAGTAAAAAAAATTTTAGTGAGAATTATAAAATTATTTACAAATTAAAAAAATTGCGAAAATTATGAAATGGAAAATTATTCAAATAACAGTAAAAAAATTGGTTTCAAAGTAAAATAATCTTACTCTTCAATAATTATTACCCAAACTCTACTTCTGTAATAATTCGTCTTCCATAAAGAATAAACCTCAAATAATGTCAGCTTTGTGTGACTGAGAAATATTTCAAGAAAAATGTAGATTATGCGAAACTGTTTATAACAGTAGTGTCTATTGTAAAAATCACTTGCTTAATTAAAGAGTCGATTCGCAATTGATTTATTTACCGATTAAAAATAAATATTAAATCGAATTCACTTTTGAACAGATCTTGGCTTTAAATATGGGCTGCGCCTGAATATTGAAGGTCTATGGCAAATATAAGCACCAACCAAATTCTAGAGGCTGATGTGAAAGTGTAAAGAATCGTCAAAACTTAAATTATGAGGCTCTGAGGGTTCGTACACTCCCCGGACCCCTTAGGATCATGTGTAATCCAAGGATTTAAAGAATTTTAAAGGTGAAAAATAATTCGTTGACGGAGCGGTAAACAGCGTTATTTGAATATTTCTAATCAATCTCTATCCATTTGCATCAGATAAATCGCTAAGAAAACAAAAATATGTAAAAATATAATTCTGAGGGTCTGTCGAATTCTGTGAAAATGGCCCCTTAGATTTTTAGGATCCAGATTCCAGCTCAGAGCCCCTACCCTCATGTCAGAGCTTGATCAAATTTTTAGTTAGCCTGTGATACTAGTCATATTCACACGAAGGCACGGGGGTTTAGGATCTAGACCAGACATGCACGTGGGGTTCGGGGTCTAGTCTAGACCCTCCAGAAATGAAAAAATTGGGAAATTTCGGGAAAAATGAGGTAGAGATGAAAGCTAAAAATTAAACCTGTTTTTGAGGTAATTTTAGCCTAAAAAGCTCAATTTTTGCCCCCGCCTCAGACTGGCTAACCCCCTCCCCGACAGGCTGCTCCCCAGAATTGTTTTTTCGGCATGTCTGGGATGTTTGCTAGTTCTACACCACCCAAACCCCCAAAATTTGGCTGCTGCCCATGTTCGCTCATACTGCCATTCGTTAAAATCCATTTTCTAATGTTATTAATATAATCAATGTGCGGTCATTTCTCGTTAATTTGCTTCGATTTGACTGATTTCTTCTGAATTTTAGTTTCTAACCACAAACTGCATTTTGAACATCGAAACAGCCAATACGCAGCCCGATAAGTTCAATAAAGTAGATGATCAAGTATTGTATTTTGAACCCGCTTTGTATTCGGATCAAGCGCCATCACTAGGTCAGTTGAGGACGCCGGTATTAAAAAATGGTAAAAAAAAGAATAAAGAAAGAAGTAAAACGTAAGAAGGAATAGAAAATAAAAGATAAATAAAATTAAGTAAAAATAATAAAATAAAATAAGAAAAGCACAGAAAAGAAGTTATGCAGACTTACTTTTTTGAAATAATCGCTTGTTACTTAAAATCTTGCAGCACTTCTATTTGAATGAAACCGAAACATAACAAAATAAAAAATGAAAAATGCAAAAAATGAAATATCCCGAAAAAAACGTCAGAAATACAATTCAGAAAGATCTGCTGAAGTATTTTAAATTCTGGGATTTAGAAAATGCATGAGTTTGGTGAAATTAGCGGTTTTCTACCTCCCCAATGAAGTTTTCACTTCCTCCCAATTTTTTAACCCCGTCCAGAATTTGCGATTTTCTACAAATTTCCTGAAATTTATTGAAAAGGTGATGTTTTATGCATTCTTTAGTGATCTGTTTGCTCCAATGTATCAAATTTTCGGCGCTTCGTGTCATATGCTCGTATTTTGACCACATTTTCTTCAGTTTATTCAAAATTTTCAAATTGTGTTCAAAATTTTATATTTTTATGCTTTAGAAAGATAGAGCATTCGTCAGAAACGCCGAAAAGTATGTTTTTGACGCACATATGCTTTTTGACCTCGAAAAGTACTTTGAAATTTCGTACTCCCCTTGCTTCCTCTACGTACATGTATGAGGGCGAGTATAATTCAAATTGCATATTTCCGCTCTCTATTAATTAAGTTTAATCGTATGCGTTTTTGTTAGTGTTTTAATTTCTTTGCCTGCTTAATCATCTTTGCGAATCTTCCTATCAGTCTGTTTCACATAACTTCGTGCATAAATTTTAAGAATTTTCAAAGACAATAAGCCGTGGGTTACGATAATTGTATATCAGATTAATGCTGTAATTGCAATCTGTCGTCGTATTGTCGGGAATAGTCTCAAAATTTATGATCGAAGTTATGTAAGACATTTTGTAGCTGAATAAATTTTTCAAAACGGATTCACTTCACATCAGATACGTTAGAAGTAATATTTTTAGAAAAAAATGAAAATAAAATGAAGAGAAATATAGAATAACTAAAGTAATTAAACGATACGCAATGGAAAGCCGCGCACAAACATATGCTATAAGCAGTGGCGGATCAAGGATTTTCCCAAGGAGGGATAGTACTTAAACTTTTCCAAAAACAGCCTAGCATAGGTCCAACAATTTGCCGTTAGTAGTAAGGCTGGACCCTTCATCCCCCCTGTACTTAAGCATAGCACATGCTTAAGCATAGAGACTCCATTTGGACTACGCACGCTCTTAGTACACGTGCACTCAGCCGCTTGAATCACCAAATTTTTGGCCATACTACTACACAATAAAGCACAAAAGTATAGGCGCAAAGCACTCGAACTATTGATGCACAGTCGGTTATCCTGGACGGGCGGAACAAATTAATTTAATTTGCATAAGTAGCGAGCAGCGTCCCCTTTCACGGCCTGTTCTAATTTTAGTTCAGATCATCAGCTATGTTGATTCACTACACATTAAAGTATGGGCTCGAAGCGCCGAATTTCGGACATTCTATTTTAAGCACAGCGTGAATCGCCCAACTATTCACAGTTGGTTATCCAGGACGGGCGGAACCAATTAACTTTAATTCGCATAACTAGCGAGCAGGGTCCCCCATGCTACTGTTCTAATTTTAGTTCATATCATCAACTCACTGCACGTTGACTCGCAGATGATGAGTCATCATAGGTTCTATTTTTGCATGTTTTTCGAACTTCGAGACATGTAAGTGCGTGCATAATAAATCATCATCAAAAAGCGAAGCGCTAAATTTGGATGTCAGGCTATACAACGATAATACAACACCTTAATTAATCAAAATCAGAAAAAACAAGCCAAATAAAAATTTACAGAGAATTAGCCAGGCAGCACAACATATAGCACGTGCTCAATGCAAATTTCTACACCACAACGCATTAGTACAACGCATAAAACATCATAAAACGGGTTAAAGGCTTAAACATAGAAACTCTGCCCTTGTAGGCACGAAGCACCAAATTTCGGGTAAAAATTCTTTAGAGTAGTGTACTGATTATATTCTGAGCATTTTTATCCGATTTGGATAGTCTAGCAGAGCACTGCTAGACTCTTCAACAGATGTGACAACTTCATTATTGTCTTCTCGTTTCATCTGCTCATCCTCAAATAGATCAGCATTTTTGCGAATCAATTTTTTAAACATGTATTTTCGACTGGCCCAAGCTGTCTCATCAGCTTCCTTTTTTCCAAATTTTAATGTATGCCGGTAAAAATTATTAGCGTTTTCTAGTTCTTCCCTTAATTCGCTTTCATTTAGAGCATCTAGGAGTGAGTCATAAAGATCATAGAGATTATGGATTTTATCAACAAAACTGCTGTAAAATGGTTCGCTTTGGAGGTCTTGTATACTGTTCGGAAAATCTTCAAAATCTGAAAGCACGACTTTTACTAAAAAGCGCCAAAACGGGTTAGTCCAACCAGTTTCGATTACAGTCTCATTTGAGCTGCTTTCAGACACATCTGAAGAATCCCCATTGTTACTGCCTTCACTGCTATCATCATCCGTCATTTGTTCAGACTCTGATGTATCATTCCTCATATCTGATATCCCATGCATGAGGTATTTGTGTCTTTTTAAAGTAAAATTATTAAGTAATTGCTTACCGCAGATTTCACAGATTTTATTCATTTTGTCAACTATTCAAGATGTGGCATTCCTTATATAAACTTTATTGCACATGTGATCCGCGTTTACATCACATTCCTGATGTAGAAGCTCACATTCTTGACGTAGAAGCTCACATTCTTCACAATATTGGTCACTACCGTCACTTCATTCAATTCTATAGCCTAGCATGCGTTTTCTTCATGTGCAGAACCTTAAGCCTGGTTCTGAAGTGAAAATTATCGTTGATAAAGTGCTCCGATTTTTGACAATATCTCCAAGAATCTTAATTTTTGTCGGTAATATCGTCAATAATAATACAACCTCACACAGAAAGGTGGTTTGCTGGTCAGTTGTTAGCTGATGCAACTACAAATAGGTGATTTTTATGAAGCGCGCATAAGATATGCCCAATTGAGATTTTCAGCGGAATGTGGCGATGTGATGCTTTTTGTGCAGAATGTGAGGTGCACAATTTGGAATGTGAGATTTTTCTGCAAAATGCGAGGTGCACAAAATCCTCACATTCTGCACAAAAAGCATCACATCGTCACATTCCTCTGAAAATTGGACGCATTTGCTTTTAACTTATCAGTCGCCAAGGGCGAGAAGGTATGAACCTCCTGGTACACATTTTCAGCGGAATGTGGCGATGTGATGCTTTTTGTGCAGAATGTGAGGATTTTGTGCACCTCGCATTTTGCAGAAAAATCTCACATTCCAAATTGTGCACCTCACATTCTGCACAAAAAGCATCACATCGCCACATTCCGCTGAAAATGTGTACTAGGAGGTTCATACCTTCTCGCCCTTGGCGACTGATAAGTTAAAAGCAAATGCGTCCAATTTTCAGAGGAATGTGACGATGTGATGCTTTTTGTGCAGAATGTGAGGTGCACAATTTGGAATGTGAGATTTTTCTGCAAAATGTGAGGTGCACAAAATCCTCACATTCTGCACAAAAAGCATCACATCGCCACATTCCGCTGAAAATGTGTACCAGGAGGTTCATACCTTCTCGCCCTTGGCGACTGATAAATTAAAAGCAAATGCGTCCAATTTTCAGAGGAATGTGACGATGTGATGCTTTTTGTGCAGAATGTGAGGATTTTGTGCACCTCGCATTTTGCAGAAAAATCTCACATTCCAAATTGTGCACCTCACATTCTGCACAAAAAGCATCACATCGCCACATTCCGCTGAAAATGTGTACCAGGAGGTTCATACCTTCTCGCCCTTGGCGACTGATAAGTTAAAAGCAAATGCGTCCAATTTTCAGAGGAATGTGACGATGTGATGCTTTTTGTGCAGAATGTGAGGATTTTGTGCACCTCGCATTTTGCAGAAAAATCTCACATTCCAAATTGTGCACCTCACATTCTGCACAAAAAGCATCACATCGCCACATTCCGCTGAAAATCTCAATTGGGCATATCTTATGCGCGCTTCATAAAAATCACCTATTTGTAGTTGCATCAGCTAACAACTGACCAGCAAACCACCTTTCTGTGTGAGGTTGTATTATTATTGACGATATTACCGACAAAAATTAAGATTCTTGGAGATATTGTCAAAAATCGGAGCACTTTATCAACGATAATTTTCACTTCAGAACCAGGCTTAAGGTTCTGCACATGAAGAAAACGCATGCTAGGCTATAGAATTGAATGAAGTGACGGTAGTGACCAATATTGTGAAGAATGTGAGCTTCTACGTCAAGAATGTGAGCTTCTACATCAGGAATGTGATGTAAACGCGGATCACATGTGCAATAAAGTTTATATAAGGAATGCCACATCTTGAATAGTTGACAAAATGAATAAAATCTGTGAAATCTGTGGTAAGCAATTACTTAATAATTTTACTTTAAAAAGACACAAATACCTCATGCATGGGATATCAGATATGAGGAATGATACATCAGAGTCTGAAAAAATGACGGATGATGATAGCAGTGAAGGCAGTAACAATGGGGATTCTTCAGATGTGTCTGAAAGCAGCTCAAATGAGACTGTAATCGAAACTGGTTGGACTAACCCGTTTTGGCGCTTTTTAGTAAAAGTCGTGCTTTCAGATTTTGAAGATTTTCCGAACAGTATACAAGACCTCCAAAGCGAACCATTTTACAGCAGTTTTGTTGATAAAATCCATAATCTCTATGATCTTTATGACTCACTCCTAGATGCTCTAAATGAAAGCAAATTAAGGGAAGAACTAGAAAACGCTAATAATTTTTACCGGCATACATTAAAATTTGGAAAAAAGGAAGCTGATGAGACAGCTTGGGCCAGTCGAAAATACATGTTTAAAAAATTGATTCGCAAAAATGCTGATCTATTTGAGGATGAGCAGATGAAACGAGAAGACAATAATGAAGTTGTCACATCTGTTGAAGAGTCTAGCAGTGCTCTGCTAGACTATCCAAATCGGATAAAAATGCTCAGAATATAATCAGTACACTACTCTAAAGAATTTTTACCCGAAATTTGGTGCTTCGTGCCTACAAGGGCAGAGTTTCTATGTTTAAGCCTTTAACCCGTTTTATGATGTTTTATGCGTTGTACTAATGCCTTGTGGTGTAGAAATTTGCATTGAGCACGTGCTATATGTTGTGCTGCCTGGCTAATTCTCTGTAAATTTTTATTTGGCTTGTTTTTTCTGATTTTGATTAATTAAGGTGTTGTATTATCGTTGTATAGCCTGACATCCAAATTTAGCGCTTCGCTTTTTGATGATGATTTATTATGCACGCACTTACATGTCTCGAAGTTCGAAAAACATGCAAAAATAGAACCTATGATGACTCATCATCTGCGAGTCAACGTGCAGTGAGTTGATGATATGAACTAAAATTAGAACAGTAGCATGGGGGACCCTGCTCGCTAGTTATGCGAATTAAAGTTAATTGGTTCCGCCCGTCCTGGATAACCAACTGTGAATAGTTGGGCGATTCACGCTGTGCTTAAAATAGAATGTCCGAAATTCGGCGCTTCGAGCCCATACTTTAATGTGTAGTGAATCAACATAGCTGATGATCTGAACTAAAATTATAATGGGCCGTGAACGGGGATGCTGCTCGCTACTTATGCAAATTAAATTAATTTGTCCCGCCCGTCCAGGATGACCGACCAGTGCATCAGATAGAACTCGAGTTTGCATTTGCGCCTATACTTTTGTGCTTTATTGTGTAGTAGTATGGTCCTAAAATTTGGCGATTCAAGCGGCTGAGTGCACGTGTACTAAGAGCGTGCATAGTCCAAATGGAATCTCTATGCTTAAGCATGTGCTATGCTTAAGTACAGGGGGATGAAGGGTCCAGCCTTACTACTGCCGTTCATGCGCGAAACAGCGTTTTTTCGGCGTTTTGCGTTGCCTATTTCTTTTAAAATCACTTTTGACGCAACGTTTTATCGAAACATGCATGACAGTCCGATCCGACAATTTTTGGCGAAAAATATCATTAAATCTATTTGAAATTGGCCAAAATTTGACACGAAGTGCCGGAAAATTTGTGAAATTCAGGCAGAAGTACGTTTAGAAGCTGGATTTACTGCACAATTTAGGCTTGAAAATATACGAAAACCGTGCTGAAATATCTCTTTCTGCTGTTCAAATTCTTTTTTGAGACCTATTCCATGAGCAGAAAATGGCTTTTAGATCGCCCAGGAAATAAATAAATGTCAATAAATATTATCCGACTCAAATTGCTGTGAAAATTCAAGAAGTCATGGTCGCTGACGGCCAAAAATCATTGCAAATTACATATCCATTCTTTATCTCGCCAACTATTTTGGGCCAAGGGAAGCGCCCCCCCCCCGCTTCCTTAAATCCGCCTCTGGCTAGTAGCAAAAATAGAAACAGAAACAAAATACGTTAACTTTGGCTCACTAGCACTTTCTAACGCCGTTGCTAAACGTTTACGAGACGCTTTTGGAAGGGAAAACCGTCTCAAAGACGAGGCGCCCCTTCGGAAGAATGCCCCCTTAATTCATTTACCCTTTGTGCGGCAAATTAACACCAACGCCAGATCGATAAGGACAATTTATTGGAGCCCTTGGTCCGAGTGTAAACCGGGCGAAACGCTTAAAAGTCGCACGCTGATTTGCCACCGAGTCACGTGTCCCGTTCAAACCGCTTACTGTAACGATCAGCTTCCAATACGATACGACGGTATGTTTTGCGAAATATATGGGGGTTCAGCGTCAATCCAGAATTTCCTGACAGGAGGGGGAGGCAGAACCGAAAATTTCCTAAAAAAATAGTCAAATACTGTCCAGCAAATTCGTCCACTGTGCTTAAATTAGCAACGTTTGCCGTCTAATGATAGGTAGAATCATTGACCATGTTTTGAAAAATTAAAACTTTTGGAAAATCTTTCTGAAGTTTTCAATGAAAAACGCCTAAAATTAGTGCAAAGATCGATACAAAGCGCCGAAAAATACTTGAAATACTCTTCTGACGTTAAAATAAGGTTTCTTAGAGCGCCAAGAATGCAAGTAAATGTCATTAGTGAGTACACAGAAATTTTGAAAGATCGTCAATAAAACGGCTAAAATCGTCAAAACATACTAGTCATCAATTCCTTATTGCGCCGAAATATTTTTTGACCACAGGAAGGCGACCGATAGCCCCCACCTCTCTGTCGCTTTCCACACCTCTTAAATCAGTCCTTGGGGTGCATCACTTATCGATTCTGAACTTATAGAGCCGTGTAAAATAAAGAGTTTTTACGTAAACAATACGAAACTTCGCCGTTGTGTGATGTGCGTGTAGGAATTTCGCCTTCAAAAGTTTTGCAGTAAGCAACTTATTTGCAGGAATATCGAAATTTAAGTATGAACTAAACAACCTCAGTTTTGGGCGGGCAAAAACTGCAACTCGGCATGAGTGGGCTGATCGGCTGCTCCTTTCCTTTTTTCACATCGCAGGTGTGACCCCGTTTTCATTTAAACAGCCTGCGCCACTTAGGAATACTTCTAACTCCGTAAAAAAACTTTTTTTAAATAATAGGAACGCTAGCATTAGTCCTCTCCTCATTACGCATGGGCGTGAGGGATCTGGGGTATACACCCCCGCAGATTACTGTAAACCCGCAGAATTCTTATTTTAGTAACATTTTGGCGACTTTTGGAAATTTTTGGCGATTATCAACCCGCACCCCAAATTTTCTTGCTGCTCGTGTATGGTCCTCATACATATTTGTACCAAGCTGCAACTTTTGTACATTTTAAAATTGAGTAGGCCATAGTTAGATTGGGATATTTCTGCAAATAAGGAAGATTTTACAACGAAACATTCCCAGCTTAAATTTCAATACTTATTTTAAACACTGGCTGAGTTTCATATTCCTTAAACAAAATCTCTTCACCTCACATTGTATTAAAAGGAATAGATAAGTGGGTTACCATCTACGTTTCTCAGGCATGGAATGTGTAACAACCACACGTATGTAGGCGTGGGGATGAAGTTTGGGAAGTAAAAACCCCTCTCGAGCACTCCGGCAGATGCCTAGGACCCCCTCCAGAATTCAATTTTCGGCATGTGTTTTGGGATTTTCGCCACTTTTGACCACCCATACCCATCCGGATTTCGGCTGCTGCCCATGTATGGTGAAAGCTATTGATTAATTGGCTGCTCCTGATATCTTTGGCCCGAAAAGTTTCAGCAAAAAATTTGAAAGATTCAAGTATAGAATCTGCTATTTTGCTCATTTTGATGATTCAGTCGGGTCAGGCAGGACGAAAACATTATTGACACAACCTATCTTATCGCAGCAGCTATTTCAAATTTTATGTCATAAATTACGTTTTGTATCCACTTTTAGCTCTAAAAGCTACTCTTTTCATTGAAATCTGTCCTTTGAAACTACAGACACTAATTTTTAAACGCCTTGATCTTATCGCAGCAGCTATTCAAACTTTATGTTATAAATTTTGATTTTCTATCCACTCTTAGCCCTGAAAGCTTTTCTTTTTTAATTGAAATCTGTCCTATGAAATTACAGACATCTGATTTTTAAACGCCTTGAATTGCGATAAATAATTATATTACAAAATAGTATATATTTCGTAAATTTTTCGCAATGAATTTGGTTTATTTTTTTAGTAAATTAATTTTTTTACAATGATTTTTACAATAAAATAAATTAAACTTAGGTGAACTTTTAAATGTATGCCTATTATGCAACAAGAAATCGCATACACATGCACTGATATGCTAGATGAGGAGCACACTCAATACATCTGTTCGACTATGTTCAATTTTAAAAACACGCTCTTGAAAAAAAGGAAAAGCGGCAATAATTTATTATTTTGAATGATTATTTGATTTACACCAAACTCATTACTATTATTAATTTTTTCATTAGAAAAACTGTGTTTTTAAATTAGGACCGAACCTCCATATTTGACTTAGCCAGCTAACTTACACTCAGCTTCTTAGTATACGTTGAGACAAGTATTTTGAATTCAAATAGAGCAGAAATTACTACCTATTCTCGGAAAATCGGTCAATTATAATTTAAAATTTTGTTAATTAGCTGCAAATGCATCGAAAATTTTCTACGTCCTTCTAAAAATATTTCACTTAAGCCAAAACAGCTGGACTTTCTAATATCGAATAAGAAATTTTAGTCTATTTTAATTTACTATGATTCAATTTGTTCAAATTACAAATTCACACTCGATTTTCAGGAATTTTGAATCATTGAAACGTCCGTCGTATTGAGATATATTTTGGCAAACGCGCGCTGTGATTTCATTGCCTTGTCGTGCGTCGTGTAGCAATAACGCTACAGTTAATGCAGAATAATTATGAGACATATTCCACTTTCTGCGAAAGAGAAACATTAATTTGAAAAAGAGTTAAAATATCTAAAAAGTGTCCTTTGTTCGCAGAAAGGTCATGACGCTGGGGATTCGGTTTTAACTAGAGTCCATGGTCAAGGGCTTAACAGCATATACTATTCCGAATTTAGTCCGCCCCATACATGTATAGCATGAGAATTCTAGTGGTAGTCAGCCTCGAAAAATTTTGCGAAATCGCCTTTTTTGGGCTTTGAAATAATGAGTACACGTCAAAAACACTTTTTTCGACAGCTTAGGCTGAGCTCGTTCTTTCTATTTATAAAAGCATACAAAAATTAGAAACAATTTGAGTAAATTGAACAACATGTAGTCAGAAAATGAAATATGGCACAGGCGCCGACAATGCGACTTTTTTTAGCCAAAATCTAGCTAAAAACTTTTAAAAGAAGCACTTTCTACGAGTTTTCTTCCGGAAACTCGACAATTTAGAGGCAGCTATTCTACGGGTGTCAGAAGCCATTTTGAGGTAGGTATCAAGTCCACCATGAATATATGCGGTCTATATCTCCTGGAAGGGTCAATTAAGCTGCAGAATGAGACGATAAAATTGGAAATTTTTGACTTATGGCTGAGAATACCTCAGTCAAGAAGCGACTAAAACGCTTTACGGCTATCAAATGATTTATGGCACTTCTGCAGAGCATTCTAGTTTTTTTGCATTGACTTTTGCCGCAAGTTCTCAGTGTTCTGCCTCGTTAAACCCTACATAAGTGCAAATCTTCATCACACAACGACTAAAGGGTCTGAAGTCTGGACGGGAGTCATCTTGAGAATCCGGCGGACCATTACCGAAAATCAATCAGACCTCCCACTAGCTGAATTTTTTCATTCAATTTTGGACGTTTTTGCCCCATCGGACCCCGCAAATCAGGCTGAAGCCTACGTAGAATATGGACACTGTGCTTCACTGTGCTTATGTAGAGACTCCTGATTTTCGGGACCGGCGATATTCTTTTAATTTCGAGAATGATATATGTAAACTTCGTTTTCCGGTATACGCTTCAAATAAACCTTTTGCAAAAGATTTACATATCTTGATATGTGTTTCATTGTAATATTATTATTCTTATTCGTGTAACAGCTTATGTTATATCTCGGTACACCGAATCGCGGTGAATTTCGACTGTTGTTGTTAATCTCTGTCGAACGTATCCTAAGTGACTTGAGTGAAAATACAATGGATTTTTGTGACCCCTTGGATTGTACCTACTACACATATGGAGAATTTTCCCTGAAATTTTATCAGCAATTTAATTTTCAAGTCTCATCAATTTTTTATTTTTTCGTCATGAACCCCTTCACCCAAAAATTTGAAAGATCCCTACGATTGAATTTTTAGTGCTATTTTGGGCGATTGATACCATCGGACCCCCAGAATTTTGTTGTTGCATTTGTGGTGCCTGTCAGTCATATACCAACTGCTATGTATGTATAGTACGTGTAGCGCACTAAATAGAACAATCAAATCTTTGAAACTCTGCATTAAGATTCTCAGATCCGTTATCAACCGATTACTATGTTTATCTGATCCGAGTATTTCACAAGTATTAATTGTAAGTACTGTACGCACATGCATTCCATAAGCCCTGAGTAATATCTGTGTTACCTACCTCTGCAGTCAGTGTCTTTACTTTGCATTTGGTGAGGCAGGAACGACTGAAGTATTAATTTAATTATCAAAGCAACCTAGGTTTGTTAATTGTGCAAAACCAGTGCGAAAAACCCCAATTAATTTATAGCGTTTCGACAGAGGTAGAGGTACCTAATGGGCATTTGCGGTCATCGTTTTCATCTCTCGCGTTTCACTTTTGAAAATACAAGAAATCGATGGCCCTTCGCGTAAATTATAACCGAAGTCTGGTCAGAAACGGACTGCGATTAACTGTACGCGAATGAATATTTCAGACTATTTCACCGCATGACGATTCATTATTCTTAATTTTAGATTTAATTTCGTATCATGTTTTTATTTATTTATTTATTTATTATTATTATTATTATTATTATTATTATTATTATTATTATTAGTATTATTATTATTATTATTATTTTTGTTTTTATTATTATTATTATTATTATTATTATTATTATTATTATTATTATTATTATTATTATTATTATTATTATTATTATTATTATTATTATTATTATTATTATTATTATTATTATTATTATTATTATTATTATTATTATTATTATCATTTTTATTATAATAATAATTATTATTTTCATTAATATTGTTAATATTACTATTATTATTATTGTTGTTATTATTGTTACTACTATTATTATTATTAAATCTATTATTACTTATCAGCTGAAAGATTACTGTCAACTAACATTAAGCTGAATTCGCTAACCGTACGGAAAAATTCTCAAAAACTTGTGCTCTCAAACTTGTATGCAACAGATTACAGTAACGCGACATTATTTTGCCAGAATTTGGCTGTCATTGTCATAGACATGTATGCTATTGAACTTTCTCGGAAGAAAGCAACGTTATCTCCGAGTAGCCTCCTGCGCAAACATCAAATTATTGATATTGGACTGGGAAGCTTAAGTAATTGCAGCGGGACCTGTATATTCAGATTGATTGCCTTATATTTCACTGTATGCATTTATTAAATAAAAACGGATTATTTTCCTCGTGTAATGCGAATTTGATAGATTGAGGATCTGACAAAAAGTGACCTTACCTTATTACTTTGTCATCGAGCTCTCTATTCATCAATATCATAAAAAGTCAATGAAAAACTTTTATACGATACAAAACAAATTTAATTGCCTAGTTTCTGCTAATATGTTTAATCTGTCATACACGTATAATAAAAATGAAGAAAACATCGGTGCAAAGAGATTAATTATGCGAAAATTTTTGATCTCTGATCATTTTTTGATATGTTAGTGAATGGGTTTGAGCTTAGGCATTTCTTTTCACCACTTGCTTTGCGGTTATTTCCAATTAAATGATAGGTACATCGAAACTTGCTTTAATCGTAGTATACCGTGTCTTCCTGGGATAGTGTGATTAGGGATAGCTTATGCTTAGGCGAGCGGGCCCAGACTTACTCCCTGGGGTAGGGCAGGGAGCAGCGCTGTAGCATAGGTAATAATGAAGGATAGGAGTGCCTGGAGCATACCCCTAAGCCTTAAAAGAAGTGGCAGTCGAGCCAAAGGGAGGGAAAGCTGGTTTCCCGGGAAACTATGATTATTTATTGATTTTGTTAATTCACGAACCAGTAGCATAGGTGGGCAGCACCATAAATCTGGGAGGGGTGGAAAAATTTCTGGGGGGGTGTAAAAAAATTTTAAAGGTCAAAAAATGGCCTTAAAAGCGGTTGTATGGCGAAAAAACACCATTTTTCGACGTTTCTCATCGAGCACAATCCAATGGCATCAAAAAATCGCTAAAAAAGCAAAAAAATTTTCAAAAATTGAATTCTGGGCGGGGGTATTTGGATTTCTGGGAGAGGGTATTTCAACTTATGGGGTTTGCATACCCCAAACCCCCACGCCAATGTGTGATCAGTGGTCGAATTTATGTGAAATTTGGAGATAATGACGGGTATATGCCGAACGTGTTATATTTATGGCTCAGGAGGGGAACAGTCCCTGAAGAGGGGTCTTAAAAGAGGGGGCCTAATTATTGATTGATTCTTACTTCATCATGAACATTCTTCTTGAAACATTTTCTTTTTGAAGATATTCTTAAGCATTCTATGAACATACCTGATGATCACTACACCGACCCATACCGTTGTAAAGTTGAACGGATGTAAAACGTAAAGCAAGCCTAATGGCTTCAGCAAGCATTCCACAAAGGCATAGGATCCCTAATTTTACCAATTATCGCATTTGAAGAAATTTTTTTCCTATTTCGAACATTCTAAGAGTCATCCCTGATGACACCTATACCAAACATGAAGTAAGTAGAACTAGTGTAAAGTGTAAATTGAGCTTAAGAGAGCAGGCCACTTCTTGGAGGGGTTTCCAGCAAAATTTATTGATGGATTTCATCATTTTTTAAAATAATTTATTAACCAGAGCATTGATCAAGCTGAAATTATGTATATATTGAGGATTAATGTGTGAATGTCAGGCTTATGAAGCGTAATATATTGAACAGCCAACATACTCTAGCTAGCTACCCTAGAGCACATAAATTGATATCTCATGAAGTATGGACTGGATTGAGTTCAAATAATAGAAGTTTCTCGAATGTATGCTAGACTTTGTATTCACATAATATGAATGCGTCAAATTTACAGTAACAATATTATACTATGTAACCTAGGTAAAATTTGCAAAATTCATTAAATGCATGCCAGAGATGCTATATTTTTATCTGCGTATATAAAGATTACTATACTGTGTTATATTGCACAGGCTTACATATAGTGGTTAGATATTATTTGAATTTAGTGGATTTGGTGAATATATTGTAATGAAGATTTTTTATATTATGCTTAGTTTCTTTGCGACTTGTGATTTCGCCGAACATGACACAGAATTCCAATAAATTCTGCTTTAAGCTCTTCATGAATTCGGAGGAAAAAGGACTTTCGAAGCACAATTAGACCACGCGAAATTCCGATTACGTTCTTATCTAAAAATTCTCATATTAGAAAAAAAACGCACTTCATAAAATATTTGACATGACATGTGATGAAAGCCCACGTAAGATCGCATTTCCGAGAATCATCTTTTGCGATCCCAACTGCCTGTATATGACACCAAATTTTTAATATATTTTTCCAAGTAATAATTTGACATTTCTACTTGCAGTGCATTTCTACGTTCGTGTATTGCGGGCAGCCCGAACCAATCCCATTTTTAAGCTTGCTTATATCACAACCACGTTAGTAAAAACTATAACCCCATTAACTATAGCGCAATAGCACGTTACAATATGCTAAATATGCAGTATTTATGAAATGAAAGTCCCTGATTGGACCTATTCAGAGTCCTTCTTGAAAATAAGGGTCATTATTATGAATAGACGGACATAAAACGTATGTATGTTGTACATAGTAGTATGTATCTACCTACGGTATTTACTTGCATGTACATATAGTTCTTTATTTCGTCTGCTGAGTGTTGTGCAATAAATGATGTCACTGCAGATCCCGTCATGAAATAATCAACGGGCTTGCGTGCGTTTGTGACATTGTATTTTTTCATATACAGTGGTGGTATTAGAGGTACATTATTTCTTGAAGGTCCTTTTATTCCGGTAACAGTGGCGCATCTAGGATTTCCCTAAGGTGGGGGGGGGCGTTCCCAACTTTTCCGAAACCGTCACAAATAGGTCCAAAAATTTTCCCTTTACGCGCGAAACAGCGTTTTCTCAGGCGTTTTAAATTGTATACTAAATCACTTTTGACGCAATATTTTTTCGAAAAATTTTGAAAAAATTTTGAAAATTTTGAGCGAATCATTAAATTTCTTTGACTTGAGCGAAAATTTGGCGCGAAGCGCCGGGAAATTTGAGAAATTCAAGCGGATAGACGTTGAGCTTGTTTTACTGCTTGATTTCCTGTATTTGTAGCATTTGACGCAAAACGTCGAAAATTCTTGATTGGAATTAGAGGAAAACTATATTAAAATAGCTGTTTCTGCTGTTGGAATTGTTTTGAAACCTATTCTATGAGTGAAAAATGACTTTTCTGGTCGCCAAGAAAGTAAATAAATGTCATTAATCATAGGTAGCGCGATAGCGCTACCTATAATATACTTGGCCATCCTTTTTCTTATATGTTTATCACAGCGAGTGCGAAATTTGTGTCCACCCCCTCACAGCAACACCGGCACACAACTGAGAGGTGCGGTTTTTGTAATCGATGGATAATTAAAAAATTCGATGCCCGTCTGTTTTTTGTTTACACTCAATACTGAGTTAGCAATGAGTGTCCTGCATATTTTCTTCTAAAATTCTACAAATTTCATGCAGAGTTTAGAAATCATTTTATCAGAAGATCAAGTCTAAGGCTTGAGAAATTGTGAGATTCTTTACATATTCTTATGTAAACACATGATTTTATTCATTAAAATTTAAGAAAATCAAGTGCGCGTGATTTTTGTCTCACAGGTATAATTGGACATTGCTTTCTTGAATTAGGGTAAAAATTATTGTTTTAGCCTCAAACTATTTCATAGAACTATGGATGAGTGTTATACAATAGAAGAATAAAAGCATGCAAGTGTTTGAAATTTTTAAATAATTTTGAGAGTATAGATAGTTTAATTATTTTTTGTATAAGGCTCTTGGAAGCAGTGCTTTTTTTGTACAAGGTCCGTTTGTACATGTGCAAAGATTGTCTCTATAAGTCTTTGTACATGGGGAAAAATCTTTGCCGAATACAAAAAACACTGCTTAAAAGACACATTTTTTCAACACGCTAACAATGTTTCTGATCTAACTGAACAAATTATTATACTGTTTTAAAAATTTTTCGTAGAGCTGGAAAATTTCTTGCAGAGTTTGGAAAATCTTTGTAAACTTTGGAAAATTTTGTAAAGTTTGGAAAATTTTTTGTAAAGTGTTGAAAATTTTTTGTAAAGTTTAGAAATTTTTTTGCAGAGTTTAGAAATAATTTAGCGTGCTTAAGCACAGGAATTTTGCAGAGTTTGGAAAATTTTTTGTAAAGTGTAGAAAATTTTTGTAGAGTTTGGAATTTTCTTTGTTGAGTTCTAAATGTTTTTGTTAAGTTCTGGAAATTTTCTTGTTGAGGTTGAAAAAGTTTTTGTTAATTTTAGAAATTTTTCATAGAATTTGAATTTTTTTGCAAAATTTCGAAAATTGTTTATATTAGCTGCATTTCTATTTATTAAAATGCGATACATATTTTGTTAATTAAAGTAAGAAATGAACAATTCTACATGCATATTTAGATGAAATTTCTGAGAACACCAAGTTTGTAAAACAAGGGTTCCTTAGCTGCTTTAGCTGTGCATCTATGGTGTAATTATGGTGAAATAGGTGAGGTTGTTGCCTCTAAAGCCTCATCTATACTTCATGCGAACCGCGCCGCAACGAGGTTTTGCAGTCACAGTATGCCTAAACATCAGTTTACCCGCGCAAACGTTCTGCGGCAAAATCTGCTTGCTGCGACGCATCAGGCATATATACTTCTGCGAGCTCGCCTCGTTGTAGACAAACAAAGTGGCTCCAAGTTAAGACTCAGCGTCAGCGCCTTTCCACGACTGGCCGACGGGCGGATCCAGTTAATTTTAATTGCCTTTAATTTGCATAAGTAGCTAGCAGCGCCATGTTGGACACCCCCATGCTACTGTTCACAGCCTGTTCTAATTTTAATTCAGATCATCAGCTATGTTGGTTCACTGCACGTTGAATTTATGGCGCAAAGCATCGGCCTGCTTTATTTTTAGTTCACAATGCATGCAGACGATGAGTCATAAGCACATGACAAAGTCCAAACTCTCATAGCATGCTACATGTCAAGGGTCTATTCTAATTTTAGAGCGTAGAATTTTTCTCATCGAGCACTATCCAATGGCATCAAAAAATTGCTAGAAAAGCAAAAAAATTTCAAAAATTGAATTCTGGGGGTGGGGTTTTGATTTCTGGGAGGGGGTTGGGGTATTCCAACTTCTGGGGATGCATACCCCCAATCCCCCCACGCCCACGTGTACTTGGGACTGGTGTGTCCTCTTGGGTATATCCAGCCAAAACAGCTTCCATGGATCGCCGTATCCATTCCAAACAGCCCTTTTTAGGGCTAAACAATATTGGTTGTCTAAATGTGCAAACATTGCTACAAACAGGGAAGCAGGCCCTTCTTGCTAAAAGTATTTACGATAGAGACGTTGATATGTTGTTTGTCAGAATTGAGAATGCCAAACGATGGAACTGCTACAATATCAGTCCTACACAAAAAGAAATCTATACAACTATTCTATAGCGGCCCAACAAACGGTTCTGGGCTTGCTGGGATTGGCTTTGCCCTCAGACAAAAAGCCGCAAAAGCAGTCATAGCCTGGAAGCCGATAAATTCACAATTAGCCTACCTTTGTGTCAAAAGCCGTCCATTCAATGTATCATTATTATCAGTCTATGCACTTACAAATGCTAATGATCAGGCAACAATGGAAGAATTCTATCATGAGCTAGAAGACAGCTCAATTGTTCAAACCGCGCGGTTAGGACTAAATGGACACTGAATTATAATCATAAAATTAGACTCCGGAAATTTTTTCGATTTTCGGCAAAAAATGCAAAGTTAAAGGAAAAAATTAAGACACCTACTAGAGCTGCGTCACAAGTCCAGGCAGCCAGCCTAAGTTGCCTTTTTCGACTTTACCGCTACCTTTGATAGCATCCATAGAGGAGTCTGTGGAAGTTATTACATTAAGACGGAATTCCAAACAAGCTGTGCGGCATAATAACAGCCCTTTATCACCGTACCTCCTGCAAAGTAAAAGCCTATAATGAAGAAAGTGACGCTTTCACTGAAAACTCTGAAGTCAGGCAAGGTGGTATCTTGTCACAAACTTTATTCAACATCGGATTGATGCCATATTGTCAAAAGCGCTTGATAATCAAACGGGAGGAGTCATTATCGCACGTGGGCGTGGGGGGGCGTTTGGGGGTATGAACCCCCAGAATTTGAAATATCCACCCTCAGAAATCAAAATACCCCCCAGAATTCAAATTTTGAATTTTTTTAGCTTTTTTAGCGACTTTTAGATGCCATTGGATAGTGCTCGATGAGAAACGTCGTAAAAGTGGTGTTTTTTCGCCATGCAACCACTTTTAGGACTATTTTTTGACCTTTGAAAATTTTTTCACCCCCTGCCCACCAGAAAATTTTTCACCTCCCCCCCCCGAATATCCACCCAAATAACTTTATACTGACTGTTTTAACATTCGCCAATGACATTGCCCTGATCGCAGATTCACTGGATTCACTGCGAGGTATGGTGGATAGAGTTGCAAAAGAAGCTGCAAGTCTGGGCTTAGTCCTAAATGGCAACAAATCCAAGCTTCTGATGTGCTGCAACCACACAGACGACCAAATTATCCACATTCAAAATGAACCAATTGAAACTGTTGATCATTTCACCTACCTTGGCAGCAACATTAGGGGCAATGGAGATGTTTCTTCATAAATAAGTGCTAGAATTCAAAAAGCAACAATTGCCTGGAACTCACTTAAGAAACTTTGGGCTAGGAAAGACATTCGACTGAGAACCAAAGTACGTATATGCAAGGCTGCTATCACACCAACGTTATTATATGGTTGTGAAACCTGACCAATAAAAGTTGCTCATCAACACAAACTGGACTTATTCCAAAACCGTTGCTTTCGTAGACTTACGAAATACTCTGAAAGAATATCCAATACTGAAATTCGCCAGAGGTATGATATCAATGAAAATGTATCTGCCATTATTGAACTTTAGACGCTGGCGCTGGCTAGGCCATACTTTAAGAATGCTGGAAAATCGAATCCCGAAAATTTCCCTGCTTGCAGAGCCGGGTCCGACCTGGAAATGGCCAAAAAGAGGTGTTTTTCTAACCACTCTATGTCACTTTAAACGGAAAGCCGAACATATAATCATGCGTCCATTTTATCTTAGCCGAAAAAATGCAATAGCGACTGGCTGCACCACCTGCCAACCCTAGCCCAGGACCGAAGACAGTGGCATCAAATTTCCATGGAAGTCGCCTTTACCCATAGTGGGTATGAGGCGTCAAGTACAAGTACAAGAGTATGTCACAGCACTGATTAGATGCTTGAATTAAGTCTATATGGGTGCTTTGGTACATTAAACATGAAGGAGTGGCATGATCGCCCCCAATCAACTTTTCTGTCGAGTTACAGTAAATCACCTAGTTGGGCATACTGTAGCCTTCAAAAAACTTACTGAAAAAACTCGAATAAATGAAACAGACTATTGTGTTAGGTATTTTTATTTAATGCACAAAGTTTAGTAAACAATTTAGGGGAGTTATATTACTTCTTAGATAACGACAATTTTGACTTGATTTTTTGTTGTGATACATGGTTAAACGAAGTAATTCATAATAGCATTTTATGTCCCCAAAAAACTATCAAATTGTTTTGCTCCAATCGAGTAAATAAACAAGGCGGCGAAGTCATTGCCTTTGTAAAATCACAATTCAGTGCTCGTTTTGTTGAAGTTCCTAACGAACTAAGTACATATATCTCACTCTTAAGTTATTAATGGTCAGGATAGAATTAGAATTCTTCTTATTTACAGGCCTCCTCAATACGATTCAAATCGTGCCTTAAGACTTTGCAACTTGATAGAATGGGTAAATAATTGCTCTTATCCCATAATTATTTTAGGTGATTTCAACTTACCAAAAATTAATTGGGCCTTAGGTACCTTCGCATCCGATTTTCTTAATGAATTGTTTTACGACTGTTTATCGTCTACGGGATTAACACAATTAGTTTTAGATCATACGCACGATACAAATATGATTGATGTTAATTTTGCAGCAAATAATGTATTTAATGTTAAATTACCATACCACCCCCCTTTTCTACGAGTGACCACAATTCCATATCTTCTGAAATTCTGATAACTTGATTTGCTTCTTATGTAGAATTTCACTTTAATTTTCAGAAAGCAGACTATTTTAGTATTGGAAGCTTCCTTTCTACTATTTCTTGGCCTGATCTTTTTTCTACTTGTTTAACTGTGAACGACACATATGATGTATTTTTAAATGTTTTAAGGCCTCTTATTTTTGCTTTGTTCCTAAAGTCAAAGCAAAGCCTTCCAAATTTTATTACCCTAAACTTTTACGAAAATTATTTGCCAAAAAACGGCTTTTATGGAAAAGATATAAAAAATATCGTACAATTATATGTGAACAAAGGTATCGTAATCGCTGTAAAATTTTACGCAAAGAAATTCATACAGGAAAGTAATTTATTGCAACATAGCGATCTGAAATTTTTTTCAGATTTGTAAATAATCGTTTAGACAATTCTCGAAGCATTTCACCTCTTACTTCCACAGGCAATAACATAGTAACTGATCTGTTTTGTAAAACTAACGTGTTCAATCATTACTTCTCTTCTGTATTTATCAATGACAATATAAATGATTCTTTTGTTTTTTTAGAAGCGGTGATATTTTTCTATTTCGAACATCGTTTTGACGAAAATGACGTCTCACGGGCTATTGCTAATATGAAAAACTCGATTTCTATTTAGGCCACCAAAAATTGTTTACCAATATCGTATTCTAAATGCATAGCCCTATATTTGGGCAAAAATAATCCTAAATTGTCATACACACTCAATACACAAGTTATTACTAACGATCTGTCTTTGTTCGCGATTTAGGTGTGCTAATTTGGCAAAACCTAAAATTTAAGGAGCATTACAGCAGTATTATCAACAAAGCTTTCTTGAGATCTATCTTAATTAGAAAATCCTTCTTTTCGTGTGATAAAAATAATCTCGTTAAGGCTTTCATTGTTTACGTCAGACCGGTCCTTGAATATTCCTGTGCTTTATGGAATCGCTCTTACATTAGTGATATGAAAAGGCTTGAGGCTCTTCAGCGTAAAGTAACTAAATAAATGGTTGGATATCAACCCTCTTTCTTACGACTAACGCCATTACCAACATAACTTGTATCGATTAGATTTACGTCGCCTGCATATTTGCTTATGTATGATTTATCAAATTATTAGTCAAAAAATCTTGTGTTTCCATGACGGATTTTTTTGTGCTTAATAAAAATACTACTCGCTGCACTACTAAGTTGTTCCTCTTATTCGCTCTAATTTACAAAAATTTGATTTTTTATAAGTATATCTATGTTTGGAATCACCTACCTGATTTTGTAGTTTCTTCCTTTAACTTAAATATATTCAAATCTAGATTAATTGATGTCGACTTATCCAAATTTATTGGAGGGTGAGCTTGAATCATCATTTTCATGACTCGCTCGTCGCCTTTTGCTATACGTTTTTACTTTATTGACGATACGTCTTATTACTCTCTTGCATCCTTCGTAATTGTCGCGTTTTCAGCAATAAATTATTTCATTTCATTTCATTCAATCAGATGATTTCTAAAATCTGCATGAAATTTGTAGAATTTTAGAAGGAAATAGGTACGAAATTCAGTACTTTAAGTTTTTCGTGCTTATTCTTGCAGATATGCAGAAATCTATAGTCTGTTTCATTTATTCGAGAGCTTTTTGGTCAATTTTTTAACGGGCTACAGTAAGCGAAACAAGACGAATTACTGTAATTCATCAGATCAGCTCAGTGAGGGCGAGTGGTTGAAATTCTTCCATTTTTAATGCACTAATCCGCCCATATAAATTTAATTTAGGCATTTAATCAGTGCTGCGACATACTACAGTAAGTGCGCTAAACAAAAAGCTACCGGCTGGAATCTAACCCGGGTTGCTCCAACTACAAGCAGAGGTTTTACCACTGAGCTATGCGGGAGTTCGCGACGTCTCTTAACATCCTAATCTATTGTGTTTAAAGTGTCAACTTAGAATAAGTTGAATGCGCGATTTTTATCTGTAAGTTAATTGATCTGCTGGAAGACGAGAATACATTGTGCCGCAAAAATGTTATCTAAAATCCCTTCTTTACTACGTAGCTTTAGTGAGATCTAGCGACCTACAGTAAATAAGAAAGAAGGGGTTACTGTAACCTCCGAAAACATTTACTGAAAAAGCTCTCAGATAAATGAAACAGACTATAAACTGCTCCTAGCTACGTATGTTGATTCACCTTCATTGTTCAAGCTATATACTTTAGCTTGCTTGCCGCCTTTATGTGCAATAAGTTCACCTCTAGGTACGCAACTTGAGCAGCCTGCCCTTAGTGGTTCTTAATCGTATGCTTAAAGAGGCTCACTGCTCTCAGAATCTTAGAAATACACACTTAATTCACAGGATATATCTCAAATTTGCTGAAATGAGACTAAGTTTTATCCCAACTTTATGCTTGTTTTACGGTATTTTTATAATATGAATTTCTTAGCGATCACTCTATACAGGCAAGAGACCCATGTTCTGTTTTTTTATAATTATGCCTGCACAAAGCAGGTAAATGTTAAAATACATGAAAAACTGTCCACCTAATTGACGGTCCTTGTCCAATGTCATGCACGTTTGTTTTTTTTTTACTTTGCATTATTTTGCAATAAAATTGGTTCTTTGCATTTGCAGTTATAAAAAACTATAAGCAAAGACTGTTGATTACGTTAATTCATCCTGATAGTCTTTTTAAGCCATGAAGAGCCTTGACAAACAAAGCGGATATATCAAACAGTTCTATGAAATTTTTTTAAGCTGCAATTTAGACTATATAACATGATGCATTCGTACTTCTAAGATTATCACTAAATTCAGGCTAAATATGGTCCTTGTGTTGTAAGATTTATGTAGCTAAACAAGTAATAGTAATTCTGATGATACATATACCATACTGCACCTCGATTGTGCATATGCATGGTGCACAGGGCCGATCTGGGGGATCAGCTGGTCTGGTAGGGTCAAAATTTTAGCTTTTTTGTGGCAAAATGACCTCAAAAACTAACATAAGCGCTGGAATAGCCTTAAAACTACGGTATTGCACAGTTTCTGTCCAATTTAAAGCGCTTTTTAAGAAAATTTTTAGTTGCATCCTTTTTTGCCTTCATTTTGCCTCGTTTTTCCAACAAAATTTTCCATTTTTTATTATGGGGTTACCGCCCGAAACCTAACGTTCCCCATATGCAACTATTTATGACATAACCCTCGCATTCCCGTGTGTTTTTTGAAGTCAAAGGTTCCCGTGCCGCTTAAGTAACTTTGTAAGAAGTTATAATTAGAAAACCGCTACTATACTTAAGCATAGGCATGAGGTGGACATGCATAAAATAAATACAAATAGTATATTTTAGTTGACTAAAATATCATTTTAGGACTGTAGTAACTGATTAAAAAGCGGAAGCCCACCAATCTTGTACTAATCATTGGCCAAAACTTTTTTTGTAATTTAAGTTTTTACGTGATAATCATAAAAATATGCTAATTTTTTAGGATGTATAATTTTATTTACAAGCTTGAATATTTCAAATGATGTAACTAGGTCTAAAATGAGGCTAGACAAAGTTTTGTAGTCATACAAAACATACAATGAAATAAATCGCAAAAAAAGTGATCGGCTAGGACGCCATCCTAGTTTACGGGAACGCAAGGGATAAAGTTGTAAAACTCAACATAACCGTTACCTTTTCAAAATTTCAGCTTGATTGAAGTGGTAATTCACGAAATCTGAACTCATATGTTATAAATTAATCAGGACCTTTCATTTCATAAATACTGCATTATCGATGTATATCAATGCATACATAGAATAAAATATAGCGTCTCTGGCATGCATTTGACAATTTCTGCAAATTTTACTTATGAGATATGCGATAACACAGTATAATATTGTTACTATAAATCTGACGCATTCATATCATGTGAATACAAATTCTAGCATACATTCATGAGAATTCTAGAAATTGAACTTAGTCCAGTCTATAGTGCATCAGATATCAATTTATGAGCTCTAGGATAGCTAAAGTAGGTTGGCTGTGCAATATCTTACGCTTTATAAACCTGACATTCACACGTTTATCCTCCATATGTACAAAACTTCAGCTTGATCCGAGCTCTAATTGATGATTTGTTTAAAAAAATAATGAAATCAATAAATTTTGCTGGAAACCCCCTGGGGACTAACCTGCTCTCTTGAATTCAATTTACACTTTACACTAGTTCTACTTGCTTACATGATTGTTGATATGGGTGTCATCAGGGATGACTCTAATAATGTTCCTAAAAGTTGAAAAAATTTTTATAATCGCAAAATTGGTGAAATTAGGGATCCCATGCCTTTATGAAATGCTTGCTGAACCCTTAAGGCTTACTTTACACCTTGCATCACTTCTACTTACCAATGGTATGGGTCGGTGTAGTGATCTTCAGGTAAGACTCTTAAAATGTTCAAGAATACATGAAAAAAATGTTCAAGAAGAATGTTTATGAAGAACTGAAAATCAATCAATAATTTAGTCTGTTTCACACAACTTCGGTCATAAATTTTAAAACCACCTCAGACAATAAGCTGACAGATTGCGATTATAGCATTGATCTCATATATAAATATCGTGACCATAGGTGGGCAGCACCGAAATTCTGGGGGGGTGAAAAAATTTCTGGGGGGGGTGGGGAAAAATTTTTAATGGTCAAAAATGGTCTTAAAAGTGATCGTATGGCAAAGAAAACACCATTTATCGACATTTCTCATCGAGCACTATCCAATGGCATCAAAAAATTGCTAAAAAAAGCAGAAAAAATTTTTCTGGGGGGTATTTTGATTTCTGGGGGGTATTTCAACTTCTGGGGGGTATTTCAACTTCTGGGGTTGCATACCCTCAAACCCCCCACGCCCACGTGTGTTCGTGACCCTCGACTTACTGTCGTTGAAAATTCTTAAGAATTTGCACTAAGTTGTGTGAAACAGACCATAGACCCCCTTTTTGTAAGACCCCTCTCCAGGGACTGTCCCCTCTCTCAGTCATAAATATAACACGTTCGGCATATACCAGTCAAAATGTCCAAATTTTACATGAATCCTACCACTCTTTCGCGAATCAATGAAAAATCAATAAAATCAATCAATAATCATATTTTTCTGTGGAAACCATCTTCCCCCTCCCCCTTCCGCTTTATTGCTACCTCTTATAGGCTTATGGGCATGCTTCAGGGACTCCTATTCTTCATCATCGCCTATGCTAAAGCATTGCTTCCTGGTCCACCCCAGGGAGCAAGTTTGGGCTCGCCCAGCATAGGCTATTCCTCATCCACACTATCCCAGATAGACACGGTTAAATACTTTTAACAATCATGCAGGTATAATCAGAAACGTTTTATCGCCCAAATATCCAATTTGACAGATTTATAGTCTGAAGAAGATCTTTAAACTAGCAAAGAAAAATGCTCCGATGGAACAAAAAAGATTAATATACTTGGAATCGTGGATTATTTAGGACGTAAAAGGAGGGGACTAGGAAAAATCTACCTTAAGTCGCAAAATCTGCTAAAAATCATACTTTCTCTAAGCAACGCAAAAAATCGAAGAATATTCTGCGGCCTCTGAAAAGTGTCTTTTTTGAATAATTTTCAGTTTCAGATAAGAGTGCATAAACGAAATCTATTATGTTTCTTTTTTTAAATTACTGGCAAGTAGCAACGCTGACTCTGCGGGAGGGCAAAATTTTTCAAACGTTAAAAAATGGTGGTACGGCAAGAAAAGCACCATTTTTCAACGGTTGTCATCGAGTACTATCCATTGGCACCGAAAAATTGCGAAAAAACGAAAAAAATTTTCAAAAATTGAATTTTGGGAGGTGTTATTTTGATTTCTAGAGGGCATTTGCCTTCTGAAGAGTGCATACCCCAAACCCCCTACGCCCAAGTATGGTTTGAAGTTCCGTCGGAGCATTCTTCCATGATTGCCTTTATCTCGCTTGAATTTAAGTCGCATGAAATACGCTACACAAGCGGTATAAAATATTGAAGCAGTAATACGACTTAAGAGTGGCAAATGTTTCAGATAACTCGATATACCTACCTTACTTATTATAGAATTACAACTAAGGCCTAACTGAAAAATACTTTTATTGGCACTTTGAAAACTTATTTCAAAAACCTCAGGGATAAATGAAACGAAGTTAGTTCCTTTTCCTTAAGTCGAGCTTTTGTTTGTCTTTCATCCCTATTTATGTTTGTAATGATCGCTTTGAACCAGGCACGTATAGCTGGCCATCCTATTTTGGGGGGACCAGCACCAATCTTGGTAGGGGGGCTAAGCCCAAAAAAGGCCAAAAATAGCACAAAATAACGTTTAAAAAGTCCTATTTTTCCAATTTTCTGAATTTAAGGGGGGTCCGGACCCCCTTTCCCCCAGAGCTACGTGCGTTCTTTGAACTTCAACACTTTCCACACATTTCAGTTTACAACCTTAGCAAACTATATAGAACTCGAGAACTATAATGGCAGCATGGATGCGATGAACATTTCAGCCGAATACATCGCCAATTCCAACCCCGTCTACTTCTGCTTGCATTGCGCGCACGGACTTTTAATAATCGTCAGTAACGCCATCGTATGTTTCGTGTACGCAACGACCGAATCATTGTCTGCTCATCGGCCATTTGCGTTGACCTTGGGCGTTACGGACACGATCTATGGTTTGACCTTACTGTTGTCATCGGCGTGGCGACTCGATTTACGGGTCACGCGCACTTTCCGACAATCAATACCCATTCTAACATGTCTGCTAAGACTGTATCCAATTTTGACCCCGATGACCCTGTTAAGTCAGTCGGGAATGGTACTCGTTTTGGGCTGCGACCGGCTGTTGGCCAGTCGATGCGGCGTGTGGTATTACAACAGGCGAAACACATTTCAATCGAAACTCATCGTCGCCTGTTTGTACGCTACGTGCGTATCCTTAACGATGGCGCATCTGACGTGGCGGACGATCACAAGTAACCTTTGGTTTGGTTGCTAAATAGTGAAATTTGAATTTAGCTATAAAGTGAAATAAAGTGTGTAGACCACACGTGGGCGTGGGGGGGGTTTGGGGGAGGGGAATGCAACCCCAGAAGTTGGAGTACCCCCCCCCAGAAATCTAAATACCCCCAGAATTCAATTTTTGAAATTTTTTTTGCTTTTTCAGCGATTTTTTGATGCCATTGAATAGTGCTCGACGAGAAACGTCAAAAAATTGTGTTTTTTTCACCATACGACCACTTTTGATACCATTTTTTGACCTTTGAAAAATTTTCACCCCCTTCCCAGAATTTTGGTGCTGCCCACCTATGGTCTAGACCATACATGGGCAGCAAGAAAATCGCAAAAAATTTCACTAAAAAATCCTAGGGTCTACAGTTATCTGCGGGGGGTCCAATTTCTGCAGGGATATCGTTATATACCCTGCCAGACCCATCACGCCCATGTTTGGTCGAGACCATAGGTCCACAGGATGGCCGGGCTGGAGGGTCAAGGGCAGCAACCAAATTTTGGGAGTTCTGGTTTACTGACAAAAAATCCCAAGAAGCATGTCAAAAATTCAATTCGCTGGGTAATCGATTTTCGGAGAGGAGGTCCGCCGGATTCTCTAGGGAAGGGATCCAGACCATATGTGGGCAGCAAGAAATTTCTAGGGGGTGAGGATGGTTAAAATCGCCAAAAATGTTACTAGAAATAGAATTCTGGGGATCCATGGTAATCTGTGGGTAAAAACCCCTCCCCCCAAACCCCCCACGCCCATGTGAGATCCAGACCTCCAGGTTTATGCGTGAGAAAATTTCTACGTATATTGTATGCATACTCGTATATGCCTATTGGTAAGAGCGAGCATTTTCTTATAGATACAGCTGATATTAACACGGCGTGTTTGCCACACGAAGTCATAGGTCCTGTGTACACTAAGACACTGTTTATAATGGGTGCTTGCTGCGGCGCCATGTCCACGATTACCGTACTGATCATCCTTCACTTCTCACTCACGAAATGTAAGAGATCGCTCGCCCTTGGTTTAAATTGCGACCGAATTATGTCCAAAAATGAATTACGATGGACTAAGTGTATTTTGTATATTGCGTCGTCCGAATTTGTGCTCATTGGCTTACCGTACATTTTGTTGTTTTTCATTCATGAAGCGAACTACGGCGAATTTCTCCGCGCGATGATTCGCCATTTTTGTACCTTTTTAATCAGTTTTCGTCCGATGTCTATGCTTTTTCTTTATTTATTATGTAACTTGCAATTTAAAAGGCGAATTTCGGCAATAATTGATTTTGTTCTTGACCGAAATCATTTTAGAGCCGCTTCAATTTATTTTCGTAGATAGTTTTTTGGCTATGCGCTTTGTAATTGTGCATCTCAAAGAAAGATTATCGTTGCACGAATTTGACTGTAACCGAGATGTAAATTTCATTAGCGGAGGTATTTTTTTGCTTCTTGAGTTTTTAGAACAAAACCAACAGACAAACATGCCCATGAGAAATTATCGATAGACTTAGACTAGAGCCGCAGGCAGGAGTATAAGTGAGAAATTTCCGGGACAGAGCAACGGCCAGAGATCAACTTTTCTTGACAAGAATGATTAAATTTGTGTACGAGCGGTGAACTAATTTCTTTTTCCTTTATTTTAACATAAGGCTACTCAGTTCGATAAATTTAAAATTTTAACAAGTATCGAAAATCGACCCGATCTGTTCTTTTATTATATTCGTATGCAGATTGTGTAAAATCTGTTTTTCTCATCTTTATGAGCATACATTGGCAGCAAGGAAATTCAGAGGGGCTGAAATCGCCAAAAATTCCAAAAAAGGTTACTAATAATAAAATTCTGTGGGTACATTAATCTGCGGGGGGGTTCAACTTCTGCAGGAGATGCGGTGTATACCTTCAATGCCCATATGTGATTTTGAGTAAATTGTAAATTTGTAAATTTATAAATCTGTAAATTTCGTCCTGAATTTTCTGTCTAATGATTTATAGTCTGTTTGACACAAGTTTAGGGCATACATTTTAAAAAGTATGTGTCCGATTTACTTTAAAGCTATTTTGAACTCGATTTTCATTAAGCTTCATTTTATAATCAATTTTAAAGTGAAGAGTCGGCAACTTTCTAATGAAAAGCAAATCGACTTGACTTTAATAGTTTTTCCTCTTGCCTCGCTGGATTTCTACAACAAGCCGTCAGATTGCAATCGAAATGGGACGTTTTGACGCCACACTCTTTGTTATATTATTAATTATTTACATTTTACTTATGATTAAAGTATGATACAGATTCTGAAACCTCATTCAATTCTCTACGTGATGGTATAAATTACTCCTAGAATATCTATGAATTTAGTGAGATAAATGCATCTAAGACTACACTGGATTTTCTACAGTTTATCAGTCGTACTTAAATGAATACTCATTGAATCGAAAAGAACAATATGCTATTTTGTAGCTTGTAGAACCGGCTTTCTGAATATATAATTTATTTTAAAATTGCTTCAAAACTGATTTAATTAGGATAATTTTTAGTTGCTGGCGCCAAAACGTACCCGATTGCGATTATAGCATTGATTTGATATATAATTATCGGAATCCGTCGGCATACTTTCTAAAAAATTCTTAAGATTCACACCCAAACTTATGTGAAACAGACTATAGGTAGTACATATCTGGCTTGAATCAAACCCTGAAAACAGCGCTGATACCATAGGTGGGCAGTACCGAAATTCTGGGGGATGCAAGATTTTTCAAAGGTCAAAAAATGATCTTAAAATTTAAGATTGGCGGAAAAACACCATTTTTAAACGTTTTTCATCGAGCATTATCCATTGGCATCAAAAAATTGCGAAGAGAACAGAAAAAATTTTCAAAAAATGAATTCTGGGGGATGGTGCATACCCCTGTAGCAGAGGTGCTACTACTCAATTTGAAATCAATACTTAGAAGTTAAACCCGTGAGTTTGATGTTATATTCTTTCTCAATTATATTGCATATTAGCGCGCGCGATACAGAGCGGAAGATCCGGGAAACCGGTGCGAATTAAATTTTGCTCACGTAACGGAAGGTACGCGGCGCCGTCCGTTACACTCCCACGCTCATGTATGGCTGACACCCTACAAAAGGTGAGCCATCCGATGCATTCGTAGCCTCATAATTTTGCAGGTTTTGAAAATATGTAGAGTTGGGTACGGAATCTGGGTTTTGAGACCTCTAACCAAGGCTCTTCGGTATTCTGAATCATAAAATTCATGATGTATACAATACATGGGCAGCGAACAAATTGGGGGTGGGGGCGAAATCACACCAAAAAAATTAATTCCGGGGATCTCACGGATTCTAGGAGAGTTCAGTCCCCCACGACGCCCATGTGTAGTCTGGACACTGTGTTGTAGGATTTTTGCAAGATAAAAGATAAAGATAAAGTTGAAATTCTAAAATCTAGAAGATAAAGATAAAGATAAAAAATTTAGAAAGATAAAGATAATTTGCAAGATAAAGGAACCAAAAAGATAAAGATAAAGTGTAAATATGGTCGCCTAGACCCAGGAGAATGATGTATGTGAAGTGCAATAAACGAGACTGGGTGATGCAAAGCAGCCAACTGAATGCCCTAACCTTTACACCTGAGGTCAAAGAGGTGAAGCATACATAAATGTAGGTTTGGGGGTTTACGCGCGGTATCTGACTGACCCACGTACTTTTACTACTGGCTGACAGCAAATCACTTCTTTCTTTTCACAAGCATCAAAACCCTGCTATGTGCGCCTGTACGAAGTATAGTCGCAACAATTATTGATTTTTTTAAACTTCTCTATTTTTTCAGGCTTAGACTTAGATTAACGTGGGTGCTATTACTCCCGCTTAGATTTGTATCACTCCCGCTTACTTTAGGTCGATATACATACAGGCATTAGTTTGGGTCGCACACCGTAGGGATTAAACAATCGTTTTCTTTTTTTCTTGTATTTCAGTGAAACTTGAATGCGTCTGAATGTATTTCACGTCAAACCTGCATTTTAGATCACGGATAACTTATGCACATTGTCTTTTTTAGCAAGATAAATTCCTATCAAAAAGATAAAGATAAAGATAGCCTGTGATTTTTGTAACGGGCGGCGCCGCATACCTTCCGTTACGTGAGCAAAATTTTACACGCACCGGTTTCCCGGATCTTCCGCTCTGTATCGCGTGTGTATTACTAGCCGACGACTTGGGCTCTTGCTCACTTTCTGCGCTAATCTTAGGTAGCGCGTTAGCGCGTACCTATAATATACTTGGGAATCCCCAACACCTGTGCACCCCCCTATAGTTATAACGGGACACTTCTGGAAGGTGCGGTTTTTTTAAAAGAAAGATAATAAAAAAATTCGCTGCCCGTGTTTTTTTGTTTTTCTTGAAACATAAAATTGACTGTGTAAAGAAGGTGTAAAGTTTTTGTGTAACGTTATAACATAGGACAAATTTTGGGACCTTTTTACTGCGGCATGTGGACAACTGAGTATTGATGACTCGAAGGATTGAACAGGATAGGATAATAGAGGGATGAATTCTACAGATGATGCTTTTTTTGTTTTTTGAAATTCGCATTAGTTATCGAACGGCAGTGTAAAGAGTGCGAAAATCTGGGGGTGAAAAAGCACTTTTTGGTCGAGTTTTCAACCTTCCTATGTCCGATACTAACTCCGGTTATGAGGTTTTTAAAATGTTTTCTAACAGAAATGTAGAGCGGATCAAGGGCTACATTCTGCATATAAGCAAAGTCTTCTATGCTCTATGGTGAGTTAGATCCTGGGGTTTAAAGTTTACACTCTAGTGGATGGTGTAAAAAAACGGATTTTAACTAAGATTTCTCTGCCAAATTTTTCCGCTTATGAGTCAGTGCAAATCGAAGAAAGCATTAATAAAGTGCTTCAGAGGGGCTAAACATCGCAGCAAACCGCATTTAAAAAAACGCAATATTGAGTTATTTATGGGGGTGTAAAGTTCGAAATCAGAGGTAAAAAATGGGCGAAAAAACACGTTTTTTCCGAAGTTTGATTGATAAATCATACCAAATAATTTTTGCAACAGAATTTTGGCACACAGGAATGTACTACGATTTAAAAGCTACAAATTGTACCAAACCGAATTTCTTTAAACTCAATGGGGAGTTCGGTACAGAATTTTAAAGTTTACAGTGTTCTAAATGATGGAAAATACGTTTTTGTTGCGTTTTTTGTTCGCCACTTTCTCCGTCCAGAAGTCAGGATAAGTCCAATAGAATAAAAATAAAGTGCTTTATATCGGGTGCATGTCAAAGCAAATTGTCTATACATTAATATTTAGCGAGTGTAAAGTCAAAAACTTGGAGTTTAAAATGCGTTTCTGTCTTGTTTTTTCTGCCTGCTTCTCCGGTTACGAGTCAGGGACACGTTTATCAAGTCTAGAAATGGACCAGGAACCAAATTTGATATGCCAGTCTGGCGCATATGTTTACACTCTACGGTGTTGTAAAGTAGTTTACACCAATTGTTAGTTTGCCCATAGAACATTATGTAGACTTAATTTTTTCATAAATATTAATCGTAATATCGGAACAATATCAAAATTACGAATCTGACTAAAATCTTCTTCACACTAGGTGTTTACATGAAGTTTACACTACATATGTATTTATCTTCGTTTTTGAGCATTCCAGAAACCTAATTTTTTCTTGGAGTCTAGAAGTTTTCAAAGGATCAAATGTGAGACGTCACGTAGGCGCGTTTGTTTACACCCAACAGTGATGTAAAGTAGTTTACACTCATTGTTTATATGTCCTCAGACCATTGTAGAGACATAATTTTTTCATGAATGTTGATCATAATATCCGAGTAATTTTTACACTGCATGTTAGCCTTTGTTCTAGAGCATTGCAAAAACCGAAATTTTTTCCTGAGATATAAAAATTTACAGGGAATGAAATATATACGTCAGTTGGGCGCGCTTGCTTACACTCAGCAGTATTGCAAAGTGGTTTAAACCTAATGTTTATTGTCTTTAAAACATTATGAAGACTCATTTTTCCATAAATGTTGAAAGAAATATCGGAGCAATATCAAAATTACGAATCCGACTAAAATATTCTTTACGCTATGTGTTTGTGCAAAGTTTACGTTACGTGTTAACCCTAATTCGATAGGCTTGCAGAGACTTTGTAACTGAAGTCAAGAAATTTTCAAGGATTCATATGTGAGACATCAATTAAGTGAGTTTGTTTACCCTCAAAAGTAATCTAAAGTGATTTAAAAATTATGTTCAAGTGTCCTTAGATCATTGAAGAGATGTAATTTTGTCTTAAATGGGTTGCATTAAAGTTAAATCTTTCTTAGCCGTGTTTATAATATGTTTCACAAAATCTTGCACATGGAGAGCTATCGTTTAATTGATGTAAATTGCCTGCAAAAGTGGTTTAAAATGAACCAGCAATCACACTACTGTGCACAGAAGTCGACAAAGATATACAGCTTTATTGTAATCATGTACATTAATAAGCCGTAAACTGTTAGTATTCTCTACACCTAGTAGTTGTGTAAAGTTTGCACTATTCATTTGTTGTTAATATGTAGTCTATACTACAAATTTATTTTACTACCAAATCAAAGCGTTAGTGTTCCTTACATTTGATATTTGCGTGAAGTTTTTGAATTTTTGCCGAAAAACTTTGCCTTCTAATTTACCAACATCCCGCCTTTTCCATTTTCTTGAAGTTTAAAATCTTTTATAATTCTCTTAATAATTTAATGGTAGGTTTTAACTTTAAGTTTCTCTTGGTTTACAACTCTCGCTTAGCAAGCTCATTTTTCAAAACTTTTTCATAGTGATCAGATTAGTCGCGTTTAATATTCAATATGGTTGACTCAATATAACATTAACCTCACGGGTTTAAGTTCAAAGTGTCCATTTCAAATTGTGTAGTAGCACCTCTGCTACATTTTTCCAAAAGATAAAGATAAAATAATGAAATCGTCAAGATAAAGATATCTTTATCTTTATCTTGCTAAAAAGATAAAGATGAAGATATCTTTTACAACACTACTGGACACCCCGAGAATTTTTTAAGGTTCCCGTGAGGAGGAGCAATCAGACGCTAGTTGCACAGTATTGCCGATCTAAAAGGGTCAATGATTGAGCCCCTTTTGGTCGAAATGACCCTAAATCGCGTGCGCTAAAGTAGCCTTAAAACAGTCTCTGGTTAATTAAAAAACTTTTTAAAATTTTCTGCAATTTTCATTTATTTTCGGCTTTGATTTTGCCTTCATGTTCTTCGAAAATTTCTCAGTTCCCTATTCTGGGGGATCTATGTAGTTTAGATCTCCAGCGCGCATGTCTAGTCCAGACCATACGTGGACACAACCGAAATTCTGAAGGGATGCAAGCTTTCAAAGGTCAAAAACAAGGGTCTTAAAAATATTAATATGGCGAAAAAACAGCACTTTTCAACGTTTCTCATTATTGGCATCAAAAAATTGCGAAAAAAGAGAAAAATTGAATTATGGCGGGTAGTATTAAGCCTTCTGAGGGGTGTGCATGCCACACCTATAGTCTGTTTTGCATAACTTTGTGCATAAATTCTAAGAATTTTCATCAATAGTAGGCCGAGGGTTAACATAATTATATATCGTATCAATGCTATAATCGCAATCTGTCAGCATATTGTCGGAAATAGTTTTAAAATTTATGACCGAAGTTGTGTGAGACAGGCTATAGGCGTGGGGGATTAGGGGGTATGCATCATAGGTGGGTAGCACCGAAATTCTGGGGGAGGGTGAAAAAATTTTCAAAGGTCGAAAAATGGTCTTAAAAGTGGTCATATGCATACGTGGGCAGCAAAGAAAATTCTGGGGGGGGGGTGCAAGATTTTTTTGAAGGTCGAAAAATGGCCTTAAAAATGGTGGTATGGCGAAAAAACACAATTTTTCGACGTTTCTCATCAAGCACTATCCATTGGCATCAAAAAATTGCGAAAAAAACGAAAAAAATGTTCAAAAATTCAATTCTGGGGGGTATTTTGATTTCTGGGGGGGGGGTATTTTGGTTTCTGGGGGTGCATACCCCACGCCCAGGTGTGGTCATATGGCGAAACAAAATACCATTTTTCGACGTTTTTCGTCGAGCACTATCTAATGGCATCAAAAAATCGCTAGAAAATCAAAAAATTTCAAAAAATTGAATTATGGGGGATTTTTGATTTCTGGGGGGAGTATTCCAACTTCTGGGGGTTGCATGCCCCCCAGGCCCACGTGTGGTATGCACCCACCAGAATTCAATTTTTAAATTTTTTTTTCGATTTTTTCATAATTTTTTGATGCTTATGGATAGTGCTTGATGAGAAACGTTTCAAAATTGTGTTTTTTCGCCAAACCATCATTTTTAAGGCCACTTACCTTTGATAAATCTTGCACCTCCCCCTCGAGAATTTTGATGCTGCCCACCTATGGTGTATCCCCCAACCCCCAAGCCCAGGTGTGGTCCAGACCCACTTGCTCATATTTATTAGCTTAATATTTAAATACATACATAACCGTCGTTTTAACTTCCGCCTTTTATTACAGTCACGCTAAATCTAGTTCAAATAAGTGGTATAAAGCAAGCATCGACAGACGAAAGACAAAAAGACCGGCTTGGTGTAGATCAACGAGTAAATCATACATAACTAAACACGTTTAACGCAAGAACAGATCACAAATTCATTTCTTTCGGTTTCCTGCACCGGCCAATATCATAGCCACACGGATGAAAATATTTAACGTATTCATATAGATGCTCAATTGCCTAAAATAAATATCAAACGACTCACAGTAAGCCTCGCTGCAATTCGATTTTAAAAATTTGCATCAGAAATATAAAAAGGAATAAAAAGACATCAAAAAATTAAATAAAAAAAGCATGAAAAACAGGAAATAAACTGATAAATTGTAAGCGAAAAAATAGGGGGACTAGAGAGCGAGTAAAAATTAATTAGCAAGCTCTGTAGATTGTAGAAATGATTGCACAAACCAGGGTAGCCACGATACGTGGGCAGCAAGAAAATTCTGGGGGGGGGGTGCAAGATTTTTTTGAAGGTCAAAAAATGGCCTTAAAAACGGTGGTATGGCGATAGAAACACCATTTTTCGACCTTTCTCATCAAGCACTATCCATTGGCATCAAAAAATTGCGAAAAAACTAAAAAAATTTTCAAAAATTGAATTCTGGGGGGGTATTTTGATTTCTGGGGGTTGCATACCCCCAAATCCCTCCCACGCCCAGGTGTGGTAGCCACTCACCCGGAAGAATCCGGAAAACGCCTTGAGATTTTTTCGGCACCCAGGTAAAACCCGGAATTTTCGTCAAGGAATTTAATTTGAACTCAGTTTTCGGAGGCCAAAAATACTGAATTGATAGTATAATGTTACATTTTTTATCGCTTTTAGTATCATGCTAATTTACGTGTTTTTGTATTTTATCATGTAGCATTTATTTCCGTTTTCTTCTCGCCCATCGTCACATCGTTGCGTTTTGAAAATAAATATTTTATTCATTCGTCCATTCATGCGTGGTCTATTGTGTGCTGGTGTACGAGCAATTTACTTTTAAACCCAATTCTTCCTGGTCATAGGTGGGCGCATAGTTCCCAAGGCCGAAAGTTCAGGGGGGGTGAAATCCCACATTTTAGGACCTCTAAATTTAGAGTCTAGCCTTTTTTGCAGGTCAATTGTACTTTTTCAATTTTCAATCAGCTATCATGAAAAGCAAATCATTTTTCAAATTTTTTGATTAGTATTCAAATTACGTAAGACAAGAAGGCTACAATATACCCATAATTACCTTTGCTATACTTTTTTACCCGAAAATTATTCTGCTTTAAACTTAAATCAGCACAATAAATCGGCGTAACAGTCCGATTGAGACTTATGATACAGCAAAGAAATAAACAGTAAGATCTAAAAACAAAGCAATCAGGAGACATTCATGTAAAAAGAATAAAAAAACATAATATAAAAACATGAAATGACAAAAAATGATGAAAAAATTAAATTAAGATAAAAAATTGCTCTGTAAAAAGTCTCACCCTACCACACATGGGCGTGGGGTGGGGGGTTTGGGGGAGGTATGCAACCCCCTCCCAGAAGTTGAAATACCCCCCAGGATTCAAATTTTGAAATTTTTTTGCTTTTTTAACGATTTTTTGATGCCATTGGATAGTGCTCGATGAGAAAGGTCGAAAAATGGTGTTTTTTCGCCATACGACCACTTTTACATTCGAAAATTTTTTCACACTCCCCCCCCAGAATTCCGGTGCTGCCCACCTATGTACCCTACCTCCTCTTTAATGTACATATATGATTAATTAACTTAGGGACGGGTATCACGTCGTATATGATCGCGATCTGAATTCCAAGGGTCCAAGACTTCACAAGTAAACAAGGGCTCGAAAACTGATAGCAGACAAAGCGTAATTTTTAGCCTTTTCAAATAGCGTCGTCAATTTGAAGAATCGCATAAAACGAGAAAAAAATTTTATTCTAAATACTCGAAGTCCTCATGGAAGATTTCGGATTTTAGGGTCCGGATCATAGGTGGGTGGCACCAAAGTTCTTAAGGCGAGTGCAAGATTTTTTCAAAGGTCAAAAAATGGCCTTAAAAATGGTGGTATGGCGAAAAAAACACCATTTTTCAACGTTTCTCATCGAGTACTATCTATCGGCATTAAAAAAATGCAAAGAAAACCAAAAAATTTCACAAATTGAATTCTGGGGGTATTTTGGTTTGTAGGGGTACGTATCGCACAAACCCCCGCGCCCGCGTATGATCCGGATCCTACATGGATAGCACCAAAAGTCTAGGAAGGGGTGTAAGATTTTTCAAAGAACAAAAAATGGTCTTAAAATTGGTGTCATGACAAAAAACACCATTTTTCAACATTTCTCATCGAGCACTATCCATTGGCATCGAAAAATTTTTAAAAATTCAATTCTGGGGGTATTTGGTTTCTGAGGGGGAGAGTATTTGGCCTTCTGGGGGCATACACCCAACCTTCCACTCCCACGAGCACACCTGGGCGTGGTAGGGGGCGGGGTTTGGGGGTATGCACCCCCTCCCGAGAAACCAAAATACCCCCCCACCCAGAAATCAAAACACCCCCAGAATTCAATTTTTGAAATTTTTTCTCGTTCTTTTCGCAATTTTTTGATGCCAATGGATAGTGCTTGATGAAAAACGTCGAAAAATGGTGTTTTTACGCCATACCACCATTTTTAAGGCCATTTTTTGACCATTGGAAAATCTTGCACCCCTCCCCCAGAATTTTCTTGCTGCCCACGTATGCCCACGAGTGGTCAGAATCACAGTGCAAGCGAAGCATTAGGATTGCCAGGGGGCTGGAACATAATGGAACATAATTCCTGTTAAAGTGCCTTTTTGGGTTCAGAGTAGATGTGCGTCAAAAACATCGTTTTTCGGCGTTTCTACCGATGCTTATTCTTTCTGCAACATAAAAACATAAAATTTCGAGAAAATAAAAAAAGTCGAGTAATAGAACAGAATAGAGTCAAAAAAGAGTACATATGCATATGCATATGGTGCGAAGCGCCAAAAATTTTGACACTCTAGAGCCCGAAATCCTCGATTGAAACAGTTCCCAACGATTTTTAGATAAATTAAAGTGTCTGGGGGGGCTCAAATTTGTGAGACAAAAACTTACTTATGAGGGGAGACGTGTTACGGCCAAAAAATTTGGGTTGCGGGTAGTAGGCCAATTTTGAGGGTGATGGTAAACAGCCTCCAATCTCTGGCCAAAAATGACAAAAAAGCAGCACAACAAATGGTCGAAAATGCTAGTTTTTGCCAAAAATAGTCTGGTTAGCATTTCTGACTTTAGGGGGACGACCAACTTTGGAGGGGGTCTGTTGAATAGTGCAGGATTAAATTTTCGGGGGTCAAAAACGTTTGTAAGGGGGGGGTTGAAATTCCTCCTACAATATCTGTGTGGTTGAAGCCCCCATGCCTACTAATGATCCCATATTCTTTAACAGTCAGGCACGTATCTCTGGGGAATAGGGGGGGTTCGGACCCCCCCAAAATTCAGAACCATCGGAAAAATGGGACTTTTTAAACGTTATTTTGTGCTATTTTTGGCTTTTTTGGGCTTAGTCCCCCCAAAAATTGGTGTTGGTCCCTCTCCCCGAATAGGACGGCCAGCTAAGTGCCTGTTAACGGTCAATTAAAATAAAATCGCCTACGCATTGATGGGGTCAAAGGGCGCCACGCCCAAGGAATTTGGGGGCGGGTGCAGCTGCGACTGGCGAATCAGTCGCTGCGTATCGGCCAACATGAAGAGCGCGAAAATGACCAAGCCGCCGTACAACGCTATCGAATACAAGCCGGCTCCGACCATTTTAGTCGGAGGCAAAAACAACGTTCCTAATTATTTGAATTAAATTATATTTTTAAGCCAAAATTGGAAATCTTTTAAATAATCCCAAAAATTATAGATCATCTATAATAATTATGATAAACAAATAAATAAATAAATTTACGAGAAAATTATAATAAACCGATTAACAATTTGCCCAATATAATTTGTTCCGTAGACAAATGTCGCGCAATATTAAAATTACCGTACTTTTAAATATTGCCGATTGAAATCTGGTTTTTCAGGTTTTAGAAATCGAGTTTATTTCTAATTTACCGAAAAATTGATTTTTCCCAGTTTAGGGCAGATGCAAATTAAAAAAAAGCTGAAACAAACGATTTTTCTCGATAAATGTTGACACTCCTCCCTTCGTATAATTTCAAATCACGAGTCTGGCGAACCTTGCGACGACATTGCATATTAAAATATACACACTCGACATAATATATCCTACAATTTTAAAAAAAATTAAATAACACAACGGAGTATTACGATACAATATAATTCATTTGATTTATTATATTGCTGTAACATAATATAAACGGGATTACGAGGCATGCTTATACAGTGCTTGCCACGAATGTTTACGTTTAATATGCTCCAGAGGATGATAGAGCTTGTTAAGGCATTATATGTTTAACACGTCGGTCGTGCGTGGGCGGAAATAGGACCGACGTGTTAAAGATATAACCCTAACAAGCTCTAGAAGCTTATTAGAGCGTAAACATTCGTGGCGAGTAGTGTACATATTAATGCAATGTGAACAATGTGGAGGACAATGATCGTACATAATCGTAGGGGATTTTCAGCCCTCTCTCGGAAATTTTTTCGCCACTTCAAAAATTAACGATTTTCCGAAAAATTCGTAGAAAACACGGCGTTTTGAGAATTTTCATCAATCTTTTTAAGTCAAAATGTCAAATTTCAATGCTGATGTTTTGAATACATTTTGTCCGATTCACTCGAATTTTTCGGTATTTTTCGAAATTTTTCTTATTTACCCCCCCCAGAATTCCCATGCTGCGCATGCCTACGAATAATTATTGGAAAACAACGTTCCAATCGAAGCAGCCGCCACGACTCCGAGTCCCATCGCCAAAATTCCGCCCATTCGCAAAAATTTATCGTTCGGTGCGCAAACAGCGAGGGCTGATAAACCTAATATCGATAAAAAGGAAAATTAAAAAGCGATCTTAATTAAAATTGAAATGAAATTAAAATTTTATCAAAATTTAAATTAAAATTTAAAAAAAAATAAAAAATTAAAATTTCGAAGAAAACGGCATTTTCGATCGGCATATTCGTTTTTTTAGTTCTTCGGGCGCTTTTTTCAATTCTTTGCAACTCAATAAAATTTGACACTTTTGAGCAAGCAAATAGCTAAATCTCTCCTTAAAACAGCACGTTGTCTACGAGTTTTTAGAAAAACAGGGAATTCTGCGGAGGGTAAAAAAATTTGGGGGGGGGGGGGCAAATTTCTGACCCCCACTAATATGATGTATAATTAAGCGCTATCACAAAAAGTAAGAATAATCGCATTGAAAGTAAAACCTCACAACATATTGCCATGGCCCAGTCAAAAAATCCGGCCTGGGACTACGCATGGGCATGGGAACGTACAAGGGGTCTGGCTGGACCCCGCAGAATCCGGCGGACCCCCAAATCAATAGAACCACAAGAACTAAATTTTTGACAATTTCGCCCCCATCGGACCCCCCAGAATTTGGCCGCTGCCCTTGTATGCCTGGGACCACACATGATCTTGGGGGGTTTACCCCACCCTCCCAGAATTGGCGATTTTTCAAAAGTTCCCAAAAACTTCCTAAAAATCGTAGAAAATGTGCTTTTCAAAGCGTTTTTAGCAATCTATTTGCTCAAAAGTGCCAAATTTTCGGCTCTTCGCGCCATTGTACTCGTGTTTTGATTATATATTGTTAAATTTGTTCCGACATTGATTTTTCCCCGATAATTTTTCATGTTTTTTACTCTAGAAAGATAGAGTATCATCAGAAACGCTGAAAAACGATGTTTTCAACGCGTACCTATGTACCATATTTGGACCCAAAAAGACACTTTATCATTTCTACTCCCTCCCCAGAATTCCCATGCTATGCATGTGTGCCTGGGACTGTCCTCAACATAGAGCATAGTTGTAAACAGAGAAAAGAATTACAGTAATAAACAAACGGAGATGACTTTTTTTGGAATTTTTAAAATTTTTTAATTTTCTACATTTACAAATGTCTCTTAAAAAATCAGTATACCAAAAAATCTACACGATAATTATTTGTTTAAAATTTCGAAATTTTTTACTACCTGCCACGATGCCGGCCGTGTAAACGGCGGCCCTGAGAACTAAAGGACCCCCCATCAAGGCCAATGGGGCCAGAACGGCGCCCATCACGCCACAATGCGTGGCCCAGGCGGCGTACTTCAAAGGCAACGCCTCGGGCGTATAAGGTACGCTGCGACACAGGATGCCAGTGCCTACCATCGCAGCAAACGTGCCAACTAGCGCCTGCGGTTTAAACAAATTGAATATGAAACAAATTTTTAAAAAATTGGGTTCAAACAAATTTAAAAAAATATAAAAAGATAAAAAAATAAAATTTATTGAATTAAAAAATTAAATTAAATTAAATGGAACAAATTATCAAATTCAAATTAAGAATAATCGCACATTTGAATTTCGATTCAATATTTATACAAAGAAATTCCGCGTAAATTTAAATTTAATTATTCAAATTTTATGCAAGTCAATTTCCTCAATTAAAATCGATTATCACGTGACTTAAAGTGAAGCGAAATTTTCGAATTCAATATTTGACATAATTCGAAGCATATGTGTATGTTCACGAGTTATCTGCACACCTGGGCGTGGGGGTTTGGGGGTATGCACCCCCCAGAAACCAAAATACCCTCCAGAATTCAATTTTTGAATTTTTTTCGTTTTTTTTCGCAATTTTTTTATGCCAATGGATAGTGCTTGATGAGAAACGTCGAAAAATGGTGTTTTTATCGCCATACCACCATTTTTAAGGCCATTTTTCGACCTAAAAATCTTGCAACCCCCAGAATTTCCTTGCTGCCCACGTATGGTTAGCTGGCTTTTTCAAAATAAATTTTTGGCGTAAAATTCTGTATAACTGAAATTTTAATTAATTTTTTGAAAAAATTATTACATTTTTTAAAATTCACTTTTTTCGTTCTGAACGGATTAATTTTAATTAAAAATGTGCATAAATGAAAATCTTTCTGCACGACGAAAACCATTTGAAAATAACACAAGCCATGGCTTAAAAGTTTAGGAGAGGTAGTCTGCTGTTTTCAGCGGTTTCACACTGTATTTTGTATATTTATATTTATATTTTTAATATTCTATATTCACATTAAATTTATTAATAATTATATTTTTGACCAAAAATTGCAACAAAAGCACCTAACATTAGACTTGAAACGCAAACGAAATTTAAAATTTTCTTCTCATTTTGACTATTCTGTATTTTGAGCCTGAAATGATACGACAGCACCAATGTTTGGCTTTTGATTGGAATTATCAAGTAAAAGGAGCGAAAAATAAAATTTATACAGTTGTCGCCATGAAAGATGACGCGCTATCACTCTCAGAATTATAATAGATAGTGCGTCGTGAGCGCCGCGTTTCGTCCATCATGCGCTATTATCTATTTTTTATTATTATACGCCATTAATCTGTATCATCCCGTTAATCTGGCAATGCGAAGGGCGCAATTTTGCTATTAATAGCGCCAACAAGAAGGAAGCGCGCACGTGAATGCTGGAAGCGCACACGTGAATGCCGTTCTATATTTAGGCGAGCTAACATTACAATCAATATTTTTGCAACACGGCGACGGAAGAATTTTGCAGAAAGGTACACAAAACAGAGTGATGTACGCAGCACTGATTGATGAGTTTTTAAAAATTTCGAATTGATTTATAAAAAACCTCTAAAAATGCTATTGAAGTTTTTTAGATGACTTAATATATAAATAATAATTAATAGACAGTGCTCGTCTTGCAAAAATATTGATTTTAATGTTGGCTCGCCTAAATATAGAAAAACATTCACGTGCGCGCTTCCAGCCACGTGCGCGCTTCCAGCATTCACGTGCGCGCTTCCTTCTTGTTGGCGCTATTAATAGCTAAATTGCGCCGTCCGCATCGCCAGATTAACGGGATGATACAGATTAATGGCATATAGTAATAAAAAAGAGATAATAGCGCATGATGGACGAAACGCGGCGCTCGTGACGCACCATCTATTATAATTCTAAGGGTGATAGCGCGTCATCTTTCATGGCGGCCACTGTAATTACTCACATGTTTATGTAAAACCAAGCCACTCAAAATTGAATAAGATATTGAATAAAATTAAATAAATAATAATATAAAATGAAACAATTAACCTAGATCACAACATATAATGTAAAGTCAGCTGACTTTTAGACAAAGTCATCGTCTGTACAAAACAATAATCATTTCTAGTCAAATGGTCGAAAAAAACTTCTTAGGGTTGGACCGTCTGACAGTTTTTGTCGTTTTTTCTTGTCACTATTGTTTCAATTTTTTTGTTTTATCATTCTTATTATCAATTCATTCTGGTTGTTAGAATAAGTTACTATTTTGAAAAGAATATAAACCATTTCAATTTTTTAAAGACTTTTCTAAAACCTTATAAACTATTTTTACCCCTGATACCATACATGCACAGCATGGGAATTCTGGGAAGAGGGGGGGGGTGAAATTATAAAGTACCCTTTTCGGGTCTAAAAATAGTAGGTACGCGTCGAAAAATCGTTTTTCAGCGGTTCTGACGATGCTCTATCCTTCTACAGCATAAAAGCATAATGAAATGTCGAAAAAGTAAAAAAAATGTCGGAACAAATTGAACCAAATATAGTCAAAACATGAGTGCAATGGCGCGAAGCGTCGAAAATTTGACACTTTTGAGCAAATAGATAGCTAAAAACGCTTAAAAAGCATCTTTTCTACAGATGTTCAGAAAATTATTGGGAACTTCAAAAATTGCCAATTCTAGGGGGAGGTGTGAAAAAATTTTTGCGGAGGGGGAGGGTGTGGGTGAAAATTTTTCTGGGGGTTGAAATTTTTCTGGGAGGGGCTGAACCTCTCCAAGATCATGTATGCCCCTTACCATGACAGAACTTTTCATAACTAAATTCATAACGACCGGACTTCGGAGAGCAACGGCCGCCGAACCAGCCGTCAATCCGAGACCGGCGCCTAAATACGCATAGGTTTTGTTAATTCGACTTCGGACATAATCCGGCCAAAAACTGAAAAGACAAACAAAAAGAATCAAATAACGAAATGGGGAAAAATAAAATAAAAAAGAATAAAAAAATAAAATTCAAAAAATAACAATATTTAATCCAAAATAGAATATTAAATTATAAAGAAAAATAAAAGCAAATGAATCAACTCATAATTACTAATTTATGTACATTAAAAATGATTAAAAATAAAAAATCAAACGAACAAAACATATATACAAGGTTGGCCAAAAAAAGGGCACAAAATGTTTTAATTATTGGACACATATCGCACTACAGTAAACGTTTTTTGAACAAGAGGAACAAAATTGAAAAACTCCATCCACTTATCCACCATAAATGGGTTTCCTCCAAACATAGACAGCAGCCAAATTCTGTGGGGGTAAGATTTGGCGGAATTGCTGAAAATAGCACCAAATGTTCAATTTTGGAAGAATTCGGATTCTGGGACCCCCACGCCCACCATACGTGGGCAGCAAGAAAATTCTGGGGGTGCAAGATTTTTTAAAAGGTAAAAAATGGCCTTAAAAATGGTGGTGTGGCAAAAAAAACACCATTTTTCGACGTTTCTAATCAAGAACTATCCATTGGCATCAAAAAATTGCGAAAAAACAAAAAAATTTCCAAAAATTGAATTCTGGGGGGGTATTTTGATTACTGGGGGGGGTGGTTATTTTGGTTTCTCGGGGAGGGGGTGCATACCCACAACCCCCACGCCCAGGTGTGACGCCCACGTGTGGTCTTAAGGGTTACTCGTTGTTTTTGGATTTGGTATTGTCAATTTTATTGATTGCATCGATTCAGCCTAGTAAGTATTCCATCATGTACAATTTTATTGCGTTGTTATTCAAGGGAAAAATTTCGTTTAAAAAAATGCGTGCGTATAACGAATTGTGACAATCCAAAGCCACAAATTAGAGGTCTAAATAGATAAGTGCTTTTTTATCGAATAATTTAAATTTTATTATTCTAATCAAGCTAAACGAATGTCATGAGGATGAGTCCTTGTCATAGGTGAGCAGCACCGAAATTCTGGGGGGGTGAAAAAATCTCTGGAGGGGGTGAAAAAATTTTCAATGGTCAAAAATGGTCTTAAAAGTGGTCATATGGCAAAAAACACCATTTTTCGATGTTTCTCATCGAGCACTATCCAATGGCATCAAAAAATTGCCAAAAAAGAAAAAAATTTTAATTCTCGGGGGTAGTTGATTTCTGGGGGGGGGGTATTTCAACTTCTGGGGGTTGCATACCCCCTAAACCCAGCGCCCATGTGTGGTCCTTGTCCGAATTCTTACTGGGCCACCCAGTCAGTGCTTTATTTTTGTATTAGGCGAAAATTTTTCCCGATGTACAAAGACTTTTCGGGACCGTCTTTGCACATGTACAAAGATTTTTGGGAAGACAAAAATTGCAAAAAAGGTCTAAAATTCGCCAAAAGTTTCGGCGCTCTGCGCCGAAATAAGTAATTGTGTGTTCTATATATCTATATATTGGCAGAAATTGCATTTCAAAAGGAGAAATGTAAAATTTTTCGGAGCTTCGCGCCGTTTTAAGACGATTCGTAGTGATTTTTGCCCTTAGAGACCCAGAAATTAGCTAAAATACACTACCAAAAGTCGAACGACTGTTTTTACCACACTAAAATCGCTACTTTACCATATTATAATTCCCAAAAATTTGTGCGTACAAAATGTACAAAGGTTTTTAGGGACCATCTTTGTACAAGCACAAACGGACCTTGTACAAAAAAACACTGCCCCACTCCGTACATGCAAGAATGTGAAAATCTGAAGACTTGTTGAAATTAAAATTTCTAAAATTCCTAACTATCAACTACAATACGAAAGACGAGACAGAAATACAAAATAAAAATAAAAATGAGAAGCACAAAAAGCGAAAGAAGTCTATAACATTTAATTATTCATTGAAAGAAGGTGAGAATGAGAATAAAATGAAAAAAAAGGATTTTTCGCGAGTTTCGGATTTATTTGTCTATTATTTCCGGACGTCAAAAAATAGCGACTTCAATATAAAACTAAGACGAAAAAATTGAAAATATCGATTATAAAAAGAAGGCCATTTCGAAAAATTAGGCAATATCTAAAAGGACAAGTGAACAATCTTTCTTAAGTTCGATAAATAAAAAATTGGACAAACTGAGTATTTTGGCTCGAACATAGTTGTAAGCATATATGGGCGTGGGGGGTTTGGGGGTATGCAGCACCCTCCAGAAGTTGAAATACACCCCCCCAGAAATCAAAATACCCCCCAGAATTCAGATTTTGAAATTTTTTTTGCTTTTTAGCGATTTTCTTATGCCATTGGATAGTGCTCGATGAGAAACGTCGAAAAATGGTGTTTTTTGCCATACGACCACTTTTAGGACCATTTTTTGACCTTTGAAAATTTTTTCACCCCCCCAGAATTTCGGTGCTCTCAACCTATGGTTGTAAGATGAAATAGTTGACTGAATGATAGTAAAAAACGTGATAACCTTGGATTGAAAATTTGAAAAAAACCCGAAGTATTTATATAAAGAAAAACTTCAAGAAAAATTACAAAAAGACTAATTTCCCAATTTATTTCATTTTTTACAATTACATTAAAGTGGAGAAAAAGGGATAATTTACGCCACAAATTGCTTAAAAATAAAAGACACATAAGAAGGCAATCAAGCCACCTTTATTTTTCATTTTATTTTAAAAATTTTCGTAATCACTACATAATTACGCGAGACAAATTACAGTATCTATAAGCAGGCAAGCAAATATATCCAAAAAATATGTTATGGTAAATTTTTGAACAAATTTTCACCATATTTCCTGAACTCCTGCATTCCCGCTATCGCAATTTATTCTAATATGAATCGATTCTGGAGAAACTTGTTCGGAAAGTGATACTTGAATAATACTTTTATAATGCAATAATAATTAATTTCTGATGCTTTTCATGATTCAATATAAACAAATAAATTTGAAAAATCAAGACTGTCTTTTCTTTTCACCGTTGATAACTTTTCGTTACAAAAAAATTTTAATAGAAAAATTTTCAAGCATATAAACTGACAGATGACGTAATTTAAAGGAACTCATCTCGTACAGTATGTATATAAAGTCAAAGCTTAAACGATTTTAGATCAGACAGTCATAACACTATGTAATTACAGCTGGACAATATGAAAAATTGGCTCAGCATTGGCTAATTAATTAATTGAATAAATTAATTAATTATTTAAAGTTTGTAAATTAATTAATTAGTTAAATTTTACAGGAACACATGCAAATTCCACTTTTAAAAGTTTTAGCTCAACAACCACTTTTTGGATCATGAAAATCTGCTTTTCTATATTTTGACAATCACTTCCTGAGCCGGGGGCTCAGCAATTTTTCGGACCATCAAACCCATTTTTTAAGATAAGAAACCATTTTTTATCAGGATAACGACTTCAAAGCTGGACATTGGACAACCACATATTGTACCAGAACAACCAACAATACTCGTACATGTACCAGAGGGATAAGAAATTTTTCACCGAAAGTCGTTCTTGTCAACCTCAAGTCGGGAATTTTTGACCTCCCCCATTTTTGGCAAAAACTTGCGTTTTTTGACCATTTTTACGTGCTTGTCTTGCTATTTTTAGTCGAAAATCGACGACTAATCCCACCCGATATCTCGAATCTTGTTCTTTGGTCGGTTGCACGGGGCGAGGCGAAACACTAACCATTTTCCTACATATGGCTCTGATTATTACTACCTCCCTAAATTAATCTGGTCAATAACTCTAGTTTTCGTCGCATTTGGGTGCAAAAATGGAAAACAATCTGGAAAATTTAGCTAAAAATCTGGACTTTTTGAACGCAAAGAGACGGATCTTCTTAACACTGTCCATTTTTGAACATTGGATGGGGTGAGGGACGGGGATACATGATCTTGTGGGAGGGGGATCTGGGGGAGGGGTCTTCACCATAGGTGCGCAGCACTAAAATTCTGGAGAAGGGGGGGGGGTGCAAGACTTTTCGAAGGTCGAAAAATGGCCCTGAAAATGGTGGTATGGCGGAAAAAACCATTTTTAAAATTTCTAATCGAGCACTTTCCATCGGCATCAAAAGATTGCGAAAAAAACAAAAATTTATCAAAAATTGAATTCTGGGGGTATTTTTGTTCCTGGGGGAGAAGTGCATTCCCCATACCCCCTCACGCCCAGGTGTGGTCTTCACCCCCGAGAAAAATTTTCACCCCACCCCTAGAATTCACGATTTTTCGAAAGTTTCAATTCATAGAAAAGGTGCTTTTTAAGCGTTTTTGGCTATGTATTTGCTCAAAAGTGTCGAATTTTCGGCGCTTCGGGCCATATGCTTATTTTTTGACTATATTTTGTTCAATTAATTAAACTTTTTTCTGAATCTTTTCGTCTTTATGCTCTAGAAAGATCGAGCATCGTCAGAAACGGCGAAAAATGATCTTTTTGACGTGTACACGCCATTTTTAGGTCCAAAAACGACACCTAAAAATTTTACCCCATCCCCTCCCCCAGAAATTCCATGCTGTGCATTAGGGATGTTCCGGTTCCAGGTTTTTCAAAAAAATCGGTTCCGGTTCTTGGAAAACGAGAACTTCGATTCCGGTTCCGGTTCTTGCTTAAGTTGGAACCGTCGGTTCCGGTTCCGGTTCCGGTTCTTCAACTAGAGAACCGCCGGTTCCGGTTCTCGGTTCCTGTGTTAAAGTATGTACGCTACTGATAGCCTGACTTCACCGGAACGTATGACGATGTAATCGAAAGATAAATTATTCAGGAAGTCGTTTCAATCTGGCAACTGCACGTTCAAACAAGTTTTATGTCTAGTTGACAATTTACTTATAAATCACTGAATATTATCTATGTGTTTCTTAACTGGAGGCTTATACTAAATTAAAATACTTAATTCACGACAAAGATCTGTTGCAATGGTGGAAAGAGAAGTTGAAGAATTTGCCGATTCTCGCGTCTATAGCTAAGCAGTATCTTGCAGCCAGTGGCGGATCTAGGATTTTCCTAAGGGGGGCGGTATCCCAACTTTTCCAAAAACAGTCAAAAATAGGTCCAGAAATTTGCCCTTAACGCGCGAAACAGCGTTTTTTTGGTGTTTTACAATGTATACTTTTACATAAAATCACTTTTGACGCAATATTTTTTCTTAAAATTTTAAAATTTTCGACAACTTTGTGCGAAAAAATCACTAAAATTCTTTGACTTTTACAAAAATCTGGCGCGAAGCAGTGTTTTTTGTACAAGGTCCGTTTGTACACGTACAAAGATGATACCCAAAAGTCTTTATACATTGTGTACACACAAACTTTCGGGTACTATAATATGGTACAGTGGCGATTTTACTGTGGTTAAAACAGAGTTGTCCGACTTTTGGTAGTGTATTTTAGCTCACTTATGGGTCTGTAAGGGCAAAAATCACTAAGAATCGTTTTAAAACGGCACGAACCGCCGAAAAATTTGACATTTTACCTTTCGAAATGCAATTTCTGCCATTATAAAGATAAATAGAACACACAATCACTCATTTCAACGCGGAGCGCCGTAAATTTCTGTGAATTTTGAATCTTTTTTGTAATTTTTGTTTCTCCAAAAATCTTTGTACATGTACAAAGGCGGTCCCGAAAAGTCTTTGTACATCGGGAAAAATCTTTGACCGTGGCACAAAGCGCCGGAAAATTTGTGAAATTAAGGCGGATGGGCGTCTAGAAGCATGATTTACAGCTTGATTTCCTGTATTTATAGCATTTGATGCGAAAGATCGAAATTTTTAATTGAAAATAGAAAAAACTATGCAAAAATGGATGTTTCTGCTGCTTCTGAAACCTACATGAACAGAAAATGGCTTCCAGGTCGCCAAGAAAGTAAATAAATGTCATTAATAGGCATCATCCGGCGCGTAGCGCCGAAAAAATTTGAGAAATTATGGTCACTGACGGCCAAAAATCATTGCAGATTGCATATCCATTCTTTATCTCGCCAAATATTTTTGGCCAATGGGGAGCGGCCGCCCCCCGCCCCCTTTGAATCCGCCCCTGCTTGCAGCGCCAGCCACAAGTGTTCCATCGGAACAGCTGTTCAGTTGCGCTAGAATCATTTACGACCCTCTCAGAAACAGGCTACATGGCAAAAAAGCAGAACGACTGTTATTTTTAAAATATAATTTACCCGAAACAAAATTTGCATACTAAGTTTTAATCTGTAAACTTTCCGGTAATAAAAGATTGAATTGCTGCTTCATATCTTCACTACACTTTATAAAGTTCGATTTTTAACTCTACTTTTAAAGAACCGATAACCGACTCCAAAAAAGATCGGTTCCGGTTCCGGTTCTTAGAAAATCAAAAAATCGGTTCCGGTTCTTGGAAAATCAAAAAATCGGTTCTCGGTTTCGGTTCCGGTTCTAAAAAAATGGTCGGTTCCAGCCGGTTCCGGTTCCGGTTAACCGGCACATCCCTACTGTGCATGTATGGTGAGAAGGTATCACCCACCGCTGAAGGTTCAGCCAGACATGTACTGTCCGGCGATTTTGAGCTGAAGGAACCTTTTTGCATAACTTTTGAGGACAAAAACAGTGATGTTAAAAACTTCATACAGGTTTTGCTGAAAAAACGCAACTGATCAATTTCTATATTTTTTTAGTGTTTTAAGCGATATAATGCAGTCAAAATGGACTGAAAATGCTTTTAAAATGCGGTATTGACATGAAAATGAGTCTTCTAGGCTATTTTGACCATTTTCATCGTTTAAATAGCAAAAACATCGTTAACACTAAATTTACTCTTTTTGGTTTTTTAAGATTTTACCACCCCCTACTTACCTTGATCTTGATCATCTGTGATACTGTCCTCTGTATATTACGGGTGGGAAGAACACTAACCCAAGGTCAGCCACTCCCCATGATTTAACAATCGATAGTTTCGTCCCCGAAATTTAGAAGAAAAATTGAGAAGTCAGATTCATCCAAAAACGGTCGTCTAAACGCTAAATACATATATCAGGAAAATAGGACCGTTTTCTACAGTAATAAAATGCGATACATCTTACGCAGCCTCATCAATAGCTCCCGTTTCTCTTGACAAGCCCAAGCCATAGAAACACAATGCCCCAACTCCCAAAGTAGCAGAGCCAGCAACAGCCAATCGTCCGTAAGCAAAGGCTACAACGAAGTGACTCCATAAAATCATTGTCAGAAAATACTTTCAAATTTAATGAAAATTCAATAAATTTTAATTATTTCAATAACAAATTTAATAATGAACTCCTCTCAAATGAGATCACGCTTATGCGTGTCTTGACACGTCAAACGAGATTACTAGGGATTCTCACCGCAGTCTTTTTACAAAATTTTTCAATGTTGACTAAATTTAAATCAAGATTGAAATTCAAGTCAAGAATTTAGCTTTCTAAAAAACCTCGCACATTTACAACCAACAATATGTGCATACTATTAAAAGAGGGACTAATCCTAAAACCGATTTAAACATGTAAACCGAGTCAAATTTAGAATTCACACGTTCAGGGTTAATAACCGCAGTAAAATTCTTTCATTCGCTTAAATTCAATCGAACGACTTACGCGTGTCAGTCGCTTCTCGACCCAAAATATTACCGAGAATATTTTGCGATTTCGATTGCGGCCGTACAACTCGAAACGTAGTCGCTCGGTCGGCCAGCGAACGAAAAGTCAAGCAATTTGGTAATATTGGCTTAGTGAGTTGACGACAAGGTAGAGATAGCATTGTACTAGGCTTGAATGGTTCTTTTTGAAACTAAGACTGCTGCTAATCAGCTGCAAATGTAAAAGAAAAGGGAAAAGTTTAGTGAAATTGAGTCAAATTTAATATGTATTACTTATGTTGTGGAAGTTGACAGTTCTCTAAAAATAACAGCGTGATATTGACAGTCAGGCCCGTATCTATGGGGGATGGGGAGGGGGGCACGTGCCCCCTCCCCGAAACGAAATATGAGAATGGTTTTTTCCTTTATCCCCCTTTGCTTTTTTAGCCAAAAATCGCAAAAAATTTTCCCGAATCTTACAATTATAATTAGAGTCTAGCACACATTTTGGCATTACAAAAAGTGTCAAAATCCGTTCAGAGGATGAAGATTTTCAATTATAGTGAGGTTCTAGAGCAAGTTGTCCATAAAAATGCTGCAATTGGCGTGGCAAGCCGGGTACATCGATAAAGAAGATTAGAAAATGAATCAATTCGGCGCAAAGCGCCAAAAAATTTTGTATTTTGCCCTTCTAGAACGCATTTTTGCATTACAAAAATTTTTCACAATGTGGATTAAGCCTAAAACTTTTTTCCACATCTCGGAATTTTGTTTCACAAAAACCTCGAAATGTGGAAGAAACGGTGTTTAGAAGACAAAAAGACTATATGTGAACAGACCCAGTGGCGGCTCTAGGGTATGCTGGGGTATGCACTGCATACCCAAATGGGATTCTTGCATACCCAAAAAAAAATTTTAACTGAAATGCAAAAATGAATGGTCGAAAAACTTTGATCATTTGAAGAATTTTTTACTCTCAACGGGTTTAAATCGTGCTAATAACTCCTGTAAACTAAATAAATCAAATGTGAATATCAGAAAACATGAATTTTGTAATCTTATTGTTTCTCTTTGGAACTCTTTGCCTGAACATGTTATACAAGCTCCTGGCTCAAAAGCTTTCATGATTAGATTGAAAAAAATGTGATTTTTCACCTTTTCTTAAGGGCTGTATTTAAGCGCAACTTTTCATTGCCTATGTGTCCTCAGTTACCTTATGTTTTCTGCGTCATATTGTAACGTGTATTTATTTGACTTCGAATTATTTTACATTGCGCGTTATTTTTTTCCCCTGTAGTATGTTATTGTAAAATTCGAAATGTATTTTTCTTTTTTTACACATCACGCAGTAAGTAATTTAATGTCATAAATTTTGCAAAATCTTTTTGTATGTGTGTTGTGTGTTTACACGTAAACGTAAATAAACATTATTATTATTATAATTGTTGCTCTGCTCACTGATATGTATGCTATGACAAGTACTGTAGTTAGAATGCATTATCGTTATTGCATTTCTAATAACATGGGGCATGTTGTGCAGACAGGAAATAATAATTTCACTAATTTAGTGAAGTTCTTTCTTTTCCTTCTAGTGAAATAAAAATCTGATGTTTGATTGAGTTTGTCATCATTGAAATGGCACGCAAAATTCCGTTCTCCATGCATAACTATTTTTCAAAAAAAATGTGCATTTTTAAACATTTAGTGAAAAATCTGGTACTTTTCCTGATACCTGACCTGCTAATCTTCTAAAATTTAAATTCAATTTATTGACACAGCATTATGAAACGTGGCCTAGAGTTTTTTGGATTTACTAAGCCATCAAAAAGCGCCCATCAAGAAACATTAGACGCGGATGTTGATGCTGCTGCGGATTTGAATAACTTATGCCAGTTAGAGGATGAAGCTAGTTCCTCTTTAGCAATTTTTCGGGTTCTTAACACCCCAGAATTGATTCACTGCCCAATGTGTGACAGTGACTGTAATTCATGCTAGGATTTGCTTATACTGGTAATTTTGTAACCTAATTTTTTTGGATGAAATGGTGCAATTTGGGTGCAAAAAATGCTAAAAGGTGCAAAAAACAGTGTAAAGAGGATTATGCAATACACTGCTCTAAAGGAAAACTATACAATATTAATATTGCCCTTTTCAGAAAGCACCGTCGACATTTCAAGAGCAACAGATTTGATTCAGGTTGCTATTGATGGCTTAAAAGAACTTCGACAAAACGAAATACCGCTTAACACGTCTGGCAGCCAAGTGGACAATGAGGCCCCTTTTGAACTGATGTGGTGTAAAGCCGAAGAAATTTGCAGTAATTTTGAAATCACTAATTTTACGATTCAGTCAACCCGAAAAGTGCGATCTACAGTAGATTCCCAACAGTTTTTTATGCGATTCCACCATTGGCCGCCGGCATACTAGTCTCACTTCTTCACTGGACGTAAAATTGCACATTTACAATATAATTTTAGACAATTTACTGTCTGCTTTCAATCAACGCTTGGGTGACCACACTCAAACATTGCTGCGTTTTGTAAATTGTTGCATTCCATCAACTAAACAATTCATGGGACGGAGCATGTGTCAGATAGCCGGAGATCTATGGAACGATGTTGAACAGGAAGATTTGTATTGTGACATTAACAATTTTCGCCGATTTTGCTTGTCAATGCCAGATGATGTGCTGCGAAAAATCGACTGCTTGCAAAGCGTTTTAAAAGTTATGCCAAAGCAGCACTATATGCATCTGCACCAAATTGTTCAACGTTTGGCGACTTTGCCAGTAACGACTTGTGAATGTGAAAGGTCATTTTCGAAGTTAAAATTGATAAAAAACGACTTAAGAACGACAATGGCAGATAAAAGGCTTTGTGGACTTGGTTTGCTAACGATCAAGCGAGAAATTTTGAATAAAATTGATCGGAACCATATCATTGATTTGTTTAAAAATATGTCAAATCGTCGAAAACTTAATTAATGCGTAACATACTCGGCTGAATTTTGAAAATAATGATATTAGTGTGATGTAATCGTTTTTTTATTTGAGTAAATACGTGCAACGTGCAATTTAGGACATATCCTTATTATATTAGCAAATTTTTATTGCATACCCAAAAAAAATTTGAATATTCAGGTCACCAGTCCTGGAGCCGCCTCTGAACAGACCATAGAAACAATTAAATTTATTCAATAAGATCTACAAAAGACTGAATGAGCATAACTACTGCTACAAGACATATTTTGAATGCACAAAAATCTCGATTGCAATAACAAAAGCACTGAAAAACCCTAAATTGCTCTAAAAGCCTTATACCCTAAACGCTTAAAAATGCACTAAATCTAGAGCAAATGTACCGCACCTGGCAACCCTGCAACTCTAGCCCGTGTTGTACCTTAAAGTGTCCGTGTCTGGCCGGACCTTTTAAGGTACCTTAATGTACAAGTCGGACACTTTGAGGTACCTTAAAGTGTCCGGCTACTACGTTTGTCTTGGTATGTATAATACGCCCACGCACACCGCCTATGGAATGTATGTAACTCGTGCACGTTGCCTTACTGTAGAGTCGATTAGCATGCTTGACCATTTTTGGCATTCTCATGAATTTTAATTAGATATGAACTCGTTTTACCCGTTAATTAATCAACTTAATTAATAATTGACTCATAATTAATTAAACTCGTAATTAATCAAAATTAATTGTTAATTAATCAAACTTGATTAGTTATTCATAGTATTAATTAACCCTGAAACAAATTAATCAAAATAAATTAAATAATTGTTATTTAATTTTAATTAACAAATCATAATGAATTTATTAATTTACTCGAAATTACACTCTGAATTAACAAATCAAAATTAGTTAATTGATTCTTAATTGGATAACAAATCATTAATTATTTTTGAATTAATTAACTCATAATTAAATAATTGAACCTTAAATTAATTGCCTTTTTTACATGGTAATAAGATGAAACAAATAAGTTTTCTGACGTTTCTCATCAAATTTTATCCATCGGCATCAAAAATCGAATGAAAAAATTAAATAGATTCAAATTAATTAATTTAAAGTTTTAAGTTAATAATTTAATAATTTGAAGTTGATAATTTAACTAGGGGTCTACGGGGGTTTGTATATTCCATCTATCCATTTTCTCGTGCCATTATCATTCAATCGAATTGTGAATGTCTCCTCCTTTGGATTTATGCACTTTACTATAGCCCGGACACTTTGAGGTAAATCCGGACACTTGGACACTTTTACTTCAAAGTGTCAAAACAATTTTACTTCAAAGTGTCCAACCGACCGACACCAGTGTTGCCAGGTCCCAAAATACAGATTCTCCTGCACAGAGGTAAAATTGGGGAAAAATTCTCCTGCAATTCTCCTGAAAATATTTTGATTCTCCTGGTTCTCATTATTTTGCAGGAAAGGTTGTACAGCAGATCTACAATTGTATGTACACATGCATATCAAGCATGCTCAGGCCAATTTACCTTGGTTCACCCAACTATTTTATTCTGATCTCTTGCCTGTTAATCCTAAGGACACTCGAGGCTAAATAATGAACATTAATTCTCTCACAAAAAGCTCATGGAGCATATCTGCATTATACAGGCAGATGCAAAAATAATGGAAGACTAATGCTGCACCACAAAGTATAACATTTTATTCAACATAAACAGCTGACAAACATTCAATAACAGATTCCTGATCTTCATCAGGATATACTGCTCAAGGGCCTAAGCTAAAGAGGTCGCATTGTTTACAATACACATTATTCGAAAAAACAGTTTCTGTGCTTAAAACAGTGACCGCCAATTTTCAGTTGCACTTACATCCTCAAAAATTTTTGAAAAGAACCCTGTTTGCAATGTCTTTTGAAAAAATAAATAATATTTTATTACTAATTGTATGTACTTCAGTAGCAAGCAAATCCTTACGTTTTTAAATATATCAAAAAAATGTTTATAGGCGCTTTGCAAACACCGTTTTTTTCCCAGCGATTTGGTTGACATTATAGACCGAACCCAAATTTTTTTCCACTTTTTCCGACTTTTTTCCACATTTTTTGGGAGGTCTAAAAACGTTCAAAATAGAGCGCCTGTGTTGAAAAATCAGTGTTTTTAAGTGGAAAATTTTATGTACACATGCAATAGCGGTGTTTGATGCACTTTTTGTATAAAAATTTCGCGCTCTACAAGAATATCACAATCAGTAACGTTATTTATGTAGAAACTTGAATTTCCTTCCTTCAGTAAAGCATTTTAGCCAATTCTGAAGTCGTTTTTGACAATTAAAACTATAATTTATCAAATGGCGCGAAGCGCTAGAAAATTTTGAAATTTTAGCTCTCTAAATCATTTTTGCATTTCAAAAACTGTGCAGAAGGTAGGGATTTTCAATCGTAGTGGAGTTCTAGGACCAGATTATCGATAAAAAATGCTGCAATTGGCGCCGCGCGGCTTAAAAATCAATAACAAGTAAGAATTAAATCACCGAAAATTATTTGTAGTTTCACCTCTCTGATTTTCGATAAAAATGCTGCAGTTGACGCGGCGCGGCTCAAATATTATTAACAAAAAAAATTAAATCAATTCGGCGCGAAACGCCGAAAAATTTTTGTAGTTTCACTTCTCTAAAACGCATTTTTGCATTACAAAAACTAACTGAATCCGTGCAGGAGATAAGGATTTTTTTCAATCGAAGTGAAGTTCTAGACCAGATTGTCGATAAAAATGCTGCAATTGGCGCGGCGCGGCTTGAGGATTACTAATAAGTAAGAATTTAATTAATTCGGTCGCGAAGCGCCGGAAAATTTTTGAAGTTTTAACTCTCTAAAACGCATTTTTAACATTACAAAAAATTTCCACAAATGCCAACCAAGGCCAAAAATTTTTTCCATTTCCCAAAATTTTGGTTGACAAATAGACCAAAAAGTGGAAAAAAAACTGTGTTTGCAAACGTCTATGAAACTGATAAAAACAATTAGACGGTGTGTAAAGCTATGTATTTCTGCACTTCGTGATATTAAGTGAATAAATAAATGAATGAATGAATGATTTACTACGGAAGCACGAAACTTATTTGGATATAGTTATAACTTAACACTTAGGTCTTAACTATGAACGAAATAAATTCTTATTCTGAAAGATCTCTAAGTATAAAATTATATACAACTAACTAACTACAGTAAGTACAGTAAGAAGCTTAATGTATGATAATCATTATAACTTGCTGTTTAAGTTTTTGAAAATTCTCCTGAATTCTCCTAGATTTTCAGGATTCCACTGAATTCTCCTGACATTTTAAAATTCTCCTGCATTCTCCTGCATGTTTACAACTTCTCCTGAAATTTCTCCTGAAAAGCCCATTCTCCTGCACCTGGCTGCCCTGACTCGACACTTTATGGTGCGACACCGGCGTCCAGTGTTGCCAGGTCAAATTTTTAAAAACCCCCAAAAAAATCCCCCAAATGAAAAAAAACCCATATTAAAAAATGCTTTGTTAAACAATTAAGTCAATAAAACGCATACAAACAAGCTGGATGCGCTAAATAACATCGTTTTTGTGCATTTTCCACCGCGCCACATCTTTTGCAGCCAAAAATAAAAAACCCATTTTTTCTGAATTTTTCGCTTTTTGCAATTAAACAAAAATGTTTTAAAATGGTTGTTTTGCGCAACATTTTTTTGATTCTTATTTCTCTTGATAAAACAAGTATAGAGTTGGCCAATCTTAAACAACTTTCTGATGATATTCATGCATTTTTTGTTCGAAAACATGCTTTCAGCTAAGCAGCATAATACATTAATAACCTTTTATAAACAATTTCATTTCAAAATGGTTCACCAAATTCACTCTAACACGACTTCAGCAGCATAATTATCCATTTCTTCAAACAAAAATTGGACATCATTTACGCGCGAGTAGTGATCGAACGGGGCTACTTTTTTTGGCCGGGGTCGGGGCAGTACCGGGGCCGAAAAAAATCCCGGCCGGGGCTGGGGCCGGCGGCCGGAGTCGGACAAGGAAAATATTATTGCATTACACATACTTGAGGTTGGCATAGGAAGAGAAATAATGAGCGACTGCTCCATTTAGTAGTAAATGGCAAGCGCAAAGTTAGATGCGCCTTTTCAAATCAAGTTTTATTACTATTTATGTCACAAGAAACAAATTTAGTCCAGTGTTTCATTGTCTGAATCATCAATAAATTCTATGTCGCTGCTATTAGCACACTCAATATCATTTGAATCTTCACTACTGCTTGCTACTACTGCTGCTTGCACCGCATTCTACATGTAGTTTGCATTCGCCTATAATTAACTTACGTCCTAATAACTATTACACAAGAAACGCGTTTTAAAGCAGGCGGTTCCCATTCAATTAAATGTAAAAGTGTTTTTTGTGAAAATAGTTTTTTGAAAACGTACACTTTCCAACTAGAAATAGAACGTATTTGTCAACTCTGAATCTTTTAGCCACTAGCTACGAATGAATGATAAAAATAGCATTTGGTTTAATGAGTTAAGTGAAGGAATCGAAAGCATGCAGATTGTCCTGAACATTTATTCAACAAAAGCTCATTTATACACAGCAAAGATATAATGATGACTAAGTATACATATGGTCCAATCAGTACAGTTTTCAAACTTAACACTTGCCCATTGATAAATAACTTGCAGCATCACATCTTGTACAAAATACGAATTGCACTAAATTTTTCTTCGGCCATTTTCAGACCTTGCCCTGGCCGGGGCCGGGGATGCTGAAAAATGGCTGGGGATAGTAGGGGCCGGGGCCCCGGTCGATCACTACGCGCGAGCTAGAATCAGTTTGAGAATCATAAATTTGATTGGTGAATTTTAATAGCATATATTTTGTTATTTTAAAATTTGAACAGTTTGTTCACGCCACAGTAATCCGTATCGTACCGCTAAAATATTGTCAACAGTACTGGGGCATGCATACGATTACGTAACTTATTTTTAACAACATTCATAATGTAAAACACGCGTTCAACAGCAGCATTCGAGAATGGTAACCAAGATTTGTTCATCTTTAATTCATTTATTGTCCTTGTCCATAAGTGTGCGTAATTTTACGTAATCGTATGCATGCCCCAATCCTGTTGACAATATTTTAGCGGTTCGATACGGATTACTGTGGCGTGAACAAACTGTTCAAATTTTGAAATAACAAAATATATGCTATTAAAATTCACCAATCAAATTTATGATTCTCAAACTGATTCTAGCTCGCGTGTAGTGATCAAATCAAAATCAATATGGCACATAAAAGGAAAAAATGACATGGAGAATGAACAAATGAAACGATGAATTATTAAGTCAACTTGGACGATGAACCTCGATATTAAACCCGGGCCGCCCCGGACAGTGTTGTCAGGTCTAAATTTTCAGCATCCATAAATTCATCCATGGTAATCCGAAAATTTCTCTAGATTTCTGATATTATTGTAACAACACTCACCTCTGTGTAGGTACTTAAGGTTTGCTATTCTTTCAAATAAAATTAGTCGAATCGATGGCGACTGTTCATAACACGATATTTTAGAAGAATTGAAATAAATCCTACCGTAATCATAGGACTGAAAACCAAAAACCTGAAATAAAAAAGGACAGCTGAGCTGGGCACGCACGGCTGTGCTGTCGGCTTCTCTTGACAAAAACTTGCAGTGATTGATTGCTGCCTCTAAACTCACTAGAATTTAATACTTGAATAATAAATGAAAAACCCCCAAAAAAACCTCAAAAATTTCGAAAAACCCCCGTAAAATCTCCCGTGAGCTAAAACCCCAAAAAAGCCCCCAAGGACCCCCAAAATGGGGGAAAACCCCCAACCTGGCAACCCTGCGTCCGGCAGTCACTCTCGCAATATTACAGTACAATTCAATTTTTCTGTAATGTCATGTCAATATATACTTATTATGTCGTGATATTGCCTATCAAATTTAGTAGGCAATATTCAATTGAGAATGCCTACGTTTATTTCGATTCAGTACCGCGGCTTAACATTGACAAACACCTCACCATAATAATGACATACGGTCGGATATCACAACCTAGCCGTCAGCAATGCTCTTTTAGGAGTGTTTTCAAGGACTCTATAGTCAAATACGGAATTTGGCTGGTTTACAGTCTGTTTCACACAAGCTAAGTCATAAATTTTAAAACTATATCGGACTATAAGCTGACAGATTGCGATTATAGCATTGATCTGATATATAATTATCGTGACCCTCACTGTAGTTGATAATTCTTAAAATTTATGCCCAAAGTCATCTGAAACAGACTATAATATAAGTATATATGTAAGTCACGTGCAGTCGACTCTATGAACGTGGCTACCGACCTCAAAACTTTTTGCAAATTTAAGTCAGTTTAAAAGTAATACGGCAGAAGAAATATTATGCAGTGGGCGTACCTACTGAGTGATATAGGATGTGTAACCTCGTAATTCATGCGAAACAAGCAAGTAGGAAAGATATAAAATAAACGAATCAGACAGTAGCACACCTGGGCGTGGGAAGTATGCACCCCCAGAAATCAAATTAAATCAAATTCATGTCGAATGTTTATTTATAATTGTATTGCATTGTATATTAATGTTTCTTTTCTTATTGTGTTCTTTTTTGTGCAGACGAAAATAAAATATTTGTATTGTAAATTCAATTTTTGAAAATTTTGTTAGTTTTTTTCGCAATTTTTTGATGCTAATGGATAGTGCTTGATGAGGAACGTCAAAAAAATGGTGTTTTTATCGTCATACCACCATTTTCAAAGGCCACTTTTTGACCTTCAAAAATCTTGCACCCTCCCCCAGAATTTTCTTGCTGCCCACGTATGGACCGTAGGTAGATACATATAGTGCGCTTCATTTATTCGAGAGCTTTTTCAGTAAAAATTTTTCGAAGGCTACAGTGTGCCTAAGTAGGTGATTTACTGTAAATCGGCAGAAAAAGTTGAGTGGGGGCGAGCGGCTACCATTCTTTCATTTCTTACGCACTAAAGCGGCCAAACAGACATAGTTCAAGTACCTATCTAAACAGTGCTGTGACATACTACAGTAAGTGCGCTATATAAAAATTTTGCATCAAAAATCGAACCTGTGTTGCTTCGACGACAATCAGACGTTCTACCACTATGCTAAGCGAAAGTTTTTGGCGATGTTTAAAATGCTAGTCTATTGTTTATCGTTCGATTTATGACAAGCCGAATGCGCGAATTCCATCCGCATGTTGCATGATCCGCTGGAAGATGAGAATAAATTATGCCGTAAGAAATTTATGGAAAAACCCTTCCCTCCCATGTTGTAGCTACAGCGACATCTAAACGACCTACAGTACGTGGATAAGGTAGTTACTGCAGCCTCGGGAAAGACTTGCCGAAAAAACTCTAAGATTAATGAAACACTCTGTAGGTACCTATTATATGGTATACCTATGTATATGTTTGTAACATCAACATTGGATTTTATTTTATTTCTTGTTTAAAGTTTATTACCAGGTTAAATCTACTCGGAATAAATGATGCAAAGCACGTAAAAAACAAGCAGATACAAAACCGGTTTAATTAACGTGAATTGATACGTATGCAAGGTAGGTAAATCTACCCACTAAAAACACTTTACAAACGCCGAACGCAAAAATCGATCGATTGTCGTAATATTTATTTCTTCCTCACACCTCCGCCGCCGCTTAGTATCATAGCAATACGAATAAAAATGTTCAGCGTGTTCGCGTAAATGCTCAATTGCCTGAAGAAATCAACATTAACCGGCTTACAGTAAGATTTGAAAACTGGTGGATTCGAAACCAAATTCGCTATGAGACAAAACTATTTCAAAAACTAGAAAAGTATTTATACTTTTCGAGTATGTCACGAAATCTCACACATGGAAAATAAATTTCAGCGCTTAATCGGTTTAAAATTTTGATTTTACAAATTTAAAACTTAAACATTTTCTAGGCAGTCTACAGGAGACGTGTTCGTGAAGGGGGGTTTGGTTTGCCCCCAGAATGGCAACCGACCTACCGCGAATTGGCTACGACCATACGTGGGCAGCAAGAAAAATTCTGGGGGGAGGGGGGGTGCAAGATTTTTTGAAGGTCAAAAAATGGCCCTTAAAAATGGTGTATGACGATAAAAACACCATTTTCGACGTTTCTCATCAAGCACTTTCCATTGGCATCAAAAAATTGCGAAAAAACGAAAAAATTTTCGGAAAAATTGAATTCTGGGGGGGGGGTATTTTGGTTTCTGGGGGGTTGCCCACCCCCAAACCCCCCACGCCCAGGTGTGGCTACGACCCCCCAAGAATCGTCGATTTTTCGTAAAAGTTGCAAAAAGTGTGTCATTTAAGCGTTATTAGTTCATTTTTGGCTCAAAATTTGGAATTTTCGGCGCTTCGCGCCACGTACACATTTTTGACTATATTTTCTTAAATTTACTCATTTTTTTAATTTTTTGAAAGGTTGTTTACGTTTTTATGCTCTAGAAAGAATGAGCATTGTCTGAAACGTCAAAAAACGGCATTTTTGACGCATATACTTCGTTTTTAGCCTATAAAAGAAACTTTTAAAAATTTTTGGGCCTGCCCCCAGAATTTCCATGCTGCACATGTATCGTCTACATAATGCAATTTCGACAAATAAACTTCTTAAGCTTATCATCTGTGGTCAAGATACCCACGTTTATGTGTAGTGAGAACCATGTACATAGGCAGCGACCAAAATAGCACAAAAAATTGCAAGTTTTGCCCAAAAACCGTGATGGGAGAGGTCGTGGATTCGAGAAAGGAACCAAAAAATTGTTTTTCAGTGCCTTTTTAAACGTAACATCGTCAAATATGCGTTAAAAACGCCATTTTTCGACTTCTGCCGATGCTCATCCTCTAAAAAGGTAGAAGTCCGAAAACTTTCGTATGAAAGATAGGAGAAATTTGAGTGAATTGAACGAAAAACAGACAAGAAATGGGAGCATCGCCGATCATTCGACAGGACAAAATATCGCTAAAACGCTTAGGGAAAACAAATTTTTTATTTGTTTGGATAAAAAATTCAAGTTTCAGAAAAATGGGGTAGGGAGACGGAACCACACCTGGGCGTGGGGCGGGGTTTGGAGGGTATACACCCCCCAGAAATCAAAATGCTCCCCCCCCCCAGAATTCAATTTTTTGAAATTTTTTTTCGTTTTTCTCGCAATTTTTTGATGCCAATGGATAGTGCTTGGACGAGAAACGTCGAAAAATGGTGTTTTTATCGCCATACCAACTATTTTTAAAAGGCCATTTTTTACCTTCCAAAAAAATCTTGCACCCCCCAGAATTTTCTTGCTGCCCAAGCATGGACGGAACCCTTCTAAACAACTCCCTTCTGCATGCAAGCAGACACGTAATATCTTAAAATTTTAGGAAGAAGAGGTATATAGCCGGCCCATTTAAGGGAGAAAGGGTAAACGACTTTCAGTTTTTGACCAAAAATGACGAAAAACACCTAAAAATGGCCAAAAAAGGCAAGTTTTGCCAAAAATAAGGGAAGGGGCTAAAGGCGTCTGACTTTGGGGAATAGGGGGCGACTGACTCTGGTGGAGATCACTCATGCCAATCAATGAGCAAAAATTATATTCTCAGGGGGCATCCGCAGGCACGTAGCTCTGGGGAAATGGGGGTCCGGACCCCCCAAAATTCAGAAAAATTGGAAAAATTATACTTTTTAAACCTTATTTTGCGCTATTTTTGGCCTTTTTAGGCTTAGTCCCCCCAAAATTTGTGTTGGTCCCCCAAAAATGAGAACCGTCAGCTACGTGCTTGGGCATCGATGAAGCAAAATTGCCAAAATTATCGCCAAACATTCAATAATGGGTGGAATATCGATTAAGGGAGGGGTCGGCCGAATTCAGGGGGCGCCAAGACCCCACGACCATGCTGATGCTCATACATGTAACACGGGGGAGGGATGAAGGATCCCACATTAAAAGTCAGACATTCCCCCATCCCCCAAAGCCAGAAAATCTTTGACCCACCCCCATTTTTGGAAAAAATCGAGTTTTTTGGCCGTTTTTAGCCGAAAATTGGAGGTCTTTACCCCCCCCTGAAAATGGCCGGGACTCCCCTGAAATTTCGAGCCGTCACATGTATGGCGATGCTCATCCTTCTTGTTACATGCATGCATGTAAACTATTTTATCGTAAACTGATAAAATCGCCTACGCATTTATAGGATCAAAGGGCGCCGCGCCCAAATAATTTGGCGGCGGATGCATTTGGGCCCGGTGAATCAAACGCTGAGTATCGTATAACATAAAGAGCGCGAAAAGGACTAATCCGCCATAGATTGCCAACGAATATACGCCGGCTCCGACCATGCTGGTCGGAGGCAAAAAGAATGTTCCTAAAGTGGGAAAAATTCATAAAAATAAGTAAAAGTCCATAAAAATGAAGAAAAAATAATAAATAATTAAAAAATGACTATAAAAGAACCAAAAATACAAAAAATTAAGTAAAGTCAACACTTGTAAACAGGGAAATGGAAAATCCATTTCATCGCAAGAAAAAAACTTGCGTTTTTTAGGTCCCTCTTTGGGTGTTATATGCCATCTTTGGCCACAAATCAAAGATCAGGATGGGGAATACCCCACCCAGAGTCCATCGTCCACAATCCCCCAAAGCCAGAAAATTTTTGACCTTAAATTTTAAGAAGAAATTCAATTTTTTCGGCCGTTTTTGGGGAAAAATTGGAAATAATCTACCCCTCCCCTAGAAATGGCCGGGGCGGGGACCATATGTGGGCAGCAAAAAAATTCTGGGAGGTGTGCAAGATTTTTGAAGGTCAAAAAATGGCCTTAAAAATGGTGGTATGGCGATAAAAACACCATTTTGCGATGTTTCTCATCAAGCACTATCCATTGGCATCAAAAAATTGCGAAAAAATCGAAAAAAATTTCAAAAATTGAATTCTGGGGGGGGGGTATTTTGATTTCGGGGGGGGTATTTTGCTTTCGAGGGGGGTGCATACCCCCAAACCCCCACGCCCAGGTGTGGCGGGGACCCCTCCTAAAATTTTGAGCCGTTAGATGTATATGTTGCGTAGAGTATGTAGGCAATCGAATTACTTTTTCGTCGACAAGTTTTTAGTGTATAAATATCGAATTTACTGCCCTAATCAATCCAAGCATTCAACTTCGTTTCCCGAAATTCATTTCCGAGATACGCAACTAAATGTGAAGCATGGAAGTTTGGAAAGGGGCGGATATCGACCCCGGAAATTTTTCATGACTCTCTTTAGGCTAAAAATAAATGGGACAGTTAAGATTCGAAAATCGATAATTCTGGGAGTCGAGACATTTTTCGGGGGGTCAGTCAGTAGCAGGCATGTAATACAGGGGATGGCAGATGCCCCCACGCAGGCCCGTATCCAGGGTAGGGCGGGGGGGACGGCCCTCCCGGTAATGAAAACTAATTTTTGTAACACACAAGGGTCCCCCCACCAAAAGGAAAAAATGGCAAATTCTCGAAGTAGTAGGTCTAAAACACCACTACAACAACAGGTTTTCAGCGTACTTTTGAGCTATGTAATGAACTCAAAATTTTTCGCGCCTGATTTATCGTTTATCTTTAGTTTTGTCTTCTAGACCGTCCGAAACCCAATCAAATTTGAGTTAGATATGTAGAACAGGTAACATTTTTTGGCTATTCGCACCGAAGTATTCATTTGCTCCATCGTTTCTCTTTATAAATGACAAAGATTAACTACAAAGGCAGAAGTTATAGGTCTGTTTCATTTGTTCAAGAGCTTTTTCAGTAAATGTTTTCGGAGGCTACAGTAACCCTTTCTTTCTTATTTACTGTAGGTCGCGCTAGCTACTGTAGCTTAGAAAGGTGGGGTTTTCAATAATATTTTTGCGACATACATCATAATTCATCGTCCTTCAGCATATCAATCAACTTACAGATAAAAATCGCGCCGCCGCGAGCTCCCGCATAGCTCAGTGGTAAAACGTCGGCTTGTCGTCGAAGCAACCCGGGTTCGACTCCTGCCGATGGCTTCTTTTTAAGCGCGCTTACTGTAGTATGCCCCAGCACTGATTAAATGCTTTAATTAACCCTCCGTTTACCGTGTCCTATGCCGGTCGCATAATGAATCACTTTCGTGGCATTTTTTTCTGTTCCACCTTATCCACGTGTCCAAAACTTTGTCTAGCCTCGTTTTGGCTTCAGTGTTATAGAGTAGTAAGAAATGGGCATTTGTTGGCCTATTTACCAGTGATATCACAAAAACTGAAGATGGAAAAATAAGGTTCTAATAAGAAAATTTAGTGGTTTATTTCTTTCCAGCTCTTTAAATGCATCCCCTGGATGTGTTTAACGCAACAGAAATCTAATTTTTCTTGTTTTTGCATAATGTCCAACAGGTGCCTATTCTTATGCATTGTGATAGTTTTTTAATTATGACTCTTTTCAAAAACAATTTTCACAGAAAATAACATACATATTCAAAAAGAGCACAAAAAATTGACTAAATGAAAGTAATAGCTGTCAGAGAATGTTAAGAAGGCATAGCTTAATATGCACTAGGAGTTTATGCCATGATGGTGCACATCGACTGCAAAAACATGATGATAAACGGAGACTTAAATCTACATATATGGGCAGATTAGTGCATTATAAAATGGAAGAATTCCAGCCACTCGCCCTCACTGAGCTGATCTGTCGAATTACAGTAGTTAGTCTTGTTTCGCCTACTGTAGCCTTTAAAAAATTGACTAAAAAGCTCTCGAATAAATGAAACAGACTATAGAAAATTGTTCGTCGGTTGAATGATGAGAAATCAGTAGTGGAGTGTTCAAACGATAGATTTGCGTAATACTGTAAAGAAGCTATTTAATCTGATCACGTGAATTAGCGACTTTTCGTAATTTAGTATTTAAGTTGATATTTCATTAAAAACTCCGAACTAAAGTCACGAGCTCGAATCATATGATTATTTGCGTCAATCTCTTATCGGCCATCTCCGAGCTCGTAGTACAGGAATTTTCGTGCGTCAACCTAATCATAAGATCTCCCAGCTCGGCCCGAAAATCTAGGTTTTATAAAAAGTTAGGTACATGCAATGAGCTCACCACGTAAATGTTTAGCAAAGTTACTTTATATAAATATTCGTGTTATTAGTAATTTGACGCATTATTCGCGATTCGCATTTGGTATCGGACGTCGGACAATTTCTATATTCCGTTTATTGCGTAACTATTCAGTCGTTGTGAACCCGGCGTATAATAATAAAGCTAGTCCGTTTATACGTATATTACACGGCAGCTTTATTGTAATGCGAGTATGCAATAAAGCGAAATTTTTCTAATTTTCTCTTGAAATTTTTCTTAACCATTGCGTATAGAACTAGTTCAAATATATACGCTCAAAAATGCCTTTAGTTTTGCCCATCTCCTGACAGTTCTCGAGATGAATGACCTCATAAATTTCGCCCCCCCCCAAAATAAAATCGTGGATACGGGCCTGCACCCAAAGTCGGTCGTCCCCCATCCCTCAGAGCCAGAAAATTTTCGACCACTCGATTTTTGGAAAAAACTTGAATTTTTTGGCCTTTCAAAACGATGTGTGCCAAAAATTGGAGGTTGTCCACCCCGCCCCCTAAAAACGGGCCGAGGAACCCCCTCCCGAAATTTCGAGCCCTTACATGAATGGTCTCAGTGGCCATCCTGAAGTTCCGAACTCCCCAAACCCATCAGTGCCCAAATCGACAAATATTTATTTTATTTACTATAAAAAAATCTGCTTATTTTCAACAAAAAACCAAATAATGTACTTATTTTCAAAATTAATTTTCAAATCGCAATAAAATATTCATTATTTGTCCGCCCGTCAAAAATGCGCCGAAATTTCCGCTTAATATTACTTTTCGTACTCAAACAACATGATTACTGTATTATTGTAAAAACCGTCCTTAATATCGAAACAGTCGACTAAATCTCAAATAACGGATTACTACGATTTCATTATTTTCATAAATTAATTTCAATTTTTCTAAATTTTTTATTTAGTTTTAATTTCAATTTTTCTAAATTTTTTATTCATTTTTATTTCACGGGTCGATTTCGCGCGATATTTGATTATTTTAATTTTGAGTATCGCTTACAGTAATTTTAACTATTCGGTTATTTAAAACTGAGGCAATTAATTCCGCGATTAATTAACATATTTACCAATCGAAGCAGCAAAAACGACGCCGAGTCCCATCGACAAAACTCCGCCCATTCGCAAAAATTTGTCATTCGGTGCGCACACAGCGAGAGCCGATAAACCTAAGCAAAAACAAAAAAAAGGAAAAAAATTTTTAAAAAATAAGAAAAAAAATATTATATTATAAAACAAAAACAAAAACAAAATGTACATAAAAAAATTGAAAAAATAAGAAAAATAAAAAATTTATATTATATCACAAAACATTACCTCACTATTCTTCCTATTTTCTTAGCATTCGCCCCTGCCACCAAATTTTAAGCCCTTACACGTAAAACAATACTCAAATTTAAAAAAATACCACCAAATTTCAAAATTTTTAAATTTTTTCTCCAAATCCTTCCACACCTGCCCAAATGATCCGAACAAATTCTTTGCATGTAATCATTTCTTAAAAAATTAAATTTTTTCAAATTTCAAGAAATTAAAAAAAAATCCGAAAATCTAAAAAATTTCAAAAATTTTTTTAAAATAAACAAAACAATTTGTTTATTTTCTTCCTTACCCGCTACAATGCCAGCCGTATAAACGGCTGCTCTAAGAACCAAAGGACCCCCCATCAGGGCCATTGGGGCCAGAACGGCGCCCAATACGCCGCAATGGGTGGCCCAGGCGACTAATTTCAAAGGCAACGCCTCGGGCGTATACGGCATGCTGCGACAAACCATACCAGTGCCGATCATCGCAGCGAAAGTGCCAACCAGTGCCTATAAATAATAAATTAAAAAATAATTAAATAATTAAAAAACAAAAGGAAAAATAATCTAAAAAACTGAATGATAATTGAAAAATAAGTATAAAAAATAATAATCATAAAATAATTTAAAAAATTTAATAATTTATAAATAATTCAAAGAATATTTAAATTTGCAATCAAATAAATATATGCATAATTTGAAAAAATAAAATGACAATGTAAGATGATTTATAATTTACGATTTATTTCTAACAATTCTACTTAATTTATACTCTGTATGAAAAAATGAAGTAATAAATGTGAAAAATGATTATAAAATATAATTAGATCATGAAATAAATAAATACTTTGAAAAAAAACGAAATAATAATTTATACCGATTAATAATTTCTAATTTATTTTTAATAATTCTTATTAATTTATAGTGCATGTGTAAATAATTTACGTTTTTTTCTCTGTGAATATCGCTTCTCCATTTATAATCAAAATTATTAGAAAATTGAAGCCCGGTTCACACGAGATTTTTCCAAAAATCGGGGAGGGGGTCAAAAATTTTCTAGCTTCGAAGGGGGGTGGGTGGGTGAGACGTCGACTTTGGGTTGGGGGATCCCACCATCCCCCTTGTTACATGTATCGTCGCAGACGTTTGGGTTTCAGTGATTGCAGCAGTTCACGAGGCAAAAATTAAATCTCGATCCAGGTCCATATCAAGGATTTTATTTCGGGGGGGGGGCAAAAATTTTGAGGTCAGATATCTCGAGAACCATTACGAGATGGGCGAGAAACAAAGGCATTTTTGAGCGTATCCCAACAAGCTCTATGCCGTGGCGAAAAAAGTTTCAAGAAAAAATTTCGAAATATTTTAATTTAAAAAAATTAAGAAAAATAAAATATTATATTATATAATAATATTTTCAAATTACTAGCTCAAAAGCACGTTAAAAATCTGTTTTACTAGTGTTTTAGACCTACTTCGAGAATTTTTCATTTATTCCTTTGGGGGACCCTTGTATGTATGTTTCAAAAATTATTTTTCGTTTCCGGGGAGGAAGCCCCCGCCCCCCTCCCGAATAAATGCGGGCCTGCTGCCGGCAACCAAATGCTGCAATCAGGTGCAACCGCCGGCTGAAGCACGCTAAAACACACGCGGAATGGATTCTGACGCGCTAGGCATATTCAAACTAGAGCATATTATTTTTTAATTATAAATTGAAATCGAGGAACGAACGTATTTAGATAAAAAATTATATTAAAAAATATAATTTGTGAATTTCGCCTGTCGAAATTTGTCATTCTTTTAACGCTCAAGCAAATTACGGTTTAATTATTTATAATTTCAACGTTTTGAATTTTCTTATCAGAGAACCTTGTTAAATCAAGAGCGCTTCTGAAATTTCGATTATTTTGTACTTTAAGATTAAGTACATCACGTGCATATGACACGTGTATCACGCGCACTGCGCGCGTACACGTGAGCCAGGCACGTAGCTGGCCGTCCTACTTTGGGGGGAGGGGGCCAACACCAATTTGGGGGGCCAACACCAATTTGGGGGGCCCAACACCAATTTTGGGGGGCCAACACCAATTTGGGGGCCCAACACCAATTTTGCGGGGACTAAGCCGAAAAAGGTCAAAAATATCACAAAATGATGTTTAAAAAGTCATATTTTTCCGATTTTTCCGAATTTTGGGGAGTCCGAACCCCCCTCATTCCCCCTAGAGATACGTGCTGACGTGAGCAAAAAGCGAGCGTTGTACACATTGATATGCGTTCCCTGTAAGCCAAAGCTGAAAATTAATGAGAACTGCGCTTGGCTGCGGGCATAAAAAATGAACTCGGTCATTTCCATCCGCTGCAATCATAGGTGGGCGGCACCAAAGTTCTGGAATGGGGGGGGGTGCAACATTTTTTCAAAGGTCAAAAAATGGTCTTAAAAATGGTGGTGTGGCGAAAAAACACCATTTTCCAACGTTTCTCATCGAGCACTATCCAATGGCATCAAAAACTTGCCAGAAACAAACAAAAATTTTCAAAAATGAATTCTGGTGGGTATTTTGGTTCCTGGAGGGGGAGGAAGTTGCATACCCCAAACTCCCCAGGACCAGGTATGGCTGCAATGCCTCGCAACCAAAACGGCTGGTTGCATGCAGTTGCAATGCCGTTTACACAGGTGCAATCCCTTGCAACTGCTGCGACTCAGACGGTCCCGTCCATACCGGCACAGCATGAAAATTGGGGGAGGGGTGAAATTTAAAAGTAACTTTTTTGGGCCAAAAACGGGTGGGTACCAGACGTGGACTTGGGGGTGGACTTTAGGCAAAGGGAGTAGTATGCATCCCCACAGAAGACCGAACACCCACCAGAAAATAAAATCCCTCCGCAGAATTCAATTCCTGAATTGTTTTGTTTTTCGCAATTTTTTGATGCCAATGGATAGTGCCCTCTGAGAAACGTTAAAAAATGGCATTTTTTCGCCATACCACCATTTTTAAGACCTCTTCTTGACCTTCGAAAAACCTTAAACCCCCACCCAGAATTTTAGTGCTGCCCCACCTATAATGGGTACGCGTCAAAAACATCGTTTCTTGGCGTTCCTGACGATGCTATATCTTTCTAGAGCATAAAAACATTAAAAAAATTCGAAAAAAGTCGGATAAATGGAACAAAATATAGTAAAAACATGAGTATATGGCGCGAAGCGTCAACAACGTTCGACAATTTTGAGCAAATAGATTGCTAAAAACGCTTTAAAAAGCACATTTTCAACGATTTTCAGGACATTTCCGGCAACTTTCGAAAAATCGCGAATTCTAGGGGGTGTGAAAATGTTTCCGGGTGGGAGATGCAAATTCCCCGCAAACCCCCAAGATCATGTAGGGTCCCTTCTGGGTTTCAGGTTGCAAGTTGCAGGTGATTGCACCCGTGTGAACCGGGCTTTGTTCTCCATTTATAATCATAATCATTAAAAATCAAATGACTCACTCTCGAATTATACCTAAACCCGCGCTTTACACAATATACTGGTTACCGCAATTATAGGCTATATTGTTTTTATGGGTGATATTGTTTTTATTTTATTTTTTCTATATTGTTTTTTTTAATTTTTTAATTTTTTATTTTTTAATCTATTTTGTTTTTTAATTTTTTTGATATTGTTTTTATTTTATTTTTTTCTATATTGTCTTTAAATTTTTATTATTTTTTATTTTTTAATCTATTTTATTTTTCAATTTTTTGATATTATCCTTATGGGCTACGTCAAATTCATATCTACGATAGTATCCGTATAAAATAGCCGAAAAATTTAGTCCAGGGCGTTAAATTGTTAAATTAAATTTTTATGCAAAATGAGGACAAAGTGTCGTTTAGGAAAATATAATTTTTTAAAACTTTTAATTGTCGTTACAGTAGGCTAGGCTTTTAGTTTAAATACTGTGACAGTAAGCGCGCTTACCATAATAGAATTTTTGGTAACCAAATTCATTACGAACGGGCTTCGAAGGGCCAAGGCCGCCGAACCGGCCGTCAATCCCAGACCCGTGCCCAAATACGCGTAAGTTTTATTGATTCGACTTCGAACATAATCTGGCCACAGGCTAAAAAAACGATAACAAAATACGTACGTCGAGAAAAATAAAAAATGTTTTACACCTAAAAAAATAAAAATTTACGACAATTCTAAAAAACAAGCTCAAAATCGTGGACAAAACAAATGTAACGAGCCGAGAGGCAGGAAAAACCTCATCTCATCCATGCATGCAACGGGGAATTAAGAGATTCGGGGATCCCGATCCAAATCGGGTCGCCCCTCATCCCCAAGGTGAGAAAAGTTTTGACCTAACCCGATTTCTTTGTTGTTGCAAAATTTCTATTTTTTTGGCAATAGCTTGCGTTTTTTCACTACTTTCAGGTGTTTTTTTGCCATTTTTGGCTTAAAAAATTGGAGGTCACGTACGCCCCCCCCAAGAAATGGCCAGGGTATTCTCTACCAAAATTTTCAGCCATTACCACGGTTTTTTTGTATTCGGCAAAGATTTTTCCAGCTGTACAAAGACTTTTCGGGACCGTCTCTGTACATGTACAAAGATTTTTTGAAGACAAAAATTGCAAAAAAAGGTCTAAAATTCGCAAAAATTTTAGGCGCTTCGCGCCGAAATGAGTAATTGTATGTATATATCTTTATAATGGCAGAAATTGCATTTCAAAAGGAAAAATGTCAAATTCTTCGGCGCTTCGCGCCGTTTTAAGACGATTCTCAGCGATTTTTGCCCTTAGAGACCCAGAAATTAGCTGAAATACACATATTATAATTCCCAAAAATTTGTGTGTACAAAATGTACAAAGACTTTTGGGGACCATCTTTGTACATACACAAACGGACCTTGTACAAAAAAAAACACTGGCCGTTACATGTATAAATTAGGACATACAAGGGCACGTTCAGCTTTTCAGGGTCAAATGACTTCCCTAGAAGCTGCGGGTTTGGCCATGACATGAATATAGGTGCAGAGCATGGTCGATCTGCGGGCGGGTGGAAAATTAAGCTTTTTTGGACAGAAAAGATCTCGAAAACTGGTATGAATGCTAAAATAGCGTTAAAACGACGTTATTCCACAGTTTCTCGTCAATTTCAAGCACTTTTGAAAAAAATTCAACTGTCCTCCATTTTCGGCCTTGATTTTGCCTTACCTAATTTTCATGAGGAAATTTTCTAAACCCTAGTGGGGTTGGTCCAGTTTCCCTTGCGGGGATGTGGGTTTGCTCAGCCGACAGGGTCACGTCATTTGAACCTGGATTGACCCAGTGCCTATGTATGGATCAGGAATTCATCCATACATGAAACAGAGAGTAGGGGATTTTTTGGAAGATTCCTAAGTCAACATCGGTTGTCCCCTTATCCCAAAAAAAAATCAAAAAAGTTTTGGACCGCCCCCCCCCCGAGGCAAAATCTTGCCTTTTTCAGCCACTCATAGGTATTTTCTATCATTTTTGGCGAACAATTGAATATTATCAACCTCCCCCCAATTATGGCCGTTAACCGCACGCTAAATTTTGAGCCGATTAATACATATCTGATCCCATCCCTAACCTGATTCTTCAAGAGCTACAAAGGAGACGTGATTTTTGGCCAAAACTTGCGTTGTAGGCGCGGCTTTTTTGTATTCGACCAACATTTTTCCCGATGTGCAAAGACTTCTCGGGGACCGTCCTTTTACACGTGCAAAGATTTTAGGGAAGACAAATAAGTGTTGAGGGCTATTGTTGTTGAACAATTGCTAGCGAGCACTTTTTTCGTAATCGAAAAACGAGGGGTCACAAAATTCTCAAGATCATACGTACAGGGCTCGCCACAAAACTTGAACAATAAGTAAATGATTTCAGTTGACTTGGGTTCACGTTTCGCAGCCCAATCGCCAAGAAGTGAAGTAGTATGCAAACGGTACATTAGGTTAAGAAAACGTAACCCAGGCAACTTTTAAACGGTTTGCCGTGCTGTTTATGGCTCAGCGTGTGCCACATACGCATCATGAAAGCGCGCGTGCTCATTATGTACATCCTTGTGCATAATGTGCACACACGCACTTTCACAATGTGTACGCACTCTGAGCCAGAATCGGCAAGGCAAATCGTTTTAAAAGTAGCTTAGGTCGCGTTTTCTTAACCTAATGTACCGTTTGCATACTGCTTCACTTCCTGGCGATTGGGCTGCGAAACGTGAACCTAAGTCAACTGCAATCGCTTACTTATTGTTCATATTTTGTGGCGAGCACTGTATGCAATGCTGCAGTGTGAAAAAATGGAAAAATGGTACGAAATAAAATAATAATAATAATACAAAACATACGCAGCTTGATCTATAGCCCCAGCTTCGCTCGATAAGCCCAAGCCGTAAAAACACAATGCCCCAACTCCCAAAGTGGCGCCGCCGGCGATAGCCAATCGCCCATAAGCAAATGCTACGACAAAATAGCATAAATTTAAGCATTTGACAAAATTAAAAAAATTTGGCCGAATAATATACGATCTCATAACAACAAAACGATAGGTGGGTGAGGTGACTTGAACTACGAGGCTTACTATAGAGAAAAAGAGAATCAGAGCCGTATTTAAGGGGAAGGCAAGGGGGGTTCCCGCTCCCTTGGCCGAAAAAAATTTTTGGAAGGTAAGATAATGCACAGAAAGGTGAAAAATCGGATGTCTTTATCGTAAAATTTTCAAAATTTTCGGCGCTTCGCGCCGGATGTAAGGTATTTTCCATCATTTCGACCCAAGCACAATCAAAAATGACATTTTTTATAGCCTTTTTTGATGGAAAAAAATTGTTCATAAATTCTAATTTTATGATCATACTGGATAGAGCATGCCAAAAAACGTCGAAAAATGCGGTTTTTGCAAGCGATCCTGACTAAATTTCCGAGTTATTGACCAATTTATGTTGGATCCGCCCCCCCCCCGTGGCTAAATCCTGGATCTGATCAGAACTATGATTTAATATCACCGTTAGTCTAGAAAGATCAACAATTAGAACCGTATCGATATTATCATTTATTTTCAGTTTTTAATCCCAAATTAAAAAAATCGCCTTCTTTTCCTTGAATTTGTTTAAAAAATTAGGCTGTTTTTTACAAACAATTAAGCGATTTTCTAATTACAATAGCGTCAAAAAGACACTAGTCTTAGCCCGTACTTGACATTTCTACAATTAATTATTCAAGTGACCATTTTGAAATGACTCATTATGACATTCCCCTAAAATTACTTACAAGCCCGCATCCAGAAAGTAAAGGGGGAATTCCCCTAAAAATATTTTATCAAAATTATCAGTTACCTTTTAATCTGTTGTTGACGTTTCCAGTATGGAAATACTCAATCCAGTGCAATCAAAATAATTTACATAATACCTAATTCAATTTTTCCGGATAACTCTTTCCCTGAAGAAAATTTCTGCATTTCTCATCTTCAGGAAGGTGCGAAATTGAGCTTAAAATAGATCTAAACATAGAAAATTTCCGGGCCCTTGACGCCAGAAATTTTAAAATAAGCAACGCATGCATATCCTCTCATTCTCTTCAGAAAAGTACAAAATTGAGCATAAAAAGATAAAATTTCCTGTCAGACATAATTACTTTATTTGAGTATGTATTTCAAATCGATAGAACCCAGACTTGAATTTTCGGTCCTATTTCCGAAGATTCTGTCTTATCGGACCCTCTGAATTCGGCCCCACCGCTCGAGATAAAATCCTAGATACGGAGCTGCTTACATACATAAATATCTGTCAAAATCGTCTCATAGAAATTCAATTAAATAACTTACGAGTGTCAGTCGCTTCTCGGCTCAAAATGTTACCCAAAATTTTCTTTGCTTGCACTTGCGGCGGTCTTATAACTCTGGCCCGAGCGGTCAGCGAACGAAAGCTCAGATTACTAGGTAGCATCGGCTTAGTGAGTTGACGGCAGGGTAAAGACAACATTGTAATTGTGATTGAATGCTTCTTATATAAATAAACTTGCTGCTAATCAAGTGCAAATATCAAATAAAAGTGAAAATCTCGAAGAAAACGAAGCAAATTAAAATATGAACTTAGCAATGTAGTATATCCCTCCTATTCACCTCCACGTGCGTAATGCATATGCATACGTAAATACAGACCTTTCAAAATGTGCATACATGATCAGCAAACATGAAAATAAAAATAGACATAATATTATAACAAACTTCTAGTTTCAAAAAACAGTAGTCCTAAAATGCATACTTGAAGTAGCTCCACTTTTACCAGGTAAGTAATCTGAAGGGACGGAATTTGCAATACCGGAAAATGTCAATTTAAAAAAAGACATTTTCTAACTGACTTTGGGATGGGGAGTTCATATTTGAAAGTATTAGGTGGCGGTCGGCATTATTGACCGAGTTACAGGTTGATGAAGTACACGTGCTTAAGGATAGGCGAAAAAAGGGAAAAAATGGCGTTTGGGGTAATTAAAAATTTTCAATTTGTGGCGACAGCAATTGCTTGCGGATTCAGATCGGTGCCAGACATGGGTTAAGCCTAAGGCATAAATGGAAGGAAAATTGCTCGGCATTGGTGTAGCTGGTTCACATATGTATTAAGATAGCCACGTTATAAGTACGTATACAGCAAGTATATAGTATCCGGTGAAAGCTGCCACCTATATAATTGGTTTGATTTAAGTCAAGTCGAAAATGAATAAGGCAGTCCTCGGATTTTTTCAGTATTCATGTGACTGACCAAAATGTTGGTGCCAGCGTTTAAAATAAGCCTAAGTAATGGGATGCAACTCGCGTCGCTCGCTCCACTCGTCGCATCCCATTACTCAGGCTCATTTTAAACGCTGGCACCAACGTTTTGGTCAGTCCATGATACTAAGCCTAAGCCTAATCAGCTGGTAAATCAGCAAATTATTACGAATACCTTGCAATCTTTATCGAAATTAACCAGCGTTAGTCGATTGGTTAAGGTTCTGGACTTTAGAGCAAGAGGTCCTTGTTTCGAATCCAACTGCCAGCAACTTCCTCTCGTTTCCCCAGATGCTACCGACTGCACACATATGCCCTTATAATATGACTATGTTAATACATATGTGAACCAGCTACACGAATGCCAATTGCTCCACTCGCTTCACTCGCTCCGTAATTTTTGCTCCATTTAGAAAAAGAAGAAGAAAGAAATTTTGTTACTAATACACCAACTGATAAAATGCAAAATGACAAGATACATAATATGCGATTACGAATTAAAACAGGACATGCAAGTCAATGGAATGACAAGTTTTACGCGCGCTCCACAAGATATCTAGATAAATCAAAGTTTGCTAATCTAGATTTAAATATGTTTAGGTTAGGGGAAGAAACAAAGTGAAAGCACCTTACTATGGGACTCGCCGGTCCCACCCTAGCATTCCAAAATCAAGTCAGGTAGCTCGTTCCAAACTGCGATGTATTTGTGAAAGAAATCAAACTTTTCTAAACTAAGAATGTACAACAGGTATAACTATGTAATTTAAATGTATTAATGCTGCGCGTAATATTGTCATTAGATACGAAAAAATCATCAGCTTCCAAACATGATTTGTGAAAAATAATCTGATACATAATACACAGACAAATCTGCAAGCGTCTTAATTCAAGTCTGCACAATTTAAGTTGTATTAAACGATCCTCGTAAGAAAGAATATTATTATAACCAAAAATATATTTAGTGAATCTACGTTGAACAGCTTCCAGTCGATCTATATCACTAATATAAGAGGGGTTCCATACACTGCAACAGTACTCTAATAAAGGTCTAACATAACAACTATAAAGCTTTAACAAGGTTACATTTATCACGCGAAAAAAATGATTTGCGTATTAAAATACATCTAGGGAAAGCTTATTTAATCGAAAAATTATAATGTTCCTTTAGATTTAAAATTTCGGAAAATCGAGACTCCTAAATCACGGACAAACAGATCACTAGAAATAATTTCCTCATTTAGTCTATAAACAACTATTTGATTATTATTACCCAAATATAGAACTTGACTTTCGGTTCATGAAATAGGTAAATCCCATGTAATTGCCCGGTCAAAAATTTTATCTAAATCAGACTGTAATAATCTATAGTTAAGACTAATATTGAAAATTTGGATATCATCAGCGAACATATAAACCGTGCTATGAATATTATCACCTACATCATTCATAAAAATCGAAAAGAGCGTAGGTCCAAGGACACTTCCTTGGATGACGCCGCTAGTAACAGGTACGTAATCTGAAAAGGACTGATTAATGCAAACACACTGAGAACAATTGAATAAATAGGCATTTAACCTTTAATGTAGTAGTAGCACAGCTTAGCCCATGCACTGGCATCAATGTGAACTCATATAACTAAGCCTAAGCCAAAGACATTAGTAACCCTGCTCAGTCACAGTCCCCCGACGCTTCGGAGACTAATCCGAAACATTCCCAAAGGCAGAGTCTTACTTTTCGCCTTGAACTCCAACAGCCTGTAACTCGGTCAATAATGCCGACCGCCAACTAATTCTTTCAAATATGAACTCCCCATCTCAAACTCAGTTAGAAAATGTCCTTGTCGTAACTTTCTGGGACTTTCCAAGCTCTTCTACTGTAGCCAATCTGAAGTAGGTAATCTTTGGTTTTTTCCACCTTACTACACTGCTGGCATACTCTACCGATTGCAGCGAATAATACTACTTGGCATTGGTGTAGCTGGTTCACATATGTATTAAGATAGCCACGATAAAAGTACTTATACAACAAGTATTATCCGGTGAAAGCTGCCACCTAACTGGTTTGATTTGAGTCAAGTCGAAAACAAATAAGGCAGTCATCAGATTTTTCCAGTAGATTCATGTGACTGACCAAAATGTTGGTGCCAGCGTTTGAAATAAGCCTAAGCAATGGGATGCAACTCGCGTCGCTCGCTTCGCTCGCTCCGCTCGTCGCATCCCATTTCTCAGGCTTATTTTAAACGCTGGCACCAACATTTTGGTCAGTCCATGATACTAAGCCTAAGCCTAATCAGCTGGTAAACCAGCAAAACATCATGAATAGCTTGCAATTGGCATTCGTGTAGCTGGTTCACATATGTATTAACATAGTCATATTATAAGGGCGTATGTGTGCGGTTGATAGCATCTGAGGAAATGAGAGAAAGTTGCTGGCAGTCGGATTTGAAACGTGGACCCCTTGCTATAAAGTCCAGAACCATAACCAATCGACTAATGCTGGTTAATTTCGATAAAGATTGCAAGATATTCGTGATGTTTTGCTGGTTTACCAGCTGATTAGGCTTAGGCTTAGTATCATTGACTGACCAAAATGTTGGTGCCAGCGTTTAAAATAAGCCTGAGTAATGGGATGCAACGAGCGGAGCGAGCGACGCGAGTTGCATCCCATTGCTTAGGCTTACTTTAAACGCTAGCACCAACATTTTGTCAGTCACATGAATCTACTGGAAAAATCTGATGACTGCCTTATTTGTTTTCGACTTGACTCAAATCAAACCAGTTAGGTGGCAGCTTTCACCGGATAATACTTGTTGTATACGTACTTATAAGTGGCTATCTTAATACATATGTGAACCAGCTACACCAATGCCCTTGCAATCTTTATCGAAATTAACCAGCGTTAGTCGATTGGTTATGGTTCTGGACTTTAGAGCAAGGGGCCACGTTTCGAATCCGACTGCCAGCAACTTTTCTCGTTTCCTCAGATGCTATCGACCGCACACATACGCCCTTATAATATGACTATGTTAATACATATGTGAACCAGCTACACGAATGCCTACTACTTTGTATGTAACTACCTTTTTGCATATTACTTCGGCATTCGTGTAGCTGGTTCACATATATATTAACATAGTCATATTATAAGGGCGTATGTGTGCGGTCTATCCGAAGAAAAGTACTGACGCAATGCTCTAAGAGTCCAGGCAATAGTGATCGACCGGGGCCCGGCCCTGGCCCCGGTAATCCTTGGCCATTTTTCAGCATCCCCGGCCCCGGCCGGGGCAAGGTCAAAAAATGGCCGGGGCCGAGGGAAAAATTCAGTGTAATTCGTATTTTCGTACAGGCTGTGATACTAGCACTTATTTATCAATGAGCAAGTGTTAATTTTGAGAACTTTACTGATTAGACCATATGTATACTTGCTTAGTCCTTGTTATAACTTTGCTACTGTGTATAAATGAGCTTTTACTGAATAAATGTTCAGGAAAATCTGCATGTTCTCGATTCCTCAACTTAACTTACTTAAACTAAATGCTACTTTAAACTCATTCATTCATAGCTATGGCTAAAAGATTTAGAGATGACAAATAAGTTCTATTTCTAGTTGGAAATTTTACGTTTTCAACAAACTATTTTTACAAAAAACACTTTTATATTTAATTGAATGGGAACCGCGTGCTTTAAAACGTGTTTATTGTGTAATAGTTATTAGGACGTAGGTTAATTATAGCCGAATGTAAACTACGCTGCAGAATTGCGTTCGATCCGAAAAACTAAATATGTCTCAAATAGTTTCCTAAGGTCCAGAGTTGAGGGAGGGGTGAAATCCCAAATTGGAGGACCAGAAAATTAAGTGGTAGACTATTATTAGCCGACTCTATTTTGTTTTACGAGCTTCATGTGCTTGTACAAAGATCTCCGAAAAGGTCTTTGTATGAGCTAACAAATTATTATAGCTATATTATATAAATATATTTTTAAACATACACATTTTCGAATACTATCAGTATGTGACAGTGTTTTTTTTGTACAATGTACCTTTGTATATATGTGTATATATATATATATATATATATATATATATATATATATATATATATATATATATATATATATATATATATATATATATATATATATATATATATATATATATATATATATATATATATATATATAAACAAAGATTGTACCCAAAAGTCTTCGTGCATTTTGTACACACAAATTCTCGGTTACTATAATATGGTACAGTAGCGATTTTAGTATGGTAAAACATGGTCTTTTGACTTTTGATTGATATTTTAGCTAATTTCTGAGTTTCTAACGCCAAAAATTACTAAAATTATCTCAAAACGGCGCGAAGCGCCTGAAAATTTGACATTTTTCCATTCTAAATAAAAATTTTGCCATTTTAAAGATATATAGGACAGACAATTTTTCATATCGGAGCGAAGCGCCGAAAATTTTTTGGAATTTTACACCTTTTTACAGTTTTTATCTTCCCAAAAATCTTTGTACATGTACAAAGATAGTCCTGAAAAGTCTTTGTACATCGGGAAAAATCTTTGGCGAATACAAAAAACACACTGTTTTGTACATGCAAATTTTTGTATACTTTAATATGGTACAGTAACGATTTCAGTGTGGTAGAACATAGTTTTTCGACCTTTAGTAGTGTGTTTGGCTAATTTTTGGGTTTCTCAATATTTGACACTTTTCCATTTTTCCATTCTAAGCGCAGTGTTGCTTATTACAAGATTTAATTCGCATATTACAATTTTTGTAATATTTCTGATTTTGTAGTACAAGTTGTTTTAGCTTTCTCAGTCGAGTTTTATGTGTGAATTCCATCAAAAGCTCATAAAAATTTCGGCACTTCGCGCCAAACTAATATTATCAACTAAATTCAGGCCGAATTATCACATTTAGAAGCACGGTCTTTTTGTATTCGGCGAAGATTTTTGCTGATGTACAAAGACGTTTCAGGACCGTCTTTGTACATGTACAAAGATTTTTGAAGAACAAAAACTGTAAAAAAGGTGTAGAATTCCTCATTGCAAATTCTACCGTTTTAAAGATTTTAAGGGGGTAAGCGGCTGCAAAAATGGAGCCGCTTACCCCTTCCTCTGAAAATGGCCGAGAAATATACATGTGACAGGGTTTTTGGCCATCCTTATCCACGCTTTGAAGCCCCAAACTTCCTTGAAAGTCAGAAGATATTTGACCACCCTCCCCCATTTTTTGGCGAAAACTGCGCTTTTTTGGCTATTTTTATGTGTTTTCACCATTTTTGATCTAGTCGCTAAACCCCTCCTTCTAAAAATGGCGAGGGACCCCTACCCTAGATTTCCAGCCATTACATGTATACTGAGGGACCCTCATAAAGTTTTAAGCGATTGCATGCTTGTTTTTTAGTGATAGTTTATCTATTTACTCTAGCTCACATTCTAAAATAATGTATCACTTCGTGAAATTCTAATAGTTAGGTACACTTTTGCCATACTAAAAAATTAAGTTCAAAAAATTCAAAAGGGTTTCACCAAAAATCGTCTGACAGTGACTTGTGTCTCGGACCCTGAGGGGGTAATACCCCTCACCCCTTATGGGAACGTGTGATATCTCATTTATTACATCCAATACCCATTGCATCCAATCACTACAGCAGCAGTAGCAGTAGCGAAGATCCAAATGATATAGAGTGTGCTAATAGCAGTTACGTAGACTTTATTGATGATTCAAACAATGAAACACTGGACTAAATTTGTTTCTTGTGACATAAATACTAATAAAACTTGATATGAAAAGGCGCACCTAACTTTGCGCTTGCCATTTACAACTGAATTGAGCAGTCGCTCATTATTTATTTTCCTATACCCACCCCAAGTATGTGTCATGTAGGGTGCCCAGATGTACTGATTTTATCAGGATTGTACTGATTTTTAGAAGCTCGTCCTGATTCTAAAAATGTCCTGATTTTGTCCTGAAATTCGGTTTCCCATCCTGATTTGTCCTGAACTTATTAATATTGCCATGAAAGATTCATTGTTTGATGAAACAAAGGAGTTAAACTCATTATTGAAAGCTTCTTCTGATGAATTTAATAATATCGTCTAACAGTAAATACATGTGAATTTGACGTTTTATAAACGTGATTTTGAAAAGTGCTACTTTTTCAAACGTCCTGATTTTGGACCAAAGGTATCTGGGCACCCTAGTGTCATGCAATAATATTTTCCTTGTCTGACCCCGGCCAGCCCCGGCCCCGGCCGGGGTCGGGGATTTTATTTCAGCCCCGGTACCGCCCCGGCCCCGGCCAAAAAAGTCGCCCCGGTCGATCACTAGTCCAGAACCATATCCAATCGACTAACGGTGGTTAATTTCGATAAAGATTGAAAGCTATTCGTGATGTTTTGCTGGTTTACCAGTTGATTAGGCTTAGGCTTAGTATCATGGACTGACCAAAATAGTTGGTGCCAGCGTTTAAAATAAGCCTGAGTAATGGGATGCGACGAGCGGAGCGAGCGAAGCGAGCGACGCGAGTTGCATCCCATTGCTTAGGCTTATTTTAAACGCTGGCACCAACATTTTGGTCAGTCACATGAATCTACTGGAAAATTCTAATGACTGCCTCATTTGTTTTCGACTTGACTCAAATCAAACCAGTTAGGTGGCAGCTTTCAACGGATAATACTTGTTGTATACGTACTTCTAACGTGGCTATCTTAATACATATGTGAACCAGCTACACCAATGCCTATTACTTCTGACAATAAACTGCCTACATATATTAATTCACTACCCGAATGCCCTTTTCTTCTAAAGTTTCACAGCCGAATAAGGGGTTTACAATTTTAATGTCGGTATACCCTTTCGGGGGGGCTTGGCCTGGTCAACTCGATCTTATGTCAGCCCTGAACTCCACAGGATGATGATTCTCCCTAACTATTATAAATAGCTTCGCCGGTTGAAAACCTTCAACTCGAAGGTACAACACAAGACGCGAATGTTCTGTACTACAATATAAGCTTAAAAAAGTCTTTAAATTTCTTGTGCTATAAGCCAGACTACTTGCTTCAATGATATATTTATTTATTCATTTTGAATTAGTAATCGTTAAGGTATTAACCGACGAAATATTCCACCGAAATTTCTTGTTACTTCTACAGATCACAATACGCAAGTCAAATATTTCGCGTTACTTTGCCGATTAGGTATTTTGTAGCCCACCCACTTGATAAATTCTGATGTGATGTGATTTCCGTCGCACACAATCTTGCAACTCTCTTAGAATGAAAATTGTAGAAATAAAAGACGTTCAAGGTTATGCAGAAAGCTGTGTTTTTACTACATACGTATATCGGGGAAAGCTTCGCATGAAAATTCCTCTTCTGACTGATTAGAAAATACATTGTAAGAGATCTTAGCTGAGGTGTAAATAAACGCATTTATTACCTAGATCAAATCTCGACGAGAACATCAATAATTTCAAAATACTCGTTTTTTAATATCAGTTAATTACAGTATTATGAAGCGTTTTCCTTGTACCTTTGAAGAAATGTTCTTATTTAGAAAGAAAAACTTTTGAAATATTGCGTTAGTTCGACTTCTGATGTTGAAGCCATATTTCTGAGATGAAAATTCCATTAGCGAAAATAAATCAACCAGTTTATCACACGCCCTGCATTCCGCTGCACGACTCTGTTTGATTATATAAACTATTCCTCGAAGTTACGTATGCATCAACAATTTGACAAATAAATTTACTGTAAAATAAAGCTGTTGACGTCATTTCTTGTTGTTGCTCCAATTTATCCAAGCTCTGTACTTTGCCGTTCGTCCACCGTTCTTCCCACATTCAGCGGTGTTTGTGACCAAAATTCTGGAATATTAAAAAATTTTAGGCCGGATTCACATTTTTGACAATTTTTTAATGCAAAAATGTGTCTCAGAAGGTGAAGAAGAAAATTTAATACCTACCTCTTATTGATATTTAAGCGGTGCCGATTGCAGCATTTTTATTGACAACTCACGCCTTGTCTTCACTAACTTACTTCCTAACTTGCTGAAAACTTGTTCATAATTGAAGATGATCTACTAAACGGATTTGAGCGATTTTTGTAATGCAAAAATGCATTTTAGAGAGTCAAAATCTCAAAATTTTTGTGGTGCTTCGCGCCGGATAATCTTTACTTGTAATGGATGTTTAAGCCACGCCGCGTCGATTGCAGCACTTTTATCGACAACTTACTCTAGAACTGTACTGTGCTTGAAAATGCTCATCTGCACGGATTTGATTTTTTATTTTACTCCTCCCCTTAGATTTTTTTGTGCTTAATAAAAATACTACTCGCTGCACAAATCGCTTTAGACTAGTTGTTCCTCTTGTTCGTTCTAATTTTCAGAAATTTTATTTTTTATAAGTAATTATCATAATAATATTTATTAGCAAATTACTACCGTATAAAATGCAATAAAAAATTACACGAAAGAAGGATCTAACGAAAGATAGTTAATGTCAAAAGAACGAAAGAAAGTTTACTGCATAGTATACCTCTGTTTGGAATCACCTACCTGATTTTGTCGATTTATACAAATTTAGTAGAGGGCGAGCTTGAATCGTCATTTTTATGACTCGCTCGTCGCCTTTTACTGTACGTTTTTACTTTATTGACCGTACGTTTTATTACTTTCTCGCATCCTTCGTAATTGTGGCGTTTTCAGCAACAAATTTAGTTCAGTTCAGTTCATACATGAGCGTGGGGGTTCAGGTTGGCCCAAAAAACATTGATGTATAGCCTGTTTTGACTCTGAAAATTAGCTGTACAGCCTTTTTGGGCTCAGAAAACTGGCTTTATTATATTTTTCAGCTCAGAAATGCTATTTAGTTGTCTTTTCTGACTTTCTTTTCTTAGTCCAAAAAGGCTATATAGCTATGTTTGTGAATCCAAAAAGCCTATATAGATAGTTTTCTGAGACCAAAAAGGGTCATATAGCTAATTTTCTGACTCTAAAAGGAATATAGAGCCGTTTTTACGAAGCACATAGCTATCTAGCAATTTTTGGTTTTCACCCCCTCCGCCCTTGAAAGTTTGACCTTGCGCACCCATGATTTTTGTAATGCAAAAATGCGTTTATAGAGGTAAAATGTCTAAATTTTCCCTCGCTTCGCGTTGAATCCATTTAATTTTATTACTGGTCATTGATGTTTAGGCTGCGACGGATTCGAATCATTTTTGTAATGCAAGAATGCGTTTTGAAGTTGTAGAATTTTAAAAATTTTTGGCGCTTCGCGCTATGTTGATAAGTTATTAATTTTTTATTTGTCGATGAGACTACAGAAATCGGCCAAAGTGCACTCCGACCCGTCTCTAGGGAAAGGGGGCTTGTGCTTCCTCCGGAATGAAATTTGAGAATGAGTCTTTATTTTACTCCTCCTTTACTTTTTTAGCAAAAAAATCGTAAAAATTTTTGGCGCTTTGCGCCTAATTTCATAATTATAAATTATAACCTATTTAGCCCCTAACGCGCGGTTAAAACACTCCATATTCATTCTTTATACATACAACCCAGAGCATACTTTGCATCTATGTCTTCTGTTTCTGTGCAGATTTTACGCAGGAAACGAGATCCGTGCAAGATGCGAGGATGATAGACATTTATTGGCGATTACAAAGAATTTAAGCTATTGACTATTTTTAGACTGATTTCAGAACCAAAACTAGGCTGATTCAATGAAAATTGTATTATTACAATTTAACTTTGAGGTGATTTTTTCGCCGAATTTTTTCGGGCTTTACCTCTGACTCCGCTGGGGAGCGCTTGACTTTAGCCCTATAAGAGAGGTAGTCCCTCGGATTCTCTCTCATAATATTCAAGGTATCTGGAAAGCAAAATTTTACAAATTGTTTAGCCGTAATGGTTATGAAACATCATTTTTAATTCATCCTTTCGTCCTCTTATATTTTTGAAAAAATTTTTGGTCGTGTTCCTTCCGGAACAAAATCCTGTATACGGGCCTGAGCGCAGTAGTGAATCTGAAGATGTAGTTTTCGGAAATAAAAATGTATTACTAATCGTTATATTCATGATAGTACACTAAATTTATAATTGCAAAATAATCAAAAAACTCTTTTTGTGTCTAGCCATTTTATGTAGGATTGGATTCCTGCAAGAAAAAACATCGGTTTTTCAATATGAGCGCTTAATTTTTGAACGTTTTTTGGACGCCTAGAAATGTGAACCAAAATTTGAAATGTGGAAAAAATTTTGGGTATGGTTCACATTATGAACCAAATCGCTCTATGCATCGCATTACAAGAAGTTATCTTCGTCGCACAACATATTGCAGTTTCAGCCAGCGGCAAGCTTTTCTCGCGTGGGGCAAAGTTTGAGGTGATCTTCCGTTGCGTCATATTCAAAAATATTTTAAGATAGGGTGTAAGGAGTTTTAACGCTTTTTACCGTATTTTTCCGTAACTTTTGTCAGTCGAGTTTTATGTGTAAATCTCATTAAAGCTCATGAACATTTTGGCGCAGGACCACGGTTTTTTTTGTATTCGGGCAAAGATTTTTCCCGATGTACAAAAAGACTTTTCAGGACCGTCTTTGTAAATGGATAAACAAAGATTTTTTGGGGAGGCAAAAACTAAAAAGGTGTAAAATTCCCAGAAATTTTCGATGCTTCGCGTCGAAATCAGTAATTGTTTGTCCTATATATCTTTAAAATGGTAGAATTTGCATTTAGAATGAAAAAATGTTAAATATCCAGAAACCTGGAAATTAGCTAAAATACACTACCAAAGGACGAAAAATCCTGTCTAACCAAACTAAAATCGCTTCTGTACCATATTTTAGTACACAAAAATTTGCATGTACAAAATGTACAAAGATCTTCGGGTACCATCTTTACACATGTACAAAGGTACCTTGTAGAAAAAAACAATGTTTAGGACTGCATGCCAGTCGCAGGTCACACACTGGTAGTTAGGGATGTTCCGATTAATCGAATCGGAATTGGTTGGAATCGGTCATTTTTTGTGGGATCGAATCGGAATCGGAATCGGCAATAATAAATCTTGGAGAATCGGCATCGGAATCGGAATCGGCATTCCTAGATTTTTGAGAATCGGAATCGTATCGGAATCGGTTAAAATTGGTCCAATTATCGATTCGATTCCTTTTTATTTTAACTATAGCAGAATTAGAATAGGGAAATACAACTTTAACCTTTAAAACGTAAAAATGAACAATTTTTCCCTTATCGTAAAGTACTGGTAACCCAATTCTACATCACTTATATGACAAAAAACAGATCGCGCGGGTACTGGTGAAGTTTTTATTCATCTGAACGTCACATGCATACTAATGTCTAATACTGAAATTTAATTTCGGGCAGATTATATTTTAGAAGTAATGGTTTTAAGCCTTTTTGCCTTGTAATCTGTTTCTTAGCGGATCGTATATTATTCTAGTGCCACTAAACAATTGCTCCAATGGGACGCTCGTAGCTAGGGCTGCCAAATATTTCCTTGCTAAAGTCGACATTAGCAGATAGGTTGATCGCTTCTCTTCCCACCAGGAACGGATTTAAGGGGCGGGGGCGACCGCCCTCTCATTGGCCAGAAATATTTGGCGAGATAAAGGATGGATATGCAATTTGCAATGATTTTTGGCCGTCAGTGACCATAATTTCTCAAATTTTTTCGGCGACTTTCTTGGCGACCTGGAAGCACGGTTTTATTGTATTTGGCAAACATTTTTCTCGATGTGCAAAGACTATTTCGGACCGTATATATCTGTACACGCACAAAGATTTTTGGGAAGAGAAAAACTGCAAAAAAAGTCTGAAATACGCAAAGATTTTCGGCGCTTTGCGCCGAAATGAGTAATTGTACGTCCTATAATAGCAGAAATCGCATTTTGAAAGGGAAAATGTCAAATTTTTTCGGCGCTTCGCGCCGTTTTAAGACGATTCTTGATGATTTTCGCCCTCATAAAAGCAGGAATTAGCCAAAATACACTACCAAAGATCGAACAAACAACTCTGTTTTTACCTCACTAAAGTCGCTATTGTACCATATCATAGTACCCAAAAATTTGTGTGTATAAAATGCACAAAGATGTTTAGGGACCATCTTTGTACATGTACAAAAGGACATTGTATGTACAAAAAATACTGCCTGGACGCCATTTGTAGGTTTCGAAACAATTGTAACGGCAGAAACAGCTATTTCTGCATAGTATTCTTCTCTTTTCAATTGAAAATTTCGATGTTTCGCATCAAATGCCATAAATACAGGAAATCAAGCAGTAAATCATGCTTACAGACGTCTATCCGCCTTAATTTCACGAATTTTCCTGCGCTTCGCGCCAGATTTTTGTTGAAGACAAAAAAATTTCATGATTTTTCGCACAAAATTGTTCAAAATTTTAAAATTTTTCAGAAAAAATATCGCGTCAAAAGTGATTTTATGTAGAAGTATACAATGTAAAACACCGAGAAAACGCTATTTCGCGCGTTATGGGCAAATTTTTGGACCTGTTTTTGGAAAAGTTGGGATACCGCCCCTCCCTTAAGAAAATCACAGATCCGCCACTGCTTTCCACCATTTCAACGGGTCTTGCTCCTGAGAGAGACGCTTCGAGTTGATGTACGATTCGATTTCCTTAAAAGTTTAAAAACTTAATACAGTGTAGGTAAATGTTTTGCCTTGAGACTTAGATTATACCTTGCTTAGATCAAACGATACGCTTTTACATGAGCAGTGAATAATTAAACGGATTAGCTGCAGTGTTTTTTGCACTGGGCAAAGATTTTTCCCGATGTACGAAGACTTTTCGGGACCATCTTTGTACATGTACAAAGATTTTTGGGAAGACAAAAATCGCAAAAAAGGTCTGAAATTCGCAAAACGAAATGAGTTATTGTGTGTTCTATATATCTTTCGCGTGGCAGAAATTGCATTTCAAAAGGAAGAATGTCAAATTTTTCGGCGCTTCGCGCCATTTTAAGACGATTCTTAGTGATTTTTGCCCTTAGAGACCCAGAAATAAGCTAAAACACACTACCAAAAGTCGAACAACTCTGTTTTTCCTTCCTAAAATCGCTACTGTACCATATAGTAGTACCCAAAAATTTATGTGTACAAAATTTACAAAGATTTTCGGGCAGACAAAAACTGTAGAAAGGTGTGAAATGCGCTCGAAATGAGTAATTCTTAGTCCTACATATCTTTAAAATGGCAGAATTTGCATTTTTTCAGTAACTTTTGTCGTCAGAAACCCAGTTTTATCTAAAATAAACTACCAAAGATCGAAAAGTTTGTTTTACCACACTAAAATCGCTACTGTACTATATTATAGTACACAAAAATATGCAGGTACAAAATGTACAAAGACTTTTGGGGACCATATTTTGTACATGTACAACCGGACCTTGTACAAAAAAAACACTGATTAGCTACCTATATTTTTAACATATTTGTCGCAAGAATCGGAACCGGAATCGGAATCGGCCGATTCCTGTTATTTGAATCGGAATCGAATCGGAATCGACTGTCTTGAGATTTGCAGAATCGGCATCGGGATCGGAATCGGCTTCTCTGAGATTTAAAGAATCGGAATCGAATCGGAATCGGTCATTTTCAAAAAAGCGGTATCGGCACATCCCTACTGGTAGTGTGTAAAAATGTGTGTGTTAAAAATATATTATATAATATATCTACAAAAATTAGTTCGCTCATACAAAGACCTTTTCGGAGATCTTTGTACATGCATAAAGAAGCTCGTACAAAAAATAGTGTCGCCCAATAATAAATTACCACTTAATTTACTGGTCCCTAATTTTTGGGATTTCACCCTCCCTCAACTCTGGACCTTGGGAAACTATGATAAAAATCAATGTTTTTTCTGCCAGAATGGCTTTATAGCTATCAGTTTCTCAGAGCTGAAGGGGTAGTAATACCTCCCTCTCACCCCAAGCTCTTGTATTCCTTGCAACAATAGGAAGCATGAAAGAAATAATTTTTTTTAAATTTTTCAGTTAGTGTTGCACACTTTGCAAGTTTTACTACTTAGGTACGACTATAAATTAGAGAGAATGCAACGAAAACCTCTCTTTTGGGGCTGGGGGCGTAGAGCGCCCGGTCCGCATCCCGGCCGGGTCTAGTATGCCCAGTACCGGTCAAAAAAAAACGCCGGGCTTTGACTGGGCCCTTTGAAGGCAGAACAAGGTAAGCAAGTCGAGTTGTCATGGAGAAGCCTTTGTCTTGTCAATAAAATTGGTGTGATTATTTTGGAAATCTTGACTTAAATTCTCTGCAGCTTTTAACCAGTTTTATCGAGCTTTTTTGAAATTAGCGCCAGGCAGACCTTAATTATTCTCTTTGCTGTGTTACATGAATATGTTAACAAAAATCGTTTGATCTCTTTTACATTGTAGCAATTATTCCAACACTTGAGGGAATATCTCGCAAGAATTAAGCGTTTTCGAAAACACCTTTTGTTGCATGAATCAGCAATTATGGACTTATTTTTACAGAAAAATTCAAATGAAAGCGCCTAAGGTAAAATAATAGGAAACAGAATAATGGGTTTTTGAACGAGACTACGATTGTGAAGTTCAAAGCCTAGAAATATTCCTGACATCACTTTTGTGCAATTTACAAAGGTTTAGTGATAAACTTCAAAGCTTCTACATATCTACGTAGGCATATCCAGCAAAAATCTAAAAGAATGGCATTTTGTTACACTCGTAGAGATTGTAAATTAAGTTTATGCAAGCAGTTTGAATAATACAAAAGTTCCGATCATTCTCATAACACCGATTTCTGTTAAACATGCTTTATATGAATCAGCCTCGTCGCTTCTATGTGCTCCTTCTGAAGTCTCTACTCTCTGCGACTTATAAGGACTTCAATACAGTGAACCAGTGTTTATTTTTGTACTCGGCAAAGATTTTTCCCGATGTACAAAGACTTTTCGGGACCGTCTTTGTACATGTACAAAGATTTTTGGGAAGACAAAAATTGCAAAAAAAAGGTTTAAAATTCGGAAAAATTTCGGCGCTTCGCGCCGAAATGAGTAATTGTGTGTTCTATATATCTTTATAATGGCAGAAATTGCATTTCAAAAGTAAAAAAGTCAGATTTTTCGGCGCTTCGCGCCGTTTCAAGACCGATTCTTAGTGATTTTTGCCCTTAGAGACCCAGAAATTAGCTAAAACACACTTCGAAAAGTCGAAGAACTCTGTTTTTACCACACTAAAAACGCTGCTGTACCATCTTATAGTAGCCAAAAATTTTGTGTGTACAAAATGTGCAAAGATTTTTAGGAAGACAAAAACTGTAGAAAGGTGTAAAATTCCCAAAATTTTCGGCGCTTCGCGCCGAACTGATAAATTATTTGTCGTATATATCTTTAAAATGGCAGAATTTGCATTTAGAATGGAAAAATGTCAACATTTTCCGGCGCTTCGCGCCATTTTCAGGTAATATTTTTAGTAATTTTTGGCGTCAGAAACCCAGAAATTAGCTAAAATACACTACCAAAGGTCGAAAACCCTGTTTTGCCACACTAAAATCGCTACTGTACTATATAAGTACACAAAAATTTGCACGTTCAAAATGTACAAAGACTTTTGGGAACCATCTTTGTACATGTACAAACGGACCTTGTACAAAAAAAACACTGTAGTGAACATGAAAAATATTCAAGAAATAGCACTGACTTTTTTATTAAAACAGTTTTTTGTGAATTTTCGACTTTTTGGCAATCGCTCAACAGCTTTCTGAATTACCGGGTAGCTTTAGCACCAAAAACTTCCCTAAAATTAAGATGTTTCTGCATTATATTGTGATTGAATAGATGCAGATTGGGGCCAATCAGCTTTTAAAAAGAGAATGAAACGCAAATTGAACATTAAAATAACGCGTAATATTCACATTAACCGTTGTACGAAATAAGTATAAATGATTAATGGCAATATGCAGAAAGACCTACTCTATTTTTATAAAAGACTTGCTTAATCGAACTACTATCGTCTTTTACGATTTAGAAAAGTAGCTACATACATATATGTACATATCTTATCAAAATAATTGTTTCATTGGATGGAACACAGATTAATAATCCAACAGAAGCGTATTAGGCAATATTGTAAAAAGTCAATTTTTTGGGCAGCAACATGGAATATCAGTTGCATTTCAAGCTGTTCTGAACGTTTTTGCTATTGAACCACTAATTAGAAAGTATTCAAAATTACTTAAATGGTAATCTAATCTTATATAGTATACTATTTCGCTGTTAAAATCTGCAGTCCATTAGTGAATTGGTATACAGATATGCACACTATAAATACATTTATACATGGTATACACACACCAAACATATGATGACGTACACACGCATGCCTATACCTACACAGTATAACATATATTGAGGCCCGGTCCCGGCCTCTAGAGCCCGGTTCCGGTTAAATTTCGGGATCGTTCGTTTACTGTTTGGGGGTCTGGAGTGTTGCACTTGAGCGCCTGCCTTCTCCAGCGGGGTCTGAGCCATGGCCCCAGAAAGTTTAGCCAAATAAGCTCTGAAATCTTGAATTTTAACGTTAAAATTTTTACAAAATCATCCGAAACTTGGTTTGAAATTCAGCTGATAAATAGATAGAATAGACTGGCGTGAAGCGCAGAAAGTTTATATTTGCATGCCAGAATGTCTAAAAAATTCTCAAAACGCATGAGATGCGAATCTTTTGTACACTTATGTATCACGCTAAGAAATAAGCTTTTTAAAAAACGTAATCTGTACAAAGTGCACAAATTTTCTGCATACTTTTTAATTTCCATTGATAAGAAATGTTTGCAAATAGGTAATTTGCTCATGGCAACAAACGCTTTGTAGCTCCTTGTTGCCATTGAGCTAAAATAACAGTCAAAACTAGAAGAAATCGGCGCGGAGCGCCGAATTTTAAGGGCTTATTCTCTGACCTTCGTCGCAAAGCAGCGTTACGCAACGGCATATGTAGATCCATCCCAGAAAATTCAAAAATTTTCCTAGGGAGAATTCCCCCTTCCGCTTACTGGCTACGCCAATGTCCTTAATGCCTATAATGCGCATATTTTCGCGTACTCTCGCTTTTGGCATGAAATTTTCTGGAATTCCCACATATTTATTCAGTAAGATTCAGCATCTATAATGATTTCGAAACACAAGACACTAAACGAACGTGATTCTATACGCGATTATCAGACTTTTATAAATGTTTTCGATTATTTGTGAAAATTGAATGCACTTTTGTGAAAATTTTGCTGGATTTGTCTTTGTCATCATTTTTCGGATTTTTGTACTTTCTCAGACAAAAAAATCCGTAATAATGCCCATTTCATCGCAAAATCGCTTCGACGAACTTAATCCCAAATACATCTTGGGATGTTGCCACGTTAAAACGGCGGCGCTTTTGATCGGCGCCTTCCAGCTAATCGGCTTTTTCTGCAATCTTACTTCGGTGGCCGTTTTGCGCCGTGATAACAGGCATACTGTAATGACGTCACCGTCCGCTTTCAAACCCTCGGCTCTCAATTTCGACGCCGATTTTAATGCCACGTCGTCTTCAATTGATGCGCCGCAGGGCAAATCGGCGGAAAAGAATTCGGGCGATTTTTGGGGACAAGTGGCCCTCCTCGATGCTCAGCTGAGCTCGGGAGCCGACCGGGCCACGGCTGCGTCCATGGATATGGCTTGGAGCGGCATGATGGCTATGTGCGTCGTTTTGTCCTTCTACGCCATACGCTTCACGCGTCCCTACTTGATGGCTCCTAAATTGATCCTCGACGCCGTTACCGCCGGCTTGGTAAGCAAACGCTTAGCAGGACATAACATAGTTATATTTGTGGGATGCATAGGTGGGCAGCACGAAAATTCTGGGGGTGCAAGATTTGTCAAAGGTCAAAAATAGCCTTAAAAATGGCGGTGCGGCGAAAAAACACCATTTTACAACGTTCCTCATCGAGCGCTATCGATTGGCATCGAAAAATTGCGAAAAAACAAAACAAATTTAGAAAATTTACTTCTGGGTGGGGGTGGTATTTTAGTTTCTATAGAGTATTCTGGTTTCTGGGGGTTCATATCCCCGCCCCCGACCTTCCGCGCTCACGTGTGGTGGGATGAGAATTCTCCACTAAAAGTTGGTCGTCCTTCTCCCTCCCACCCACCCTCCAAAGTTGGAAACTTTTTGACACTCTTCCCTTTCTATAACGAGAACGTGCATTTTTGGGCCATTCTTAGGTGTTTTTTCGCCATTTTGGCCATAAATTGAAGGTCATTTATCCTTCTCCATAAAAGTGGTTGAGGAGACCCGTAACCAAATTTCGTCAGGATTGTCAAGGGGAGCATAAAATCACAGAAATCTGAACCAGTTAATTTAGTGTTCGCTCTTTTTCATTAGCGGATCTAGGATTTTAATACGGGGGCAATACCCCAGCTTTCCCGAAAACAGTCTAAAATAGGTCCGAAATTTGCCCTTCACGTGCAAAATAGCGTTATTTCGGCGTTTTAGTTTTTATTCAAAATCACTTATGGTGCAAAATTTTATCGAAAAACTCTGAAATTTCCAACTATTTTCTGCAAAAAAATTATTAGATTTCTTTGACTTTAGCGAAAATCTGGCGCGAAGCGCCGGAAAATTCTGTTTAATTTAGGCAGAAGGACGTTTAGAAGCTTAATTTACTTCTTAGTTTCCTGTATTCGTAGCATTTGACGCTGCATGTCAAAAATTTCTATAAAGTTATGCTCGGAAATAGAAGAAATCTATGTTGAAATAGCTGTTTATACTCTCGAAATTTATTGAAAACTATAATATCAGCGAAAAATGGCTTCTAGGCATATGTGGGCACTGGGCAGCAACAAAATTTTGGGGGAGGGGGTGCAAGATTTTTCAAAGGTCAAAAATGGTCTTAAAAATGGTGGTGATGCGAAAAAAACAAAAAAAATTCAAAAATCGAATTCTGGTGAGTATTTTGGTTTTTGGCGGATATTCGGCCTTCTGGGGTCCATACCCCCAACACCTCCCCCACCACGCCCACCACCAACCCTCTGAAGAGTCAGCTGGACAGGCACTCTCCGCCGATTTGGAGCTGATGGATCTTTTTTGCATCATTTTTGACGTCAAAAACAATAAAAGCGTCAAAATTTTTCCCGCGCTTCGCGCCAGATTAGTACTTTCAAGTACTTTTTACTCAAAAAGCGCCCAAAATAGATAAATTTTTGCAAAATGATAAAAGTGACATAATGCAGTCAAAATAAAGTAAGAATGCTTTAAAATGCGATATTACCACGAAATAACATATTCTAGGCTATTTTGACCATTTTGAACGTTAAAATAGCAAAAAAAATCGTGAACATTAAACTATACTGTTTTGAATTTTTGTGATTCCACCCTCCTCCTGCCGACCCTGACCTTGTGCACCTATGGCATGGCCACAGCGTCAGAGGCATTTTTTCGAAATTCGTACAGTCTAACTGACGATTTAGCGGAGTGAATGCTCTTGTTTGTACATATTATCAAAAAAAAGCGGCGCCATTGAAAGAAAGCAGGGAAGTGGACTTTCAAGATCATGAGCACACCGCAAGCAGCCCACCGAATCGTCCTCACATGCATTCATGGGTGTAACCAGCGGGGGTGGGGCGGCCTCTTTGAATAAAAAATTTTTTCATTTTCACAAGAGTCCCGTAACGGAAAAAATTAAAAATTCTCGAAGTCTACCAAAAGGACAGCCGAAATAAAATGCGTTTTTAGCACTTTCAGCACACTTTTCAGCTACTTCACTCTAAATTTTCCGGCGCTTGGCGCCGGAATTTCTGATTTTCTATCTCATTTCTTACCTTAGAAGCCCAGATTTGATTTGAAAAGAGCGAATGTGTCTAAAAAAATTTCTGCGCTTCGCGCCGATTTATTATTTTCTGCGCTAGTTTTCTTTACAAAAGCGCAAAATTAAATGCAAATACGAGAATTTCGAAATTTTTTGGTTTCAAGCTTCAACTTGATATTAACAAATTAGTCACACAGATATGTACATAGGTTAAAGGATAGATTTTATGACTAAGTTTGAAATCAAGCAAGGGAATTTTTCGGTTTTTTTAAATTGTTTTCTTCACCATGACATATATCTCGTAGAGAAACGCCTAAAAATGCTATTATGTTCACGTACATATCTCCTAATGGATCTCGAAGCATATGACTTCAAAAATTTCACCCCCACCCCCAAAGAACAACAAAATCCTGGCTACGCCCCTGCACGCATTTATCTGCTCATTAGATTTCTTCTCGCGCAAAAATTCATCGCTCAACTATCCAGCGCATTAGTAAAGTCGCCGGCTTAACTGTTCGCAAGCGTTTACCAGCGCTGAAATTAACAGAGGCAGCGAAAAAGAAACGTGTTGATCGTTCCAAAAAGTTATTGAAGAACTTAAGGTCGCAAAGCATTAATCACATCATTTTTAGCAACAAAAAGGGCTTTTTGATCGATTCTGCCTCCTGTGAACTCACAAAACAATCGAGTGTACTCTTACGCGAGCAAAAAAAGACACGTGCCCGTGGAAAATTTGATTTTCGAACGCACTCATTTATCAGAAAAATTAATGATTAGGGGCGGCGTTTGCAAACGAGGAACAACGGACATTCTCACCGTGTAGATTACGGCAATAAGACTAACAAAAGCGCTCACATTGAACTGTTGGAGAAAGCCAAAACGAACTTTCAGCGTTCGTATCCGTAAGGTGACTGCATATGTATTCCAGCAAGATGGCGCTACTTCCCACACGGCCAAACTAACGGTTCGTTGGATGTCTGAAAACCTGGCCGATTCCTGGAATCCGGAAGAATGGCCTTCGAACTCTCCAGACTTAAAGCCTTTAGACTACTACGTGTGGAAAATAATGCAAGAAATAGTGCATGACACACATTCCCATAGGGGGTGAGGGGGTATTACCCCCACCTCAGGGTTCGGGACTTGAATCACTGTCAGACCATTTTGAGCTATCAAACATTTTCTGCAATGATTTTTGGATACAAAAGCAGCGAAAATGTTAAAAAATTTTCGGCGCTTCGCGCCGACTAGTACATTTCTGTTTTGTTTACCCATAAAATATCTAGAATAAAGTTAAAATGATCTGAAAAGTCAAAATTTTCGATGAATTCTTATATTTTTTACTTACAAGAGTTACGAAACTAGTCAGAATGGGACAAGAAAGTACTCAAAAATGCAGTTTTTTACATTAAAACATGCTATATAGGATGTTTTAGCCATTTTTCATATTTGACCTGCAAGAAGGGCTGGAACTCTGAATTATGTGGTCTCAAATTTTGGGATTTTACCCCTCTGAACTTTCGACCTTGGGAAAATATAGTGTATGAGGTGCCCATTCGTGATGTTGAACACTTAAAGGACAGACTATTGTACGCATGGGAAATGCTTGATCAGGAAAAGATTAATCAAGCAATTGATCAGTTTGATTTTCGATTGCGCTTGCTTGTGCGAGAAAAGGGAGGCCACTTCAAGACTTTATTGTAGACAGTTCTGCATCTGAGGAAAGAATCCTTTTGTTTTAACTTATTTTCACGCTTAATCGATTGTTGCATTAACTTAACAGAATTTTCAGTTGAATACGCCGAAAGTTCTCCAAAATTGGAAGCTTTGGTAAAACCTCAATTAGTTTAAAAAATTTGTATGATTATATACCTTATTGAATTACTCTACTGAGTGAGCGACGTGGTTTGCCTACTGAGCGAGACAAACCGCATTCAATTATTTCTAGCTCGTTGAAAAGTTATATGAGTTATCAAATCTGTCCATTTGTTTTCATAAGCGTCGTCTATTTTAGCAAAAAAAGCGTATTTAGTTATCTAAATATAAAGTGAGAACAGTGCAAATAGTCAGCACGAAATTTTACAGTATTTTTGCAGATGGTTTTGGCCTCATTTCAAAACAAACCGCATATCATTTGCTTTAGTCGTTAAAAAGCTATGAGGTCCGATATGCGATTCGTTTTTTAGCCACCCCGTATATAACGACTCGAAATTTTTGGGAGGGAATGGCCGGCCATCTTTATGGATGACTTAGTTTTATCCAAAATTGAAAGCTGACAGAAAGCATCTAAAATGGCCCAAAAAACGACGTTTGATTTTACCGTAATCTTTAATTTTTGGACAATTTTTTGGCACTTTCTCTTAGGTTTCCGTCGGCGCCGCCACCAACCTAATTTTGATAGCAGGCCGGTCGTCCACGCCCCGCGTTGCTTGGTCGGCCCTGTTCGTTGAATTGGTTGGGGCGATGATTTTGCTCTACATTTTCGGCGTTTCGTTGCATTGTTTCAAATATTTGATGGAAAAACGGGCCTTTTTGAACGCGGCTGCTTCGTCGGGCCTCGTCGTTTTTCCTTTGCCGGCTTCTTGGCTGAACCCGTAAGAACGTTGTTTAAAATTCATTTATTCTAAAATTTATGTACAATTTTAAAATTTTTTTAAGAAATGAAAATTCATTATATATACCTACTTTTTATTATTACTTATTTATTAGGTGATATTTATTATATGTAGCAAAGAAAAATGCTCCGATGGAACAAAAAAAAGTCGAATATACTTGGGATTATGGATTATTAAGCAAGTATGTAAAAGGAGGGGACTATGGAAAAATCTACCTACAATGTCTACAGAAGTCACTAAGAAAAATATGCTCAGCTCTGGCATCCCAGCCTACAAAAGTCCAAAAATATGCTAAAAATCACACTTTTTCTAAGCAATGCAAAAATCGAAGTATATTTTGTGGCCTGCAGAAGGAAGCAGCACTTTTATATAAAGAATGAAAACAATGCGTGTATAGCTCAAAGCCAACAGCCTTACCAAAGCAATTAATGATGAACGTTCTGATTGCCGAGCGGCAAAACTGCATCAGAATTCTAATGTATACGTACAGCCCAATTTGTGTGGATAAAGTTTAGTTATAGTCCTTTTAAGTCGTAAATCAAGCAACGCTGTATTCGCTTAATATCGGTTTACAGCTGTTGAAAACGGATAATTAATTTAATGTGTATGTTACCTGCTCTTTGACCCTTAGAATGACTGCATCTTTGTGACATGCTAAGTTAGTAGTAATGAAATACTAATAATTTGATAATACATTTGCTAAAAGCATATCACTTTGTCTGCTATTAGCCACAGTATGAAGCAACTCAGAATTGAATGCAATCTGCAAAACTCGCATTAAATAATATGCTTACAAGCATACGTGCACAGTATGGGAATTCTGGGGGTGGTGAAATTATAAAGTGCCCTTTTTGGGCGCAAAGATGGTAAGTACGCGTCAAAAACATCGTTTTTTAGCTTTCTGAGGATGCTGTATCTTTCTAGAGCATAAAAAAAACAAAAAAATTTCGGGAAAAATTTAAAGAGACGGAACAAATTGAACAAAATATAGTCAAAACATGATTATGATGGCGCGAATCGCCAAAAATCTGGCGCTTTTGAACAAATAGATAGCTAAAAAGGCTTAAAAGCATCTTTTCTACAAATTTTTAGAAAATTTTTGATAACTTTTAAAAACTCGTTAATTCTAAGGGGGGTCGAAAAAAATTTTGCGAGAGGTGAAAATTTTTCTGGAGAGATGAAAACCCTCCAAACCCTCAAAATCATGTATGCTTACAAGCTATTATTTCGACCAGTTAAAGTTATTTCAATATTATACATCTTTTGTTTCAGAGTCCGCAGAATATACTCTAAATTTCGCGTTGCTTAGAAAAAGTGTGATATTTGACTTATTTTACGATTTTTCTAGGCTTGGATGCTAAAGCTGCACACATTTTTGTTTGTGACTTTTGTAGGCATATGTAGCATTTTCCTAGTCCCCTCCTTTTGCATCCTTAATAATCTACATATAATCCCAAGTATATTCGACCTTTTTTGTTCCATAGGAGCATTTTTCTTTACTAGTACCCCACTTTTAACTAGCATGATTTGAGCAAATCAGTCGGTAAACACATACGGTAACGTGCTAAAATAATGACAGTAGTCTAAAAACGCGGAAATAATATTGTTCTGAACATCAGCATTATCTTTTTTAAACAAGACAACCATACCTCATTTAAACCAATCAAATGTTTTCGGCGTAAACTTTACGCTACTACTGGGTATCAAAAACACTTAGACAATGAGATTCGTAATCCTGATGTTACGGGGGACATTTTGAAAAAAATAAGCTTCTGCAACACTCTGAATGTGAAGTAAATATTCAGTGTTAACATAACACAACTAATGGATGTAAAGAAAACATACAGTCAGATTCGTAATCCTGACCTTACGGAACATATTTCGAACAAAATTCACGTTTTGCAATGCTTTGGAAGTAAAGCAAATTGGTAGTGTAAACTTTACACACCTACTGGGTGTAGAGAAAACTAAGAATCAGATTCGTAATTCTTATGTTACATGGAACATTTTGAAAAAATTTAGCTTCCGCAATACTCTACAACTGAAGTTAATTTTCAGTGTAAACTTTACATAACTACTGGGTGTAAAGAAACCTACTGCTCAGATTTGTAATCCTGCCATTACGTGAACATTTTTTCAAAAATTTCATGTTTTAAAATGTTCTCGAAGCAAAATGGATTTTTTGTGCAAACTGCAGTTCCACAATAAATCAATAGTGTAAACTCTACCCAAGTGATGGTTTCATAGAAAACTAATAGTCAGATTCATAACCCTGACGTTACAAAATGAATTTTTCGAATTAAATTTTCACATCAGTAATAAATAAATAGTGTAAACTTTAGGCAATTACTTGGTTTAGAGAAAACTAACGGTCAGATTCGTAATTCTGATGTTACATAGAACATTTTGAAAAAAAATTAAACTTCCGAAATGCTCTAGAGTCGAAATTAATTTGCAGTGTAAACCTTACACAAATACTGGGTGTAAAAATATTTAATAGTCAGATTTGTAATTCTGACATTACGAGAAATTTTGAAAAAATTTCATGTGTTACAATAAAGCAAACTATATTCTTAGTGTAAACTTTGCAGTTCTACAGTAAATCAATAGTGCAAACTTTACACATATAATGGTTGCAAAGAAAACTCATAGTCAGGTTCATAATCCTGACGTTACAGTGAAGATTTTGACTAAAAAAAGTCACGTTTAGCAATGCTCTGTAACATGCACATTGGAGGGGGTGAGGGGGCTTTACTCCTCTACCCTGAAGGGTCAACCGGACAGGTACTGCCCGGCGATTTTGAGCTGATGGAACGTTTTTTGCATCATTTCTGAGCTTAAAAATAGTGAAACTGTCAAAACATTTTCCAGTGTTTCGCGCTTGATTAATACTTTCAAGTAGTTTTAACTCAAACAGCGCCCAAAATTGATAAATTTTTGCACTTTTTAGTGTTGAAAGTGATTTAAATCAATCAAAATGGACTAAAAATGCTTTTAAAATGCGGTATTACAGTGGTCGCCATGAAATATGACGCGCCATCACCCTCAGAATTACAATGGGTGGTGCGTCGCGAGCGCCGCGTTACGTCCATCATGCGCCATCATCTCTTTTTTCTATTCAGCGCCATTAACCTCCATCATCCCGTTAATCTGGCGATGCGGACGGCGCAATTTAGCTATTAATAGCGCCAACAAGGAAGCGCGCACGTGAATGCTGGCGCGCTTCCTTCTTGTTGGTGCTATTAATAGCTAAATTGCGCCGTCCGCATCGCCAGATTAACGGGATGATGGAGGTTAATGGCGCTGAATAGAAAAAAGAGATAATGGCGCATGATGGACGTAATGCGGCGCTCGCGACGCACCATCCATTATAATTCTGAGGGTGATGGCGCGTCATCTTCCATGGCGACCACTGTACCACGAAAAAACGTTTTATAGGCTATTTTGACCATTTTGATGGTTAAAATGGCAAAACATTTGTGAACGGTAAATTAACTGTTTTGATTTTTGAGATTCTACCCCTCCTCCTTTTGCTGACCCTCACCTTGTGCACCTAAGCTCTGGAAGTAAAATGAATTTTTAGCGTAAACTTTACACCTTAAGAATCACACAATATTTAATGTAATTAAACGCAGTCACGTTCACGCGTGATCCTCGATGTTTAGTACATCTTTTGTAATTAGTTTCGTGTCTATCGGGAGAAGTTGACAGACAAAAACCTAACAGAAACGTCTTTTTAACCCCTAAGTTGGAACTTTACACCTCTAAAAATAAGTCAGCATCAAGTGCAAAGAAACGCGACTATGTGCCATGTGTAAATATCGATAAAATACCTTATTTCTAAAATAGTTCGCACCATTCACTTTATAAGCGGAGTAGTTGATAGGCAAAAATATGCAAAAGGGTGTTTTTTACCCCAGTGTTTAAACTTTACACCATTAGAAATAACTTTATTAAGTTTGAAGAAACTAATCTAATTGCGATGTGTAAGCCTCGTGACGTACTTTATTTTTACAACACTTTGCACTTTCTGATTGATATCCGGCGCGGTAGATAAACGAAAGAAGGTGAAAACATGTTCTTGCGTCCACCTCCAGAGTGTAAACTTCAAACCGCCAGAACTAACTTATTATTGATCTTAAATGAACGCGGTCAACTTCATCGTGTAGCCCTTGAATCCTAGTACTTTTCCATAAATAGGTTTTCTGGGCAATTTTATACGAAAAATTAGGCTGACATAAACAAGTCGAAAACTCGACCAAAATGTGTCTTTTTATCCATTCAAAGATTCAAAAAAACAAAAAAGGTATATTTAGAAAATTCAGCCCTCTACAATTCTATACTATTAAAGTCTGTGAGGCTTCCATGCTGAGTTGTGTACCAGCTCCGGTATTGAGTGTAAAGAAAAAAGCTCAATCGAGTTTTTTTATTATCTATCTTTAAAAAAACCGCACCTCCCAATTTTATCCCGTTATATCCGTAGGGGGTAGACATATGTTGGGGTACCTAAGTTTATTATACCTAGGTACACGCTAACGCGCTACCTATGATAAGTTTACACTTAGCTGAATTTCACGTATCAAGGATACTGTAGTCTTAATGATTATTGAATATGTATTTTGAATATGCGCGTAACCGCTCGAAATTTAGGGGGCCTTGGCCATTTGGGGGGATTAGGTGGATGACTTCCAATTTTTACTAAAAACAGCCAAAAACACCGAAAAACGGCCGCGTAATTCGATTTTTTTCCAAAAAGGGGGTCAAAAATACTTTGGTTTTGCATAATGAGGGGACGACCGACTTTAGGTGGGGATACCCATAGGTGCACACGGTTAGGGTCGGCAGGGGGGGTGTGAAATCCCAAAAATCCAAAATAGTAAATTTGAAGTTCACGATTTTTTTCCTGTACTATCTAAATGGTAAAAACAGCCTATAAAACTTTTTTTCGTGGTAATATCGCATCTAAAAAGCATTTTTAATCCACTTTGACTGCATTATATCACTTTTAACACTAAAAAATGCAAAAATTCATTAATTTTGGGCGCTTTTTGAGTAAAAAGTACTTAAAAGTACTAATCAGGCGCGAACGTAAAAATTTTGGCGTTTTTACTGTTTTCGACCCCGAAATTGATTCAAAAAATGTTCCATCAGCTCAAAATCGGCTAACCTTTCAGGGGTTAATACCCACTCTCCCCCCGATGTGCATGTATGGGGATGCCCCACCCCGGTTACATGTATGATCCTAAAGTTATTATTTGGAATAGGAATAACTCGGTCATGCGAAGTATGAAAAATTGTCTTAAATTTTGATCTCATGGCCATGGGGAGGCTGGCTGAACCAGGCATCAACCATAATTCGAATTTTTGAAATTTATTCATTCATTGTAATTTTTCGATGCTAGTGGGCAAAGAAACTTTTTGTACTTTTTTGACAATTTAAAATTTTCGGACACAGCAGGCCCCTCAGAATTTGGGCCGCATCCGTGCTTCATTGTGACTCATTCAAATGTTGCGAAAATTATGAGAAAAATTTTGAAAATATAAAAATGGTGATATTAATGTAGCGAAATTGCAAAAATTTCTAATTTTTGTGATAAATTATACGTTGTAAAATAATTGTAAAAAAAATATTGAATTCCCACTTTTAAATGTAGAAAAACTGTAAATAAACCTGTTTAAAATCGTAGTTTTTTGCGTTTTTTTTTTGGTTAGAAACGCTAAGAAATGGTATTTTTGCCCCTGCCATCAAATCTGGAAAATTCAATAAAATTCATTAAAATGTAGTTAAAAATGACTGTTTAGCACTAAGCGCCTAGAAACATTTTTTAACTAAAAGATCGTTAAAATTACGTAAAGCAGACGTTTTTTAAAGAATTTTCGGAACATCGTGAATTACGGGGGGGGTGAAAAAAATATCTGTACAGGTTGAAGTTTGATCCCCCTCTCCCAATTTTTCCACAGCGACCGAACTCTTGGGGTCCGATGGGACAAAATGGCAAAAAAGCAGGAAGAATTCAATTCTGGGGTCTACCATAGTCTGCGGTGGGGGGGGGGGCGGGGGCGGATTTAGGGGGGGGCGCCCCCCCTTCCCATTGGCCCAAAATGGTGCGCAAAATTGAGCATTTTTGACCGATTTTTAGCGATTTTTGGGTTAAAACGGCTAATTGTTCCGCCCAAGTCAGGGTTCCGCCCCCCCCTTAGGGGTTCCGCCCCCTTAGGAAAATCCTAGATCCGCCACTGGGGGTGGGGGCATTTCGGATTTTGAGGGCGGGGTAGAGTAAATTTAATTTTAGAAATTTTTATTTAATTGTATAATTTATTTTTTAAATTTATTTTATTTATTCACTTATGAAGATTTATAAATTAATTAGCTGCCTTGTACCAAATTTCGAGCCATATTTTGAGCTTAATTACTTTAAGACAAAGCTCCCATCAAGCGGAAGCTTCTTACGACGTACCCCCGGCTTATCCTGGCCCAGCTCAGGAAAACAAGGCATCGTTGGGTCCTAAGCAAGAGGCTGAGTCGGCGCCACCATCTTACGAAGAAGCTAAGAAGCTGCGCGGCACAGATCCTGAAAATCCGGTGTAAACTAAAAATATTTTCCGATCACCGAAATCCGGAACTGCACTTTTTAAAATTTAGTGTAAAGTGCTATGCATAACGAACTTACGAAACGCATGCGCGACTTTACACGGCACTTAGTGTAAAGCTTTTTCATCCGACTGTTTCTCTCGGTTTACACAGTATGCTTAACTTTTCGGTGTATAATGGTCTATATTTATTAACATACTTTCGAAGAACAATGTATACGCCATATTTTTACGTAGTGCCGAACGCTTTTTACTTTACACTCTACACCTCACTTTATTTTCTTTCATTTTATTAGAAGGAGCGGACGGAAATTTAAGCGACTTATGTATCTAGTGTCATTTATATTTAGTGTGAAGTAGTTGAAAATTAAGTAGCTTGAAGTGAACAGTTTGCAATTACTATTTTCACTTTATTTTGACGCGTTTTTCTTGTGTTTTTGCGTCAATCGCTGAAGTAACACGTCGACTTTCGTGTACACAATAATTTTTTTGTTTGGATCATGCTAATGTAACAATGTAGTTTAAACTTGGAGGATTTTAACAATCTAGCCGTAGCTATGTTACACATTTATTCGCTTTCACTCATGGGCGTGGGAAGGAGGCTGAGAGGAAGGTTTAGATCACAGTTGTTCTTGGGGCTTTGACCCCTCTAGAACCCCGCAAAATGGCTGTGAACGAGCCCCTCCCCAGAATTGTCGATTTCTACAAAAAAAATCGTAAAAAGTGTGCTTTTTACAGCGTTTTTAGCTAATTTTTGACAAAAGTATCAAATTTTCGGTGGTTCGCGCCACAAACGCATTTTTTACGATTTTTTTGTTCAATTTACTCGATACTTTCGAGTTTCTTATCTTTTTATGTAACACATCGTTTTTTTAGCCTGAAAAAGTACCTTTTAAAATTTTTTTGGACCCGAAATCCCCAGTATTCCCATTTTTGCATGCATGTACGAATCGTCTTTGAGAATGTGAAGAAGCCTTAAAATCGAAAGACTACAATAATTGGATTTCGGCGCTATTTTTTGCCATTTGACCTTATCGGACCCCCAGAATTTGGTCGCCGTTGCCCATGTATATTCGCGTCTATGTATTTAGTAAGGAACGCCCTTTTTCGCTTCTTCGACAGGCACGTAGCTGGCCATTCTATTTTGGGGGGACCAACACCAATTTTTGGGGGGAAGTAAGCCCAAAAAAGCCAAAAACAGCACAAAATAACGTTTAAAAAGTCCTATTTTTCCGATTTTTATGAATTCTTTTTGTGGAGGGGTCCGAATCTCCCATCCCCCTATTCCCCGGAGATACGTGCCTGTCCTTCGTGGTCATATGGTATAAGATTAGAATGGACCAAACTTGTCGAGGTATAAAGATCGGTTTCGTTGGATATTCTATCGTCACACGTTAATTTGCATATTTTCGGTTTTGGTTAATCGCGCATCGTCCGTTTCGGCTTTTTTATCAATACATAACTTCTTTTTGTTTACACTACAGTGTTAATAACTTTACACTTATTAATTCAAGCGTTATCTAATTTTTAAGGGGCATACATGATATGGGGGTGGGGATTTTCGCCCCATTAACACTTTTTCAATCCCGCATATTTTCACCCCCCCCCGAATTCGCAATTTTCCAGAATAAATCGAAGAAAACGTCATGGTTCAAGCGTTTTTAGCGACCTTTTTCAATTCGACTGTATCAATTTTTTCGTCGGTTCGCGCCAGACGGCTATTTGTGCCTGCAATTTGTTGAATTTTATTGATTTTTATTGAAAAGTTACTTGTTTTTATCATATAGGAAGATAGGGCATCGTTATAAACGTCTAAAAATGATTTTTTACTCGTATTTATCGATTTTTACCCCATAGAAGAAAAATCGATTTCATCCCCCTATAATTCCCATGCTGTGCATATATTGTTATGTGACGGGACAACAGGCATGCATGACCTTGGGGTTTCACCCCCCCACAAAATTTTTCTCCCCTTCCCCTAGAAATTTTTTCACCCCTGCGGAATTCTTAATTTTTCAAAAATTTGCTCAAAATTCGTAGAAAGTGCTCTTTTGAGTCTTTTTAGCCATTTAGTAGCTCAAAAGTGTCGAATTTTTGTCGCTTCGCGCCATATTTTGTTCAATTTATTCTTTTTTTTAAATTTTTTTCTATCTTTTTATGTTCTAGGAAGGTGGAGCATTGTCAGAACGCCGAAGAACGATGTTGTCCACTATTTTTGAGCCCAAAACGCGCTTTAAAATTTCCCTCCCCCCTATTAAAATTCTTATGCTGTACATTTCTATTAACAGGAAAATTAGAAAATCTTCCACCCAAAATCGATCGTTCCCATCCTCCCAGAGACTGAGATTTCTTTTACCCTTCCCTCATTTTCTACAAAATCATATCATTTTTAGGTACTTTTTTGTCCCAGAAATTGAAAGTCATTTGGTCCCACCCCTTAAGATGGCTGTCTACTCCCTTCCAAAATTTCAGCTGTTGAGTAGGGCCTGGATTATGCATGATCTTGGGGGGGGGGTGTTTTCACCCCGTGAAAAATTTTCACCCCTCCCCTCCAGAAATTCATTCACATCCGCCCCCAGAATTCCCGATTTTTCGGAAGTTTCCGAAAATTTGCTGAAAATTCGTTGAAAAGGTGGTTTTTTTTAGCATTTTTAGCTATCTATTTGTTCAAAAGTGTCGAATTTTATTCTCACGTTTTGTCCAATTTATTTGAGTTTTGATTTTTCCAAGTTTTTCATGCTCTATAAAGATAAAGCTTCGTCAGAAACGCCGAAAAACGAGGTTTTTGGCGCGTACCCACCATTTTCAAGCCCAAAAAAGGCACTTTAAAATTCCAACCCCCCCCCCCAGAATTCTCATGCTGCGCATGTCAGATCAGGATAAATTACAAATTTAGCTTGTATTTTTAATTAAGCTCTATATTTTCAAATCAGCTGCAATTAAAACGCTTCGTCAACACACTTGGGCGTGTGGGGAGGGGGGTATGCACCCCCCCCCCCCCCCCGAGAAACCAAAATACCCCCAGGATTCGATTTTAAAAAATTTTTTCGTTTTTTTCGCAATTTTTTGATGCCAATGGATAGTGCTCGATGAGAAACGTCGAAAAATGTTGTTTTTTCGCCATACCACCACTTTTAAGGCCATTTTTTGACCTTTGAAAAATCTTGCACCCCCCCCCCAGAATTTTCTTGCTGCCCACGTGTGTTCGTCAATTGTTTTATTTTAATTTCTAACATCTCGCTGAATGCAGTGTTACTTGCTAGTATAATCGGTTTATCGGTTTCACACAACTTTGGTCATAAATTTTAAAACTATCTACGGCAATAAGCTGACAGATTGCAATTATAGCATTGATCTGATATATAAATATCGGAGCCCTCGGCCTACTGCCATCGAAAATTCTTGGAATTTACGCACGAAGTTTTGTGAAACAGACTATAGTAATCGTGCGCTTTATTTATTTAGCAGCTTCGTCGCTCGCGTCTTATTTGCTATGCATTGGCGTTGGAATTATCGCATATTATGTATGCATGCAATCATCTTGTGCTATAAGTTGCGTTGCGTTTCAAATAAATTTGCTTGATTAGCTTACCTCGAACGGTTGAAGACGAAGGGCCAGGGTCGGAATTTTGGGCAATTCCAAAAACTTTCAATGGTCAGAATTATTAAAAGGACTATTTTCAGCCTTTTTTCGAGCTTTTGACACCTAATTTTCCCACGAAATTTCGATAAAAACGAAATTCCGAGAAACCAAGAACAGCAAGTAACTTACCTCGATTAGCGATTTGTCGATTATTTCAGGTATCAGATGAATTGCTGCTAAAAAATGCAAAATGTTTGGTGTTGTATGTACATGTACATAGCCGATTACGCAAGGGTCTTTCGGATCCTGGTAGTCGGACCGAAACTATGGCCGGCTATATGTATGTATAGTCTGTTTCATTTATATGTTTTCTAAAAAAGTTAGCCTACAAAAGTTTTAAAGTAACGCCATTGTTGTGATATTCTACAGTATTATATCGAGTTAGGGTGAGACATTTTACCATTGCGAATCCGCATTGCTGCATCAAAGTTTTAACCCGCCTTTGTAGCCTAATTCATGCAGATTAAATTCAAAAGAAAACCTCAAAATCAAACGAAACAGACTATCGGTACCTACAGTACATATTACGAGATTACAAAAGTCCAACCATCACCGGCCGCGAAATCTTCCCTAGCCCTCAACTTATGTGCGGCCAACCTTAAAAGTCAATTTCTGTAAGAATCACCCCGGCGCTGTATTAAGGACGAAAGTCAAAATTTAACCTACCATCTTGTTAACAAATTTTGCACAGTCTTTAATGTTGAACAACATGGCATAAAGCGTTTTGCGCAAAACACGTTTTTAGCTGGAACATCAAGCTCAAAGTTTGAAAAATTGGGACTTTTTGTCAAAAATGACTGCATTTACTCTTATGACTATAACTTTTTAACGATACATTATATATGGGTCAACTTTTTTAAATAAATGAGGAAGCTTTGTGCTGCATTTTTACACTCAATTATTGTCATTAACTCGTCGGGTTAATGAATTATATTTGACTGATAGCGAAAAAGTCAGATTATTTCCACTGAACAATTTCAAATTTTGTTCTATATCTCCTATACTGGATGCGAGTGATTCTTAAAATTTCAGTATGATGTGGCATTTTGCCTCAGTGTATGTGTGACAAAAAATTTTGAGCAATGAGTCTTCATGCAAGTCACTTTAATGCGAGTTTGACCAAGCGTTCATGCCCAAAAGTTCACTCCTTCTCACACACCAGCTAATAAAAAGTCTAAAAATTTTAGAGTAATCATCCACTTAGTCTCTTAATCTAACTGGCGGAAGAATGTAAAAGTCATCGAATTATTGATTGAATAATGATCCTCAAAGCAGGTGCAAGTCATGTAGGAATGACTGATTATTAGCACATTAAATTGTTCTTTTCTCACTCATACCTAACTCCTGCATTAGACATGGGACATTCTCGAAATTCTTATATAATGTGACATTTTGCCTTTATTGTATTAGTGAAAAATTGCGAGAATTAATGAACCGCCTTATGAATTACGGTTCTTGACATTAATACTTATACTAGCAAATGGGGCGCTTCGCTGCCCCATCTGCTAGAGTGTTTGTAAACAAATAATATCTTGACCAGTAATTAGTATAAAAAATTGAATGACTCTGCAATGGATCGGCGAGCGGTTTTTATATTTTTGTCTGTGACACGGAGCCTTATATATTCTGTTTCATATTATTTTATGCGTACATAGATTTTATTATTTTTTCGAATTATAATAGCTGAGCTGAGCTGCCTGGCGTTGCCCGGGCTGAACTTAGGCCTAATAGCTGTATGGGATTGAGATGTCTCTTGTATTTTTTTATTTTTCGGGACTTTTGATGTTTTTGTATATTTTTTAAAAAAATTGTTGGTAAAAACCATATTGTATTTTTTTAAATTTTTTAAAACTGTCTTTTATCAACCATTTCTTTGATTAAATCCATATTTTTGACGTTATAGAATGGTTCTGAGAATTCTTTATCATAAATCGTATTTTTGATGTTCTGGAAATTATACCATTAGATGGTTTGGGATGTTTAAAAATTTTGTTTGATTATAACCATATTTTTAACGTTTTGGAATATTAAAAAGCGTTTCTGGTCCAAAACCATACTTTTGATGTTTTTGAAGGTTTAAAAATTTTTTTTGGTCAAAACCATATTTTTGATGTTTTATGGTGTTTAAAAATCTTTTTTGGTCAAAACGATTTTTTTGATGTTTTGGGATGTTGAAAGATTTTTTTGGTGCACACCATATTTTTGATGTTTTGGGACACCTATCTTACAGCACAGGATATGTTAAAGCACTTTTAAATTATCGACACATCCATGCTTTGAAGCACTTTTGATGTTCTGGAAATTTGTTTAATCAAACCCATATTTCTGATGTTTTGGGATGTTTTGGAAACTTTTTTCGTCAAACCATGTTTTTGATGTTTTAGGATGTTTTGGAAAATTTTTTTGGTCAAACCATATTTTTGATGTTTTAAAAATTTTTTGTTTGTTGTAGCGAAGGGTGTCATATATCACGTGATATCTCATATCACTCATATGTTATAGCTGATGGTATCTCCTATCATATATCACTGCATGTTATGGCACAGAAAGGGTATCTATATCACACCTATCTTATAGCATTGCCTATCTCGTGGCACAGGGTATCTTATATCCCATCCTATCTTATAGCATTGCCTATCTCGTAGCACAGGGTATCTTATATCCCATCCTATCTTATAGCATTGCCTATCTTGTAGCACGGGGTATCTTGTATCACGTCCTATCTTATAGCATTACCTATCTTGTAGCACGGGTGTCTTTTATCACGTCCTATCTTATAGCATTGTCTATCCTGTAGCACAGGTACCTATCACATCCTATTGTATAGCATTGCTTATCTTGTAGCACACGGTATCTTATTTCATGTCCTATCTTATAGCCAGGCATGTAGCTGTGGGGGACTGGGGGGTCCGGACCCGCCCGAAATTCAGAAAAAACCATAACCCGAAAATAGTGTAAACCGAGTTTTGCTCCTTTTTAAAATTTTGCGAAAAATCGGTCATGTCCCAAAAAATGCTATGCTTACATAGGGCTGCCTCCCGCTCCACCCCTGTATAGGGTGACTGGGTGGTGCTGATCAAATTTTAATGTCGCTACGGATCTTTCCCCTGGTAGGCCGACCTCGGGTCAAAACGTCAGCCCACCAAATATTATGGAGCCGTAGCCAACCCCGAACAAACAGACATGCAGACAAACAAACTTTCACAATTCGCATTTATTGCTCGATTGAATAAAAATTACAGTACATATTGTTTATGGTCATTTGCGAATTGTGCATAGAAGGATCAAGATTTATAGTACCTACCTACATATATAATTCAATTATTATTTTATGTGCATTTTGTGAGTGCTTTCCATTAAGCAACTACTCATTCCATTTTGCTCTGTCTTCTTTTGCCTCGTTCTTCCGTTTATGAGGCAACTCAACGGCAAAACTGTGTACAATGTCCAACTTTGCCCTCATTGTAAACAAATGCAAAAAGTTGCATATTAAATTAGCCGCTAGAAGCAAAAACATTCGGATTTGTATTTTCGAAAGCCGCAGTTTGCTGCTTTCTTTCGAAAGCCGCATGTTTGCTGCTTTCGATTGCTTCACATTAAATTTCGCGCGCGCTGGTTTACAATGTCAAAAATTTTGACTTGGTGCAAGCTCTTTTTCAGTGATTAATCATGTTTATAAGTACCCGTACGTGATTTCCTTTCAGCCCGTCTGATACATGTTTTACGATGCCAGATCATATATTTAAAGTAGTGAACATGGAATCAGCGGTCCCAGAAACCCTAGGGGCCAAATTTTGGAAGCAACAGTCAATCTGTGCTTCTGCCAAAAGACAAAAACCTAAATTTTACGCTATGCATAGAGTTTCTTTGGGCTCCCGTATCTCAAAAACCAATCTGTGAATTTTCTTCAAATTCTACAGTAAGGTCAATCGTAAGATATCCAATAATTGGTGAAAACTTTAAAAAAATTTATCCGCTGCGATTTGAGATATCTGATAAAATACACTTGTGAATCCCGTTTTTCTTACGGCATCACATCAGTTTACACTGTAGTGTAAAGTGGTTTACATCAGTCGATAGCGCATAAAAAGTTGATTTAGGGTGGCTTAAAATTTTACCCTGCGGCAATTGCGTAAGCGGCTAGAGCTACCAAAACCTTCTACATAAATCCGTAGTTTCCGGGTTTCAGGAGTCCGATCGAGCCATTTTAAACAAAAAATTGTAATTAGCGCCCGAGAATACCCATTGAGTGAAAAAATAAGTATCACAAAATTATCCAGTAAAAACTTTTTTGCCTCACGCACACACACACTTACACACAACTCGAAATTAATATTATAGATGAGGATTATTGGATTATTAACACAAAAATCTATTTGTTTAATAGCTCCCACGCCAGTCATTGGTACTGTAAATACTGGGGCCCGTTGTCTACTAGAATCGACACGGACACTCCCTAGTATTTGCCTTCGGGAATTACTTTACCTACGCAGCTCTTAGTGCTGGCTAGGTTCTGCAAGTTCGCAGGGCGACTCTGAACCCAACGGCCCTCAGTGACCTACGACTTCGACTTCCTCAGTTCTTATATTGCTGACCGCTTTCCGTCGGAAGTCTCAGCAGCTACACCCTATGTCCTAGCTCTAAGTACCTACCTAACCCCGGAATGCTCGCAAGGTCAGTTGAGCTATGTGTAGATAGTGTATCTACACGTGCCGTTTACACTTACGGCCTTTGTGCACCTTAGTGCACCAATCCCGACCATCCGGTCATTTGTTTCCACTTTGGCGACCCAGCCATATTTTTAGATCGACGATATGACATGCGGAGGCATTCCGACCACGCAGTGTCAATTGGTTGGACTCTTGTCGCTAGGTGTCGCGAGGGATACTATTATGCGACCTTGTTTACTGTGGAACACCCCACAAGTCCCTTATCAATTTTTACATTTAAAACATAGGCGACATGACCGCTATTCACGTTGAGCCTGTGCGGAGACCTGGAAAATCTATGTGCAAGTAGCACACAATTTTTGTCATAAACACATTTTACAATAATTTCTTCTTCTATTACTGTGGGCCAATCCCCCTTAGGATTATTAGTTGGTTGGTGCCTGTTTGGCTTTTGCTTTTGCGGCGTGTCATCTTCGACTATATTAGCGCCATTTGTTGTTCATTGTTTTAATTCGGTAAAAGCACAAAATCCACTGCTTAGGGGTGCATTATATCGCAAGCAGTCAGGAATTGGGACTAGGCCGGCCGTAATATTATTCCTTGCCGGATTTCGTTGGGTAAATACTTTATTTATCGTTTTGTGCAAAATTCACAATTCCTTTTTCATACCAAAAATCTATAAAAATTATTACATAATTTCTATAGTGGATGACAGCCCGGAATAGAGCTCTTTGTTGTTGTGTTTTAAGTACAGAGTGCTAGTGGAACCAGAATTCATAAGTAGTTTCGCCATAGGTAATCTGGTGCGAAACCTTTTCGATTCTTTTCGCGAAAAATCATTCTTTTGGTCTAAAAAGGTCCAAGGACCTAGGGCGAATACCGGGATTATCTAATTATCTCCTGGTTAAGATCCGCGGTCGGCATCCCCTTCCCATTTTCTCCATAGGTATCGGACCAATTACGTCCGTGGAGATTTTAGGTAGTAGGTATTCAGGGTCAGTTTGGAAGAGTGCAGGTTTTTACCGCAGCTTCTTGACCAGCGCTAGTTGTAGCATAGGTACTTAGGTAAATCCCGAAGGTACTTACGGGGGTTCGCTGCTTTCGTAGTTGTTGTGTGTTGGGTATCTTCTCTGACGGCGTGCTGTCAGTTTAGTTATCCGTACATACTTCAAGTGCTAAATCAGCCAATTCATTTGCGCGCGCTAAGATACTCCAATAACTAGGAAGCGGGCGAAACCACCTCTAAGTTACATATGTATCTCAACCCACTCTCTAAGTTGATGATTTAACTTGTTTTCCAATGTCAACCAGTTCCGAAATGTTTTGGGTCCCTAGTTTGTGTAGCACTCTTCCGCTCTAACACGCGTGTGTAGTACTAACCGACTACTCGGGCTCTTGCTCACTTTCTGCGCTAATATTCGATATGATTGAGAAACAATATAACATTAACCTCACGGGTTTAACTTCAAAGTATACAATTTCAAATTGTGTAGTAGCACCTCTGCTACAAGCTAAGTCAGATATATTGAAGCGTTAGAAAGTTGTAGTCATAAAAGTAAATATAGTCATTTTTGACAAAAAGCATCAATTTTTCAAACTCTGAGCTTGATGTTCCAAGCGGAAAACGTGTTTTGTGCAAAACGCTTTATGCCATATTGCTCAGTGTTAAAACCTGTACAACATATGTTTAATTGAGGGTAGGTTAAATTTTGATTTTCTGCCGCCGGGGTGAACCTAACAGAAATTGACTCTTTATCTTAAGGCGGTAACCTCGGGGGTCTGACGGAGAATTGCGCCAAAAATTCAATTATAGCTGCTTTCTGCGGGATCCCCGAACCTTACCTGTGCATCATGCGCTGCAGGGCTGGCTGAACCGCCCATGCAATTCTTACTTGTGATTTTCACTCGTTTCCTACGTTGAAGGATAGAGCAAGTCAAACGAGATGTAGGTACGTATATATATGTTCATAATTTTTGGTCCAGACGCAAATACATAGGTAGGTACATCTTACACATGTAGGTGTACTACGTGTCGTTATACCTGTAATACACGAGAAAAAAATTTTTCTGCTCCTCAAACTCCAGTTGAAATGGAAAAAGAGGCTCATGTCCATCCCCCGCGAGCTTATCCCGTTTTTCGCTTTCACATATCTAGCGAAGTAGGTCAGATATAATATATGTACCTTTGAATAACTTCAACGGTTTGCGATCGAATTCACATCTCTTCATCCTAGCTATATTATACAGGGTGGGCCATATAAAACGATTCGCATATTGGTAATAATAACTTCTTGAATACTTGACGGAATTTAACGTTGGTTGGTTTGTCTGAAAGCCTAGTGCCACCGTGTAGGAAATTAATCAAAGTTTTAGACATGCTGGTTGACTTTTTATCGGTTTACACTAAATTTAGTGAGTCGTTTTTTCCAAGACTTTTCAGCGTCACCGCATAAAATAAGCCATCTTTACAACATTAGTCTTCAACAGAAATCGATAATTAAACGCGGTTTGTTTTAACGATATTGAAAGTGTTTGTTTATTAATCTATCCATTTTTATTTTGATTAGTTGAGTCTGTGTGAAACAAGCGCACTTCTGCTGCGGGTTGCTATTCATTATCAACGTTTTTGATTTGCAGTTGCCAAAACGCGTAATTTTTGATAAAGCTTTATCATTTCAACAGTAACCCAAAATGCCGCGAAGAAAATTATTTACTTCGGTGATAACTAAATAAAGTGGCCTAAGGAATTTCACTCAACTTAATTGTTAAAAAGTGCTGCAGTTTTCATGACTCGAAAAAGCGACTTTTACCAAATTGAATTTAGCTGCTGGACAAGGCTGTAAGTATAATTATCACTATAATTCCTCAATGCAGTGATGATAGGCTTTTTGTCAAAGCAAACCGCATTCTCCATTTGCTTATGTAGTCAGTATGAAGTCACAAGGTCCGATAGGCGATTCGTGTTTTTATGGCCCACCCTGTATTACTCTCGATTACGTCGGTCGCGTGGCAATGGATGCATCTGCCGCATGTTTTCTAGCCCTTTTCGGCCTTCAGCGTTTTCCGGACATTGTGTTATTTCAATTTTTATTTTCCCCATCTTAACATTGACCTATAAAATTTCTTATCCATCCAACATCGCCATTAACAATTATATAGCATTTTTACCGCCTTTTCAATTTTTCGATCCGAAATCCAGGCCCGCAAAAAACCTACTGCGCAATTCACGTAACATACGCAGATACAATCGATAATTTTTTTCGATAAATTTCATATGCTTAGTTGTGTGTGCTAGTCACCCGCCACAGGTGCACTGTTTGAAAAAAAATCACTTTTATCATTGTTTTTCCAAATAAAACAATATGCTCCGCACAGCGTATAATGCAGTGAAATTCATTCAACAAATTTCTTGAATGTCAACAAACGGGAAGCACGCGTTATATCGTCTGAAGGTATACAAGTAATTCGAGAAAAACGCGAATACAATTAGCGCTCGAAGGAAATTAATCATGCGTAAAAAATATATCATCAAGATACGGTAACTTTTGTATATTACATGGCAAAATAAAGGCGCTAAAAAAGAGCAGCGCGGCTTTATAAGATTGTGTCTAGTAAATGCAACGCGAAACGCACAGCTGGGGCCTTGCACAGCTCGACTGCTCGGCCGAAGTCCAAAATCTAATCAAATCAATTAATTAAGCGGTTGATTACATTTTTCTAATTTGTCGTACACTTTTCTAGGATAATAAATATTTGTACTTCTTTTTTGTATGTTTTATTTTTTAAATTTTTCTTTCACATTAGATTGTAGGCACTAGCACCCACGCCCTGGGCAATCACCCAATTCGGTTGGCTCAGAGGACGGGCCGAAACTTGAGCAGGGTCGTCTAAACGGGGAGCTATGTTTTGTACACTAAAACCCGAAAATCCAACGTTTGGGCCGGAAAACGACTTCTTCAAGCTAGATAACCTTTCCCGTATCAGGAAAACCTTTTTTGGACCCGAGTCACTACTTTCTGAGCCACGACAACCACCTTTACAAGCTGGAAATTTCAATGTAATTACAGTAAAGTGTAGGCTGTGACCATATTTCACCGCACTGCACAGTATGGGCATTGAGAGTATGAACCAAAAAATTTTTTTTTACTGATTTGGGTTTGAGCCAAAATTCTTAATATCAAAAAATTGTGTAAATTGAGGAAGAGATCCTTAAAACACGTAAAACGTGTATGGGGAGACCAACATTGCTTGCTTAGGTATGCTAGTACCCAAGCAGTAATAGGAGGATAAATTGGGTCAAAACGGTGGACCTGGATCGACTATTATCGCATGCTCCCTTCAGCGGCAGCCTCGAGTTTCATGAATTTACAAAACGCACGCACATTTTTGGGCAAATTTTCAAAATTGCGCATTTATAAGCAATTTTCTAAACGGATGGAATAAAATTAAACACAGAAAAACGCCAAAAATGCTATTTTGCGCGCTATTCCTCTTTTATATTTCCAGCCCTTTAACGCAACAGAATTTTTTATCGCAGTCCAGCTGTGTTCCCCATTCAAAATAGTATAGCAAAAACAAAAATAAACGACACAATCGAAAAAAATATGTTCAATTTTGGAAATTCGGCCTATTGTCGAGTTACAGTTTCAAATTTCCGCGGAAATTTTCCAGCAAAACGCTCAGAACGTAATCGAACGGCAAAATGGTTGCCAATTGCACTAAGCTCGGCGCTTTGCAATTATTTACAGCGTTACCGCAACTCGAACGCATTATTTTGTCTAATCGATACGATTTGTCGCAAGAGGCACAATTAATTATACCTGAATAAATAAATTAAATGCAAAAGGTGCGATTCAAGCTATGAACTGATACGATATAATGAAAAATTGAATGAAAATTATAAAATTAAAATATTAAATTTAGAAACGAATTACAAAAGTATTAGGAAATGAATTTACTCAACTAAACCAGATAAATGAAACATATCATTTACGGCGTACTAAATTCACCAGTTCGGGTATAATTTTTATTGCCACTTACCGTAGATGCACAGCAAGGCCGATCTGGGGTAAGGGTCAGCCGGTCTGGGATGGGGATCAAAAATTGAGCTTTCTGGGCCAAAATAACCTCAAAAGCTAATATAAGCGTTAAAATGGCGTTAAAACTACGTTATTACACAGTTTCTGGTCAATTTAAAGCACTTTTGAAGAAAATTTTCAAATTACATCCGTTTTTGGCCTTCATTTTGCCTCATTTTCCACACAAAATTTTCCATTGTTCCATTCTGAGAGGTCTATTAAACCCCCCGAACCCCTCTTCCCACGTGCATGCCTACTCATGACCGGTTGGTTTCTCTCACCAACCCAAGTTCGATCGTCCTGCATCTCCCAAACATTACGATTTCGTCTCAACCGCTCACCTCCCCCGAATTGGGCAAAAAATTGCGTTTTAAAACCATTTTAAAGCCTTTTTGCCACCTTGACTAGAATAGTAGGCTGTTTACGCCCCCGACCCCTTAAAACTGACCAAATATCACACATGGGCGTGGAAAATCGGATACCCTTTATTGAGAATTTAAAAAACTCCGAAGAACCCAGAATTGAATGTTTCTCTCTCGTCTTTAGACATTCTTTGATGCGCGATGTTTTTTAACCCTATCGTCAATTCTTGAGCCAGTTTATTGACCTTAAACATTTTTTGGACCTAACCAGACCCCGCGAATTTCGGCTCTGCCCATGTTTGCCGACTACATCTTCTCAAGCCGTTACTACACGCATGAGTTCTAAAACAAAAAATTCCGCTGAATTGAATTTTGGACATTTTTGTAGTTTTACTTCACCCAGATCCCCGGATTCGGCTGCTGACCATGCATACTTAGTCGCCAAACAGAAAGATTGCGAGGACTAAGACTGAAAAAATAGATACTTGTATTCCTTGTCACTAATGTCAGTTATACTCGTGTCCACACATGGGCGTGGGGGGATCTGGGGGGTCTGGACCCCCCAGAAAACCAAAAGACCCCCCCAGAAATCAATTTTTTGAAAATTTTTTCCGTTTTTTTCGCAATTTTTTGATGCCAATGGATAGTGCTTGGTGAGAAACGTCGAAAAATGGTGTTTTTATCGCCATATCACCATTTTTAAGGCCATTTTTTGACCTTCAAAAATCTTGGACCCCCCAGAAGCCAGGTTTATATGCATTCAAGGGTTTTTCATCGGTAAGTATTTATGATTTGATAAGGGGCTTGGGTCCAGAACGGGGCTTCAAACGCCCCAGAGAGAAAAGAGGTAAAATTTTCCAAGAAAGATAAGACACATTGAGACGACTGCACGACATAATGCTAACTTCATTGACCATTCTAGCTAAACAGGAGTAATACTCTGCTGCTAATCCCTAATACTAGGATCGGGATAACCTCATGACCGGCCGTGCGGTGCACCTATGCACGATTAGGACTGGATGCAAACTAAGTCTAAGCCAAACATACGGGAGCTTATCGTATCCAAAAACGAAATAAGATGCAAAGCTCGTTAAATGATCGTGATATAAAATGTGGGTCTTATCACTTTTGTGAAGGGCAAACTTACTCCTACGTCAGATCGTCAATAAAGACGGGCAAAACAATGTGCATGACCGCTAGAAGGATTGAAATCCAGGAATCTTAACATACCGAAAAGTCGTTGTAAACGCTTAGAAGGAGTAAATATAAGTTAATGACTCTATAGATGCAAAGTTTGGGAAAACGTTTGGCTGTGTAGAAAATTAGGCCTCTGACTGGACCCCATGAGCCTGCGCTGATCATTCTGCGCGCCCTTGATTCGCACGTAAAATAAAAAATTCCTGTTTCTAATTTAGCTATAAGTTGCGCATTTGCATTTTCTTTTTTCTAATTTTTATGAGAAATTAAGCGAATTTCCAAGGATCGAATGTAGCGATTTGCCCGGGTAGGCCCCGAGACCTCGGTGGCAGACGCACAGCGCAGACAGAGACCATACGTGTAACGGCTCGAAATTTCTGATGGGGGTCCCCGGTCATTTTCAGGGGTGAGCTCCAATTTTTCGCCAAAAATGGCCAAAAAACGTCTGAAAATGGCCAAAAAATTTCGATTGTTTCCAAAAATAGGGGAGGGATCAAAAATTCTCTGGCTTTGGGGGGATAGGGGAAGACCAAATTCGGTTGGGGATCTTCCCCACCCCCAGTTACATGTATGCCAGAAACCCCCTTTTCAAAAATCGCCCAGAGCCTTTCTTAACACTCCTGTTGAAAAATAAATTTCGGCGCCAACCACACACCTTCCCTTCCCTAGGACCATACATGGTATAGGGGGCCTGAGGGTTTTCATATAACGAATTTTCGATTCTTCAAGTTTCCAAAAATTTCATGAAAATTCGTAGAAAAAATGTTTTTAGAGCGTTTTCAGCTACCTATTTGCTCGAAGTGCCAAATTTTCGGAGCTTCGCGCCATATGCTCACGTTTTCACTATATTTTTGTCTAATTTACTCGACTTTTTCTATTTTTCTGAATTTTTCAATGGTTTTGCTGTAGAAAGACAGAGCAGCGTCAGAAACGCCCAAAAACGATGTCTTTGACGCGGATATAACATTTTGGAGCGCAAAAAAGCAATCCAAAATTTCAACCCCCACCCTTTCCCCGGAATTCCCATGCTGTGCATGTATGCCTAGGACCATGTATAGTCTGGCTGTAACCCAGAATCCGAACGACCCCCGGCGGAATTTCCGAAATGAAATTTTCTTTTTTAGACTTAAACTTGAACGAAATTTGTCCAATACGCAGGCGAAAGTGCTGTTTCGATCAAGAATTATACCTTTTTCCGAACCACCTTGCTTGTATTCCATTTGCAAGCAAGACAAGCAAAATGAATGCTGGCAACCGGGCAACATCCGCGGGTCGTCCAGAATAAATTTGCATATTTGGCAAGTCAGGCGATCGCGGACGATCGACGACGATTTAAAATCGCATAAATTGAATTTTTTGGGCGATCCGGTCGTACCGCTGCTATCGTTGGCGTCGTCTTTTCTATCCGATGATTTTTTTACTACAGTAAGTGACAAGAGATGCTGATCGGGCGAAGCGTAAACCGCAGAAATGACCTCTTTGGCCGGCGTTGTTCTGCTCCGCAACTTGGCCGCCAATTTGGCGGTTTGGCAGTCGTCCAAATAGCAGGATAAGCGATCGCATTCGGGTATTTTACGAAACAAACACCTAACCCAGGCGGCGAGGACACCCCTTAATTAAATTAAACAGAATAGACAAAAATAAAGAAGCTTAATCACCAAGCATGTAAACAAAATAATGAAACAGCGGAAAGACGGGCCCCTCCCGAAATGAGAAAAATGTAATCTTCAAAAAGGGTTCCCGAAGAAGAAAAATTAAAAGCTCTCGAAGTCTACTAAAAATACGCCACGACAGGTTTCCGGCACACTTTTGAGGTAGTAAACCAAAAAGACTTGAATATGGTACACATTTTTATTTACTTGTTATGAAAAACTCTGAAAGTATATACAACGGAGTCGAGATCCAACTGGATAATGATAAATCGATATGAAATTTCTCTTCACTGTGGTACAGAACTCATTGAAAAACCCTCAAACCCTAGACGTGGTACAAATGCTAGAACTAGAGCTATAAAACTATGTTTTTGTACTTCGCCAGAAAAATTTTGATTTTCACCCACTTTAGTACTAGATTTCCCTAACATTGCCCATTTTTTCATTGTGGATGTCTTGACCCCTCAAAATTCCTCCACGTGCATGTCTTGTCTTAGGCGCGAGGTTCACTGGAAGTTACAATGGACGGTGTGAGTCGTAAGTTTTTACGCTTGGATATTTTAGAGAGAGCAGCTGCACTAAAAAGGTAAAAACGCTATTTTTACTCGTACCTACCTAGCGTTTTTGGGGTAAAGAGCATGAGGATTTGAGCCCTCAAAAGATTGCATCGGCCCCGAATTTTCAATTTTCCAGAAAAGCTTGTTTGTTTTCAGCATTATTAGTCATTTTTATATATTTCGTTCAATTTCATAACATGTTATTTCTAACATATTACTGTGGACTGACCACATATGGATGTAAGGCTGGACCCCCCTACCGAGAATCTGAAAGGCAACCAGGATTGAAATTCTTATTGGCCATTTCACCCCACCGGACATCCAGAATTCAGCTGATGTTCACCTCAGGTAGCTGATCCCTAGAATTCTCAAGCTGCTCAAGATGAGATTTTGACGCGCATGACCTGCCAAAATGCCTAGCCCGGTTTATGGCCAGTTTTTATTTATTTCCGTAAAATCCACCATTTTGCAAATGAGCTTAAGTGAGTGTTATGCACGCCAACGGGTCCCAAAAAAGAATTCTTTAGCGCAAATTTTTTTAATACCTATTCGCGACCGCTACGATAATATTTGATAGGTACCGCCCACTCAAAAATATTTTTGATCAGATAATGAGAGTGAGTTATTTTAGGTTTTTTGTCCGCCGCATATCATAAAAAATTGTTTAAAAAAGCAGTTGAAAGGATCGCAATTACGAATCGCGAATGTTTTTGTGCACGTTAGCTTAAGCTTCGCATTTATGTCTCAAAATTCATGAGTATTATTCAACAAATCGATTCAATAGCAATAAAATATGCTCGTGGTTCTAACTTGCTGTACAAACAAAAGATAGGTTAAGTCAGGCTTTGCATAACACATGTCTATATAGGTACGCTAATGGCGACATTTGTCTTGTCTAGACATTCGGCTTTGGAAAATTTTTATTATCATTATCAAAAGCAGTGTGCTTCGTCAGCAATATTCTAAGCTTGTCCTTGACAAGCAAGTAATTTGCATAAAATTGATCGCGTAACAACGCGCAATTAATTAACGGGAGAGAAACTGGCGCGAGAGAGTCGTTCATTTATTTGCTGTAGTCCCAATCAGACATGCACGTGAGGGGGGTTGGGGATCTAGACCCACAATATGGAAGAATGGGAAATTTTCTAGGGAATATGAGGCAAAATGAAGGGAAAAAACGGATGGAAAATAAAAATTATCTTCAAAAGTGCTTAAAATTAACCAGAAACTGTGTAGTAACATAGTTTTAACGCCATTTAGCGTTTATACAAGTTTTTGAGGTCATTTTGGCCCGAAGAGCGCAATTCTTGATCTCTCAAACCGGTGGACCCCCAGATCGGCCATGCTGTGCAAGGGTCCCAATATAGCTAACATAGACAGGCTCCAATATTGCCACAATACGTATTTTTAGAGAAATTAGGGGGAGTTTCGACCCCGCAGAATGGCTTTTTATCCCAATTAAATGTTGCTGACCCATTGCGAGATCTTCGGAAGTCCAAAAAATCTAAGACAACACGCTGGTTTCTTTTAAATTATTTTTTATTATGGATTTTTTTTGGCTCAAACAAGCCCATTTTTCGAATTATCGTTGTTTGATCAAATATTTTAAGTTTTACTGAAGCGTTTGAAGAATTTGTTGTTTTAATGTTTCAGAAGAAAGAGCGAAGAACAAAACAAAAACTCGAGAATCCCGAATGCTGCATACAAGTCTGATTGCCACTTTTGCAACATAGTCATCAGCAGACATACGTGTGGGGTGTTTGGATCATACATGGGCAATGACCGAATTGACTGGGGGTCCGATGGGGCTAAATTGCCAAGAACAGCTCAAAATTCAATTCTGGGGTCTTACGATTGGGGGAGGTTAACCGAATTCTCAGGGGGTCCAGACCCCCACTCCAACCCATGTGTGGTTTAGAGTCTATCTCCAGATCTTCAGAATTGAAAAACGAAAAATTTTCTGAGGAACATAAGACAAAACGAAGGTCAAAACTTGATGAAAATCGAAAATTTTTCTGCGAAAGTTGTTTGAAAATGATCAGAAACTTTGGATTATATAGTTTTTACTCAACTCTAGCATTCGTACAAATTTTGATGGCCACTTTGACTCAAGCGAGCTCACTGACTGATTCTTAGATCGACCGCGCTACGGATATGATTTTCCATGAATCATTAAGCAGATGCATAAACGGACAAAATTAATCTTGAGAGAAGTGGTATCGATATCAAGATATCGTATCTGTATAATATCTCAAAATATCAAGAGTGGTACCAAAGTATCAATCAAAAACATAACTGCTCGCTAATGACATTTTCTTTTGAACCACATTTTTGAAAAAATCAGTAATCATACCTAAAATGGAGAAAAAATCATGAAAGACTCAGATCAAACAGTAATAGGACAAGGCCCCGGTAGTTTTGACTGAGAATCAAATTTTCAAATTATTTCATAATGATGCAATAAAGTGATCGAACAATAATTTATTAGCGCAGTGCCCCATTGCGCTTCAGCTCAAAATCAAGAAATAAAACGCTCCTTTAATTCTATGCAGCACATTGAATGGTACACTGAGCATTTACCGAACTGCGTGATTTACCATGCGATTGATAGTTCTCAGGAGTCAATTCGATATCTTGCATAATCTTCGATCAACCAATAATATCGACCAAAAAATGCTCATAAACTTAAAAAACATCATTAATGAGTTGAGGTTTTATCAGCCTGGTCCTAAACCGCAGTCGTATTTTGGAGACTCGAGTTCGGGCTCAACCCTGAAACCCTACTACATGCAAGAAGACGTGCTTCATTTTTCGTTTGGAATTCAGGGTTTTCAGGGATTCCAGGAAATCAGGAATCGAAGGTTTTTTGGGAATTCAAGGATTTTAGGGAATTCAAGGATTTTAGGGAATCCAGGAATTTCAGGGATTCTGGGGAATCCAGGGAATCTAGGGATTTCAGGGAATTCAAGGATTCTGGGGAATCCAGGAAATTCAGGGATTCCAAGGACTTCAGTGATTCAAGGGAATTCAGGGATTTCAGTGATTCCAGGAATTCCCAGGGTCGTTTTTTAAATACGAATAGCAAAATATAAGATTTTGTGGTTTAGCCAGATTTATGCTTTGGGGACAGAACTTCAAAGATGAACCACAAAAAGCACTGCGTTTCTGACATTTCTCGTAAAACTGCTGTGAGATCAATCGTACGTTGACGTATAAAAAATAAACCAATTGTCAATCAAACAAGTGCTTAGAATTGTAAAATTAAATTGAATCAAACTAAATACTAAATTACCCACTTTTTAGGTTTCTTCTGTTTTAAATTGACCGACCTACGACAAACCGGGCACTTGAGGATGCCCGTGGCGGCGCCGTCGCATCGGTACCACGATTCTATGCACAAATAACAGAAGCAATGACCGCAGGAGGGCAGTATTTTTGGTCTTTTGAACGTGTTAAAACAAATGGCGCAGAAAAACGCGTCCGACAATTGACTAGTGGACAATATTATGTCGTGATGCTGAACCATGATTCTCGTATTTCGGCAATTTACGGTCAGGGCAGGGCGCGCCTTTAACTGTATGTAGCAACACAGCCGTTCCACTTATATCAGATACTAATTAATAAATAAAATACCCTGTTAATAAGAAATACAGTGGAGAAAGGATGAAAGTCAAAAAATAAAAAACGTCCACGATTACATGATCTACGGGAATTTGGTGTTCATCAACCAGAAAATTCCCCCCATAGATGTAACAGCTCGAAATCTTGGGACGGGGCCTCCGGCCATTCTGAAGGGTGAGGGGGTGACTGACCTCCAAGTTTCGGCCAAAAAAACACCTAAAAACGGCCAGAAATGGCAAGTTCTTCCAAAAATCGGGTGGAGGGTCAGAAATTTTTTGACTTTGGGTGGGATGGGGAAACGACCAACTTTGGGTAGGGGAATTCTTCCACCCCCTGCTACATGTCTGCCCATACATGGGCATGGGGAGGGGTGAGAGTGGGGTCTTACTCTCCCACGGGATTTAGAAAACTGATGTCTATCTAGCCATTTCAGCCGAAAAAGCATTGCTGTATAGTCTGTTTTCGGGCTCAGAAAACTAGCTTATGTAGCTTTTATGGCCTCAGAAACATACCTTGTTAGTTCAGGAATGCTATATAGTCCTTTTTTCTGAGTCTCCAATGGATTTATAGCTCTTTACCCGTCTTCAAAGGGGCTAAATAGCTACATATTTTTAGTCCAATAAGACTATTCAGCTATGTTTGTGAGTTCACAAAGGCTGTATATTTGCCACAAATGCAAGAAAACGATCGTTTCTAATTGATACCATCGTTTTTGCTGACCATCGTTTTTTGCTGTGGGATCGTGTGTTACAAAGCACTTACATATATAGCTATCTCCAAGTTATTGATTTTCACCTTCCCTGAAGGTTTGACCTTGCGCACCTACATCGCACAAATTTGTGATTTTACAAAAAAATTCGTCGAAAAGGTAGTTTTTAACCCGTTTTTAGCAGACAAGGCACTTTTAAAGCATTTTCAGCTATCTGCTTGCTCGCGGCATTTTGTTTGATAGTATTTTGTTCAATTTATTCCAATTTTTTGATTTTTTTCGAAATTTTTAATATGTTTTTATGTTCTAGAAAGATAGAGCATCGTCAGAGATGCCAAAAATGATGTTTTTCACGTGTATTTACCGTTTTGAGCCTAAAAAGGCATGTTAAAAATTCACTTCCTGAGAATTCCCATGCTATGTATATCTGATACGTGAAGTGTGACAAACATACCAATTGTGCTGAAAATCAGATTCATGGTCCAAGAGATACACACGTACATCAACTCCTGCTTAGCTCTTAGCTGTTGCTAGCTAAGCTCATGTACCCAAAATTTTAAACATTCTTGAATGTCGAAATTTCCCGAATAACTGTCAAAAATAAAGCGAATTCGATAAATCGTCCGGACCGAAAATCGGTGATGTCACCACACCCCACCAGTCCCAAAACCGTCCCAATAATCCCACCAATAACCCCACAAGTCCGAAATGCCCCACCCATCCAAACAGCCCCACCGTTCCAACAGTCCCACCAACTGCTGTAATCGGTGCTATACAAGGAGTGCGAATAAAAGCAGGCGGATGTAAATTTAAAACATGCTCGTTTCCGTTTAATTAGAAACAAAATGTGGTAATCAATGAAAAGAAATAATTATAATTAAAACATTGCTTTAATTAATATCTGTTTTTTCGTCGAGAAACGCCCGAAAATGTGGTTTAGCGTTCAATTATCATACTAGCTACAAGTTATTTTATATAATAAAATTAGTCAATATTAATTTTTTATGACAGATTTATTTTTGATTATTTTTCAAATTCGACTATTTCATCGAGACCATACACGGACGTGGGGGTTTACATTTTCAGAATAACTCCACCTGAGGAATCGGTAGACCCACCAGAATTGAAGTTTCAGCATTTTTTGTGCAGTCCGGAATTTTGCCACATTCGAATCATCTCACAAGATTAGATTCCTGCTCATGATTGTCTAGATTGACAGAAAGAAAATTAAAAATGTTTACGTCTTAAAATTGAATAAAAATCAAAACTTTTACGCAAATCTGCTTCAAAATAGCCAGAAACTGTGGATTAGTGTAGTTCTTACGCTATTTTAACATTCATATCCGTTTTTTGAGGTCATCATTGACTCAAAACCTTGTTCTCCAGACCGGTCGTGCCGTGCATCTGTGGTTGGTACAGCAGTACAGTTGGGACCATGCATTGGCAGCAACCAAATTCTGAGGGTCCGGTGGGTTAAAGTGACCAAGCAATGTGCTAGGTCACAGATAGAACTCTGTGGGTCTACCATAATCCGGGGTTGTCCAGATTATCGGGGGGAGGGGTTCAACCCCAAGCATCCCCTCCCCCACGCCCATCTGTGGTTGGGACGTTGCGACTATGGGACGGTGAGACGGTTGGAATAGTGGAACTGTTGGGATTGGTGGGGCTGTTGGGATTGGTAGGGCTTTGGGATTATTGGTAGAGCTGTAAAAACAGTGGGGCTGCTGGGACTGGAGGGGTTGTTGGACTTATTGGTGGAGCTGTTGGGACGGTGGGGCTGTTGGGACTGGTGGGGCTGTTGAGAAGAAAATTGGGTTTTCCTCGTTAGGTGAACATAAATGTTCTTCAGTGGTTTGAGGCAGTGTTATTTTTGTATTCGGCAAAGATTTTTCCCGATGTACAAAGACTTTTCAGAACCGTCTTTGTACATGTACAAATATTTTGGGAAGTCAGAAATATCAAAAAATGGTCTGAAATTCGCAATAATTTTCGGCGCTTCGCGCCGAAATGAGTAATTGTGTTCTATATATCTTTATAATGGCAAAATTGCATTTCAAAAGGAAAATATCAATTTTTCGGCGCTTCGCGCCGTTTTAAGACGATTCTTAGTGATTTTTGCCCTTAGACGACCCAGAAATTAGCTAAAATACACTACCGAAAGTCGAACAACTCTGTTTTTACCACACTAAAATCGCTTGTGTACCATATTATAGTACGCAAAAATTTGTGTCTACAAAATGCACAAAGATTTTTGGGAAGACAAAAACTGTAAAAAGGTGTAAAATTACCAAAAATTTTCAACGCTAAGCGCCGATATGAGTAATTGTTTGTCCTATATATCTTTAAAATGGCAGAATTTGCATTTAGAATAGAAAAATGTCAAATTTTTCGGCGCGCCGTTTGAGACAATTTTCAGTAATTTTTGGCATCAGAAAACCCATGTTTAAAAATCAACCTGTTTACAAATACTATCTACCAAAGATCTGTTTTTAAAACCCTGTTTTACCACACTAAAATCGCTACTGTACTATATTATAGTACACAAAAATTTGCATGTACAAAATGTACAGACTTTTGGAGACCATCTTTGTACATGTACAAACGGACCTTGTACAAAAAAAACACTGGTTTGAGGAGGTATATACAGCAGCTGACCTTAGGGTCATAGGATGTGCATATCCTAGCAGAATTTTCAAATTTGTAGCAAGTTTAAAGCATATACTCTCGTGATAATTTTTAGTCATTCGTCTAGTATGAATAGTATGTTTTTTCGGCCCTCTACAACAAGCAACTATTTTGTTGAATATTAATCTAATCATTAAAGTCGAATAATCACATTTCTTTCAATCCCAATCCAATTTGTGCATTATAGTAACTTATGGATTAAATTCTCAATAAATTCATCGAACTATTGAATTTCGTTTTACTTTGTTGGATTATATTTAGTCATATTCTAAAAATATTTGTTTTGCACGCTAAGAAGAAACAGCGTGAACAAAAATCGCTGAAAAATGCAGTTTATGGCGCCTAACCAGCCTCTAAACAAAAATAAGTAAATCTAATATCATTTTCAATGGCTTATCGCAAAATGTCAGTGATGTTATACATGTCAGGGAGAATCCTCCAGAAACTGCCTCTTGCCCGTATTTCTCATCTCCTTACCCTTGAAAAAATGATTTCTCTGAAAAGCTTCGAATTAAGGCTAATTATTTCACGTGCACAACACGAGTATAACACTACAGAGCATATAAGATCAAGAGGCATATTCATAACTTGATGAACAAACCGATGAAGCCTAAGCAAGTTACACAAATTGAGACACAAAAAACAGCCTACGAATAAACGTGATCCAGAATTTGTGAGTACGAGTAATTCATTATCGGATTGACAATGATTTATCGCTTGAAACCGGCAAACAACAGGTCAAATGTAATAAATCTCGAACGCAGCGCATCGGAACCTATTACGCGCCTAAATGTCAATTCAGTGCAAGTGCAGTGAAAAAAACTAGATGAAATAATTACTAATGGTTTAATGACGTCTGAGAACGACCGAATTCGACTTTAAAAGAATAAAGCCAATATTTCAATTAAAGAAAAAATAATTTTTTTGCTAAATGTAGAACGCCACATAGAAATTGAACCAGGGAAAGTAAGAGGGCTAATTGCTTTTGAAAATATGTCATTCCTATATCCAGCCCCGTATCCAGGATTCGGCCAAGGGGAGAACCCGAAAAATCGCCGGGATAGTTCGCAAAAACCGCATTTTTCGACGTTTATCCGACATACTCGATCCATTAAAATAAAAATTAAAACTTTTCTGAAAAAAATTTTTCACTAAAAAAGTGTACAAAAAGTGCCTCATTTTGGTCGCACTTGGGCCAAAATGATGGAGAATACTTCACATTCGGCGCGAAGCGCTGAAAATTTGAAGATTTTACGACAGACATTCGATTTTTCCATCTTCCGCACATTATCTTACCTTTCAAAATTTTTTCCGGCCAAGGAGGAAGAAGGCGGCCGCCTCCCCTCGCCCCTTAACATACGGAATCAACATAAATTTTAAACCGGTAGCCGATCCAGATCATGATAGCAATTTTTTGCAAAACCAATATTCAACATCGTCTCAAGTCCTCTTCAACAATACTCGTATAGAATGAATAGATAAGATTGACTACTTTTCTGTCTAATTAAAGTTGGAATGTAAGCTGAAGTTGCCTTGCCTGACAACGCAGGAATATTCGCATCGATAAGATAACTGAAGTGAATTAGAGAAAAATTAAAAGATAATGCAAATATCACCAGGAAACGGCATAAAAGCGAATGGTACATTTGCAGCGGGTACCATCAAATGCGGCGATTTCGGACAATAGCGCATAGAACCAACATATGATCTTCGTGTTATCATATGTAGCGTGCAATAAAGCATAATTATACCCATAAAGTGCACTCAATTCTGAGCATCATCATCAGGATTTGAAATAGCCAAGGAGAATGGCTGCCGTGCAGCTGTCCTCCCGGGCCAGCCCGGGTGGTGGTCAGCCCGGACCAGAACAGCAAACTAGACAATAAGTTGCTCTCCACCCGAAATAGCCTGCGCATTGTCGCAATGCGGCTTTTATTACCGCCTTAATGCATTTTCCAGCAAAATATAATGAAACACGAAAAATACGGTTCCATTGTCACCAAGCAGCTGCCGCCTCCTCCTTCCATTACACCGATAAAAATATGTCAAATCGATAAGCGTTGGAAAATCGTAGACAGACCAGCTATTAATATCTACGTATTTCGTGATGCTGATGTACACTGCTCGAACAACGATCGTTTTTACTTCCTTCATTTATTCTTTTAGGTCCGCCGCCCGTTCGCGGAACCGCAACAACAATTAGCCGACGGGTTTGTGATCGCTTGCGTGTAAAGAAAAATTTCTATCGTTTCTCCGTTTTTTTCTATCTTGAGAAAGCCAAAAAACAGATGCGTTACGGGTTCGGAAAAATTGCGTTTTTTACATAGCATTCGAGCTAAGACCGTTGAGTGTTTTATTCGATATTGCATTAGGAACAGTACGCCTCATGCACTATGTTTTTTATGTAAAAGCAGCCCATGAAGCGCAGCAAAGCAATCATAGTGTGACTGAGCCACATGGCGCCCGCCCGATTGGTCTAATGCTAGGCGGCGCACGTTACCAATAACAACTAATTAATCATTTTAAGCGAAGAAATTTTTTTCAGATTGTGCAAGCCCCTCGTGTTCCGGGCGAATCTAATCGTGTGTACAGTCGCGCATTCCACCTACTATACAAACGATTGATGTGGGTTAATAACAGAACGGCGGAAGGATGTAGGGTGCGTCATAACTTCTCAAAAGGTCGATCGGAAAATAGCCCACCAATGTCAATTTAGTTCGAGCGAAAATCATCCATATTTTGAGAGTAAGCTGCCGAAAAATTATCATCAAAATCTGGAACGCGTTATTTGAAGAATGCGATCAATATAAAAGCGAAAGAACCAAATGCTGACAAAAGGCGTCGAAGAAGGATCGTTTGTTTAAGCTGATCTGATTCGCAGAATGTAAACTGTAAAGTGACATCGACGTAAAGCTATAGTCCGTTTCACACAAGTTTGGGTTAAACTTTGAGAATTTTTCGAAAGTAAGCCGACGGATTACGATAATTATATACCAAATCAATGCTATAATCGCAATCTGTCGGCTTATTGTCGGACAGTTTTTGGAATTTATGCCCAAACTTGTGTGAACAGACTATAGTTGCAAACGAACGCACTTCGCCGACATATTTTGCAAACAACTTGCGGCGTTTTGTGTGCCTGCGATAGCTATGTTATATTCAAAGCGGTGCAAAAACCAAAATTGCTCATTTTGAAATGGAATTGTCTGAAATAATGTTTCAGGTTTCTGACAGTTGAAAAACTCTCAAATGTCGTTATGCTCACGGCTGCTGTTCGTTCATCCGTGTAAAGCACAAATTCAAGAACATCGTCAAATAATGAGACGAAAAACTCATCGCCTATTTATTACGCTACTAAATCAACTCAAGTAAAACTAGCGTACATTTAGTTCAACTAGTAATCCAGTTTGGCTTGAAATCATTCACACATGCTCACCACAATGCGAATAATTATATGCAAATATAGTATATACATGTACGCCATGATGGGCGCAGAAGTAAGTCATGTAGGTATAAATAAAAAATACCAAGAGCACAAAGACGTAAATATCTCATCTCACGCCCTTTTTACATACTCATGCTATTATTATTGTTGAAATATGGCGGAAAAGCAAACATATTGACCGGAAAAAAGTTGATGATCGTCAATAATGGCGAGCAATTGGTGATGTAGTCAAAGAGAACAACGAAGAATAATAGCATTAGCCAAAAGTGCGCACATGCGAATACACAAGCAGCAACAAGAATAATGCATCATCCAAAGGACACGTATTATTCGAATGCATATGCATATTATGTACCTACATTATGTTCATAAATAAGAGGCGTTAAAAAGTCGAGTATTTTCCCCGGGATATCATGATTGGTGTGGGATGAACAACAAAAACATCGATTTTATTCAGTTTTCGGAAGCATAGCCCGCCTGCGTTGTTGGTTGTTTCGAATTATAATATTGACACACGTGATGTGAGAAACGAACCCAGTAATTCAAGAAGGCCCAAAAAACCACCAACCCGGCCTAGCACATCGAGAATTAGCAATACAAAAGAATAGATTAACTAGCGATTTAAAGTACACAATAAAAATTTTCTCATGGGTATAAAAAATGGGGCCGTAATACCTAAACCACAATGTTTTTCCGTTAATGCATTGAAAGACGGTGAATAATCGTGTTCTAAGCAATCCACATACTGGGCTGGGACACACACGGACGCCAAACGTGAAAAAACTGGCCACCATTTCCGCAGAAAGAGGAAAAGGCTAAGAGTGCCGAAATCAGCTTCAGGGCGCTTACATCAAAGCGGCGAATGGTTGAAATTTAAGCCGATTAAGTTCTGTGGGTTTTCAACTTGCTCTAGGTAATGTATGTTCTGAATTGGCTGAACGAAGATAAGCTAAGGGAAATTGCTAAATTAAGCGAAGAAATAATAAGCATCGTTTAAAAAGCCTAAAATTGTATCAAGAGGATGAAATTGAAGGCTCAATGACTAGACGAGCATAAATTTTTGAATGGAAAATAAAATTTAAAAAACAACTTTGAAATACGAATCTTTCAACGAATTTTCTTTCTTTGCCTCGTTATCATCCACAAAACAATAAATCACACTTCCGCTTTTCGATTCGGGCAATAAATAAATAAGCTTAAGGTGGTCAAAATTTAACTGGATATTTTCAGTATAGAACATAGTTGCGCTGGCATCGTCTGTTTATATATATTCACCAAATAAAAGCAATTTTAATAAATTACCAAGCAACAAATGCCTACCTACAATTTATACGCGTGTTTATGCATATAAATCAATTTAATGGCATTCTGAAATGTTTACAAAACATCGTGCTTATTTACTTGCCTGATAGACAGTTGCGCATTAACTGTTGTAAGAGCTAAAATCGATCAGGAAAAGCAACAGTAACTCGATATTGATCAGAAAACAGTCGTAGACATTGATTTTACTGTTCAGACAGTGCATTAGCCAATAGATGCGCAAAGTCAAACATTCAGGCGGGGGGTATTGAAATCAAAATTTTGGAGTTAGTCTAAGTGCTTCATGGAAACGATTCTAAAATTAAGAAAAAACAACTATATTTCATTCCTGAACTCGCACGGTATATTTCTGGGTCAAAAAACCTACATATATAGCTAGCTTTCTGCGCCTTAAAAGGCTATATGGCAATGTCTTTCGGCCAAAATGTCTATGCTATAAGGTCCATGTATCATACGTGGGCAGCAAGAAAATTCTGGGGGTGCAAGTTTTTCAAAGGTCAAAAAATGGCCTTGAAAATGGTGGTATGACGTAAAAAACACCATTTTTCGACGTTTCTCATCAAGCACTATCCATTGGCATCAAAAAATTGCGGAAAAAACGAAAAAATTTCTCAAAAATTGAATTCTGGGGGTATTTTGGTTTCTCGGGGGGGTTGCGTACCCCCAAACCCCCACACCCAGGTGTGCCATGTATGGATTAACTGATGGAGGTCGTAAAACGCACGTGCCGTCTTTCAAACGCAAGCTTTTGTGACATGTTCATATTCAGGGATGAAGAAAACTTAGCTTCGATATTGGCGGTTAGGGAAACGTAAACCTTCAAGCAATAGTTAGAAGAACGAATGAAGTTGCCATGCTAATCAGTAAATTGAATTTTAAATATAAAGGCGCTAGAAGCTACAAATAGGGAAAGTGTTCAACTAAAGCGATATTACCAGAATACTGACGAAGCATAAAGTGCCAGAATCAGCCCAAACAGTCGTTTCACCGAATATAAAACACTACTAGTGAACTCACGGGAACACAAGATAGGTTAAGCTGAATATTGACAAAGTTAAAACAAACCTACATAATAAATACACAGCAGGGCCGGTCTGAGGGATCAATCGGTGAGGGCAGGCCAGTGAGAAATTTTTTGAGCCAAATTTAATCAAAAACTATTAAAATGCTAAAACACGTAAGAGCTACATGTGTTAATCCACACTTTTTGATCAATTTCAGGCACTCTTGCAGAAATGTTTTTGACTCTTATACATTTCTGAACCTTCATAATCTTATTTTACCGAAGACGTTTTACAATTGTCCTTTCATGGGGCCTACCTAGATCCCCGAACACACTTGCACCACGTACATGTCTGATAAGCATTCAGCCGTCTGTTGAGATCCTGATATCCTGATTCAGGGCCGTATTTAGGAGGAGGGGGAGGGGCGGCCGCCCCCGCCCTTGGCCAGTAGGAAATTCGGAACGGTAAGATAACGCACGGGAAGATAAAATAATAGCACTGTATTCGTTCAAAAATCTTCAAATTTTCGGCGCTTCGCGCGAGATGTGAAGTATTTTCCATGATTTTGGCACAAGCGCGACCAAAAAACGGCACTTTGTAAAGGGAGCCTTTTCAAAGAGGAAAAAAATTTTTCGAATAGTTCGAATTTTACGATATTAATTGTTGAAAAACCTCGGAAAATGCGATTATCATAAGCTATGAAATTTTTGAGCTAGTAATAACAGAATTGCTTAGAGTCCACCCCTATTCCTTGACCAGATCCTCAATAACCATATTTTGCGCGGTATTGGTGCAGTATGTCTCCACCTTGCCAAAAATGCATCCACCTAGCTGTAGCATGTCTCCACCTCACCTAAAATTATTTTTTATGCATATTGCTTCTTACATAACTGTTTTGTAAAACATACCTGTACGGGTTAAACCACAGTTCGCATAAGTGGTACCTAATTTACATAACTTAAAACTAATTTACATAACTTTAATGACAGGTCGCCGGAAATACAACCGTGGTCGCTTACTCCAAGAAAATCGTGCACCCCCAGCTCGCCTGAACTTTGGAAACAGAATAATTGGACCCTGGGTGTTTGGGTTAGTTTGGAAACGAGCTAATGGAACTCAGGAGCTTCGTATGTTCCATGTACTTCGACGGGATGAAATCACATTAAGGGCCATTATCATTCGCAATGTTGCCCCTGGTACAATGATCTGGTCAGATGAATGGGCAGCTTATCGGAAAATACCAAACTGGCCGGATTACAACTACAACCACCAAGCAGTGAACCACTACCAAGATTGCATAGATCCAATTACAGGTGCACACACCCAAAGCATTGAAGCTAACTGGGGTCATGTAAAACCTAAATTGTTAAAAAAAATGCGAGGCACGCCGCTTACTTTGCTTCCAGGGCATTGAGCACATTGGTAGAAGAAGCAGCATATCCAGACGCCTTTCAACGACATCATCGCCAAAATAGCAAGACATTCCCCCTTATTTAGTTATTTTTCTTGAACTTATCTCGCAATAATTAACGATATAATTTTTTTCAGTGATAAAAACAAAAAACAAAAAATTTTTATCGAGATAGCGACACGCCAAGGAAGCTGGATGTCTTCCTATCCATAAAAAATTAATTTAGGTGAGGTGGAGACATGCTACACCTAGGTGGATGCATTTTTGGAAAGGTGGAGACATACTACACCAATACCATTTTGCGCACTACAAGCATAACAAGGTTACGGAAAATTAGTAGTCTGAAAGAGCACCGAATTGATGTACAAACTGGCTGATTTAAATATTAGGATTTACTTATGTATGGGTCCAGCAGATGTCAGATGATTATAAGACCATAAAACTACGTAACGACAATCCGTTACATCTGCCTGATGGTGTTTTCAAATGTATAATAATCTAATGAAAAATTCGTGTCAAAAAACCAGTTCCGCCTCGATCTATTCCAATGCGTACAATAACAATAGCGCATGTTATTTGTTTACTGCATCATTTGCAAATAAACTGATTGTTGCGCGGCCCGAAACTATAATTAGAATCGTGCATCGCACAGAATGTTCCGGAAGGGCCTATAATTTCTAAAAAATCGTGTTAATACGAAGACCGTCGTCTTCCGTTCATTTAATAGTATTATATAGTTATCGCGAGAAAATGTAAACAAGCGTACGTATCGAATTCGCTCCTTAGCCCGGCCTGAATTTTTTTTTGTGAAACCTAAAAGTGAACGAAGTGTGATTTGGGAAAAAAGGAAACGATTTCGCATTTTACGTAAAAATAACACCTGGCGACTTTAGCCTTGAATTACATAAATCTGAAACTCCGTGGTCACGGGTTTTCGAACCCTTAGTCACAACAATAATTTACAACACGTACTAAATATTATCCTAACAATCATCATTTGACCTGAGACCGTTTTACGTTCGAAATTGGTGTTTTTTATTTATATGGATCGCAGGAAGTTTCCGCACACACGTGACCAAGCTTGTTTTTATTTTGCCAGAAAACAAGTTCGAGACTGAATAGAGACGGCGAAAATCTTATGACCTACCTATGTTATGTAGGCAAGACGCATCACGCGAACTTCGTAAAAAATAATAAAAACCAGAAAAATAATGCTCAGATCAAGAAACTATGTAAACATTTATGTCTAGACATGCACATGGAGGGTTCATTTTGGAAACAGATTAAAATATGAGCTATGCATACATAAATACGTGTTGCTTATGCCAGAATGTCAAAAGGAAATGCGAAGTTGAAAATTGAAAATTTTACATGAAAATCAATCTTTGGTTTACCCTCAAATCCATGTTTCAGAGAGTTGGACACTGAATATTAACTAGACAGAAACTGAACAGATGTCAAAAACTATAGTGAGCTAATCCGCAGTATACTGCGGTATACCACAAGTCGGTTTATCATCGGCGAAAATTCTTGAAATTTGCACGAGCCCCAAACAAACAGGTAGCACGAATGAAGCAGTAGCGATCCAGCATTTCCGGCCTGAGTCTAAAAGGGCGGTACCCCAATTTTCCCAAAACTATCAGAAATAATCCTAGAAATCCGTTTATTCTGTATAGAATAGCCTTTTTCACCATTTTAGAGCAGAAGTATTTGTAAATTTCCTATAATGAGTGCATATGTAACCTATTTACTACTCACAATTTCGACAAAGAAAATTAACGCGCTAAGCGCCGAAAACTTGGAAAATCCAGTAAAGGGAACCGAAACTGCAGCTCCTTGTTAAACACAACAAATGATCATCAAGAAGAAAACTACTTGAAGGTAACTAGTTAGGTATGTATCATAGGTAGTGCTTCAAGCGCGTCCTTATAATATACTTGGGTACCCCCAACATATGTCTACCCCCCACAGCTATAATGGGACACATCTGGGAGGTGCAGTTTATTTTATTCGATAGTTAATAAAAAAGATTATCCACTCTGTTTTGTTCTGCTTTACACTCAATACCGGCGTTATAACGAAAGCCAACTTTTGTCATTTCTCTTGCCCAGCTGATACACAACTCAGCATGGAAGCATCATATAATTTGATAGTATAGAATAGTAGAGGACTAAATTCTCTAAATGTACTCTTTTGTTTTCTGAATTTTACATTCTTCACAACTGGCAGTGTAAACAGTGCGAAAATCTGGGGGTGAACAGTCACACTTCGGGCGAGTTTTCGACTTGTTATGTCTGCCAAATTTTTCGTTTAAGAGTCACCGAAAAATCTATTTGTGGAAATGTACTAAGGTTCAAGGAATACACAATGAATTTAACCACGTTCGTTCAGGATTAATACTAAGTTAGTTCTGGCGGTTTGCAGTGTACGCTCTGGAGGTGGACGTAAAAAACGCGTTTCCACCTTCTTTCACCTTGTCAACCGCGCCGGATATCAATCAGAAAGTGCAATCTATCATAAAAATAAAGTACGTTTCAAGGCTTACACACCGCACTTGGGCGCGTTTCTTTAAACTCAATACAAAGTTATTTCTAATAGTGTAAAGTTTAAACACTGGGGTAAAAAAACACGTTTTTGCCTATTTTCGGCTGTCAGCTACTCCGCTTATGAAGTTAATGGTGCGAACTATTTTAAAAATAAGGCACATATTAATAGTTAGTCACACGTCGCACTAGGTCGCACTTCTTTACACTCAAGGCTCACTTATTTTTGGAGGTGTAAACTTCCAACATTGGGGTGAAAAAAGAAATTTTGTTAGGTTTTTGTCTGTCAACTTCTCCCAATATGAGTTATGAGTGGGAACACGATACTAATTATAAAAAATGAACTAAACATCGAGGATCACGCGTGCACCTGAGCGCCTTCAATTACGCAAAATATTGAGTGATTCTTAAGGTGTTACGTTTACACTAAAAATTTATTTTACTTCCAAAGCATTGCGAAACATGAATTTTTTCAAAATATTCTCTGTAACGTCAGGATTATGAATCTGACTGTTGGCTTTCTCTGCAACCATTACTTGTGTTAAGTTTACACTATTGATTTCTTGTAGAAGTACAAAATTTACACTGAAAATTCATTTTGCTTCTATATTATTTAAGAACATAAATTTTTTTCAAAATGTTCACGTTATGTCAGGATTACAAATCTGACTATGAAATTTCTTTATACCCAGTAGTTGTGTAAAGTTTACACTCAAGTAGTTGTGTGAAGTTCGCACTGAAAATCAACATCAGTTCTAGAGCATTGCGAAAGCTTACTGTTTTCAAAACGTTGTATGTAACTTTAGAATTACGAATCTGACTGTTATTTTCTCTACTCCCTGTAGTTGTGTATAGTTCGCACTATTAATATATTGTTAATGTGTAAAGTTTACACTACAAATTTATTTTACTTCCGGAGCGTTTCAAAACGTGAATTTTGTTATATATGTTTTGTAAGGTCGGAATTACGAATCTGACTGTATGTTTAATATACCCGAATTAGTTGTGTAATATTCACACTGAAAATTAACTTTGGCTTCAGAGTGTTGTTGGAGCTTAATTTTTTCAAAATGTTCCATGTAAAGTCAGGATTACGATCTGAGTGTAAAAGTGTTCTTTCACCCAATAGTTCCACGAACTTACGTTAGAAACATTTGATTGGTTCAAATAAAGTAAGCTTGTCTTGTTTAAAAAAGATAATACTTATGTTCAGAACAATATTGTTTGAGCTTAGCAAAGAAAAATGCTCCGATGGAACAAAAAAGACGAATATACTTGGGATTACGGATTATTAAGGATGTTAAAGGAGGGGACTAGGAAAAAGCTATCGTTTCATATGCCTAAAGTCGCAAAGATCTCTTAAAAATCAGACTTTCTCTAAGCAACGCAAAAAAATTGAAGTATATCCTGCGGCCTGCAGATTAAAATAAATATTGAACCAAAAAATGATTAAAAAAGCAGCAAGTTAGTAGATGGAGTTAACTAGGAGCGACTTTTAAGGTGAAGCTGGCTAGATGTAGGTGATTAGTACGGTGTGTTTCCCTGGGGTGCAACTCTTAAGCATATACAATGCTTAAGCATAGGCAGAAGCTGCTCCCTGGCCCAAACTCGGGCGCGCCAGGGAACAAATGACTTGGGACCTGCCCGGACCTACCCTTAAGCCTAAGGAGTGCCTGGGGAGCCACCAGTAAGGGTAAGGGGTACCTGGAGGGTCCTGGAATGGGGGTTCCTCCGCATTTTATCGATTTTTTATAGTTATACTTGGTTCCGAAAGAATTTGTTCCGAAACAACATTGGCAGTGTGTGTGTGTGTGTGTGTGTGTGTGTGTGTGTGTGTGTGTGTGTGTGTGTGTGTGTGTGTGTGTGTGTGTGTGTGTGTATGTTTGTGTGTGTATGTTTGTGTGTGTATGTGTGTGTGGTTGGGGTACAGTCCATGGGGGTCCACAAGCGCCACCAGGGGTCACACCACAAGCGCCACCTGCCTAATCCCGTCAGTGAGCCTAGGTGGTGAGAGGGGGTCCTGAAAAAGGGTTCTACAGTAACAGCTGGTTTTGGTACAACTTGTTTCTGAAAAAGGCAATATAAGCTGCCATTTCCCAAGGCGTGTTGGGAAGGGAGTATTATATTTTGTGGGGGGGAGATTAGTGTAAAGTGTAAGGCAAGTGTAAAGGAAGCCGGTGGGTGTGTGTGTTTGTTTGTTTGTTTGTTTGTGTGTGTGTGTGTGTGTGTGTGTGTGTGTGTGTGTGTGTGTGTGTGTGTGTGTGTGTGTGTGTGTGTGTGTGTGTGTGTGTGTGTGTGTGTGTGTGTGTGCGTAGAGGCGTAGCCAGAATTCTGGTTCGGGGAGAGCATAAACAAAAATTTTACTTCTTTTGCATTGAATGCCAGTACGTTGTGTATAGTAAAACTGAGTTTTTCGACCTTTAGTAGTGTAGCCTAGCTAATTTATGGATTTCTGACGATCAAAAATGCTAAAAGTGTAAAGCGGCGTGAAGTGCCGAAAATGTTTGTAATTTCAACCGTTTTCAAGTAGAATTTACAACCTTTTTATTGACAAACACTTCGGAAATCATAAGTGGCGCAAAGTGCCAAGAAATGTAGCTATTTTTTACCACCCTTAACGTTCTGTAGATCTGTGAATACTAATAGTCTTACAGAGCAGAAAATTATCAAATTTGTACAATTTTGACATTTCAAGCTTCTGACAAGGAAATTGCGAATAACTAACTTTGTCTGAAGATATTTTGAGTGATTCAGGCTTTTAAACGCAATGCAGAAGTTTTACAAAAAGAAAGAACAGTAAGTAGCGGCGCTATGCGCCGGAAAATTTTGACATTTTGCACTTTAAACTCAGTTTATACCGCTTAAATCATACAAAAAAGACAAATTAATGCTGGCGCAAAACGCCGTAAATTTTTAGAAATTTCGAACCCTTTTACCTGACTTGTTCTCCCTTAAATCTCGTTGCACATGTACAACGAGATTTTACGGCTGCAGGGGGTCTCGGGTGGCGCGCTCATGCGTTCCCAGCGGGTTCCGGGGCAGAGTCCCGGAAAATGTTTGTAAAAAAAGCATTTTAATGTTAAATAGTAATGTTAAAATTTTCGCAAAATCGACCAAATCTCGGTTCTGAATCAATCTCAAAAACACTTAAAACTAATGAACTACATTGCACAAAACTTCTGAGCTGAAATGCGTTTTTCGACCTCTGCTAATTACACAGAGCAACAACGGGTCGCTGCCAATAAGATATAGAAAAATGTATTAATGAAAATTTTGTTCTTACCGTTTTCAGACCCATTTGTGGCCTTCTTATTAACAAGATGCAGTTTAGAAAACAGGAAATGCGCAAAAAAATAAGAAAATTTGGTCATTCCTTTCATTCAAAACAGAATCGTGTCCTTGTAAAGAAAGACAACAAAGCAAAGAATAGACAAACTGGTACACAATCATTTTCGCACTTTTACTATTATGTTCAACAAGCATGCGCACTTTCATTCAACGAACAAATGTGCATTAAATTACTAAAGTGATGTGAAGTGCTGGATTATTTTAGCTGATTCAAGCTTTTAAATTCATTGGATCTAATTAACAATGAATTAGGAAAAAAATCTTTTCATAAGCTTGGCGCGAAGCGCCGGAAAATTTCGACGTTTTTGCGTTCTTGGACTCAGTTTTCTGGACACACATTATTGCAACAGAAAAATCACAATATTTCTGAAAAATTTCGGGGGTGGCATGTGCTTCCAATGCCCCCCTGGCTACGCCTATGGTGTGTGTGTGTGTGTGTGTGTGTGTGTGTGTGTGTGTGTGTGTGTGTGTGTGTGTGTGTGTGTGTGCTGAGGGTAGCACTCCCTGTGGGGTCCACAAGCGCCATTAGGGGTCACATCACAAGCGCCACCAGCCCAATACCGTCAGTGAGTCTAGGTGGTGAGAGGGTTTTCTGAAAAAGGGGTCTACAAAAACAGTTGGTTTTGCAAACAACTTGTTCCGAAAGAAAGGCAATATAAGTTGCCCAGTCCCAGGGTGTGGGGGAAGGGAGTATTGTTGTATTTTGTATGGGACTAGTGCGAAGTGTAATGTGTAAAACAAGTGTAAGGGAAGCCGGTGTAGAACCTGGAGGTAGAGAGGGGTTCCTGATTTTATCCATTTTGTTCATTGCAAGAAAATTTTTCTTCTTCCAGAGTCAATGTTAAGCTAGTGTAAAGCAAGCTTATGAAAAAGAGTTTTTTCCCCAATTTTCCACCAATTCAGCTGTATTGAATTCAATTTTAGAATGTTCATGAATTCACATGGGGCGCAACACAAAACATATACCTATCTTATATCATGGGCGGAGCTGCTGAAATCTTGTGCTCTGGCTTTTCTCAGGGCGCAACAATGAGGGACAGGCAATGATGAGGCATGTGGGAGGGGGCGAGTCCAGCCCACCCAGTCAAACATCAGCTAGTCTGCTCCGCGCCAACTATGATACATGATACCTATGTACCTAGTGTGTGGTGTATGTGCGTGTGTTTGTGTGTGTTTTTTTATTAGAGAAAATCGGTTCGCGCCTTGAAGAGAAGGGCGCTTAACAATAAAGTTAAGAGGGGTTAGTGGCCGTTTAATGCATAATAGACTGAAACATCATGATTATAATAGCCTATAAACAGACACAATTAGGTAGTAATATCGCGTATCGGCTAAGCAATTTTTGGCAGCTGGTAATATCGCGCACTGGCAACCTGTTTGGAATTTTTCAACTAATAATAAGCGCATTGGCGAAGCATTTTTTATGATTCAAATTTATCGACGCATTTTGTTGACCAGAGCATTGGCGAAGCAATGCTTTGCAATAGGATTAAAAAGATTAGAATTAATGATACATTGATAATTCTGAGGCGGCTCTCGCAATGCATCTTCCGCGCCTAAATTTGGAATATTTTTTGTAGAGTCCAGAATATTGTTTGTAGAGTTTGGAAATTTTTTTGTAAAGTTTGGAAATTTTTTTTGTTAAGTTTGGAAAAGTTGTTTGTAAAGTTTAGTAAAATTTTTTGCAGAGTTTGAAATTAATTTTGCGTGCTTAAGCATAGGACTTTTGCAGAGTTTGGAAAATTTTTATGCAGAAGTTTAGAAAAGTATCTTGTAGAGTTTGGAAAATTTTTCGTAAAGTTTGAAAATTGTTTTGTAAAGTTTGGAAAATTTTTTGTAAAGTTTAGCAACTTTTGCTATTCGATACGGTATTTCTCAAGTATTGCTGAAACTATTTTATATGCAATTGCAACTCGTGTTCTAGTTTTGCACCCGTATAGAATCATTTTTCCGCTTGTAAACAGCAAAAATGTTATCATTTCGAAATTTGTATACTAAATTAGGAAACAATTCTACTTTGTACATGCATAACCCATTTACCATCTCATAAAATTTACATCGATTAATACTATACCCTAAATAAGCAGAACCCACAAATAGGTGGCGTTTGCTGATTTCAGCGATTATTTAAATAATTTCTTTCAGTGATTAAGAAAATTTTTTTCAGTGATTTTCAGTGATTTCAGTGATTCGAATTAAGAAAACTACGGTATAATAAGCACGAGGTCGGGATAAAATTTAAGACTCATTTCAGCAAAATTTGATATATGTCTTGTGAATTAAGTGAACAATGCGTATTTTAAAGATTCTGAGAGCAGTGAGCCTCTTTGAGCTTACGATTAAGAACCACTAAGGCTGTTCAAGTTACGTGACCTAGTGGGAATGAAGTTATTGTAAATATAAAGGCGGCAAGCTAAAGTATAGCTTGAACAATAATGCTGAATCGACATACATAGCTAGGAACAGTTTAGATTCATGTATATCTGCAAGAATAAGCATGAAAAAGCTGACATAATCTCAAAAATACTAAATTTCGTACTTATTTCCTCCTAACATTTAAGAAATTTCATGTCGAGCTTAGAAATCATCTGATTAGAAGATTAAACTCTAGGTAGGCTTTAGAAATTATGAGATTCTTTACATATTCTTATGTAAACACATGATTTTATTGATTTAAATTGAAGAAAGTCAAGTGCTTTTCAAAATAGGGTAACAATTATTGTGTTTTAGCCTTAAACTGTGTCAGAGTACTCAGGGTGAGTTGTATGCACTAGAAGAATGACTGCATGCACGTGTTTTATTTTTAAAATAATTTAGAGACTATGAGTCAATTTAATTATTTTTTGTGTAAGGCTCGTGAGAGACATATTTTCTTAACATGCTAACAATATTTTTGATCCGACTAAACAAATTTTGTGTTGTTTTGTAAATTTTTTGTACAGTTCTGGAAAATTATTCGTAGAGTTTAGAAAATTCTTTGTCAACTTCGAGAAGGTTTCCTGTAAAATTTGGAAAATTTCTTGTAAAGTCTGGAAATTTTTTGTTAAGTTTGGAAAATTTTTTGCAAAGTTTGGAATTAATTTTGCGTGCTTAAGCATAGGACTTTTGCAGAGTTTAGAATAAGTTTTCGTAGAGTTTGGAAATTTTTCGTTGCTGAGTGAGGAAATTTTTTCTGCAGAGTTAAAAAACTTTTTTAGTGGAGTTCGGAAATTTTTTGTTAAGTTTGGAATTTTCCGAAGAAATTCGGAAAAATCCTGTTTATTTTCTTCATTTGTACAGCATCAGAATTGTTGTGAATACTTACCCCACAAGGCTAGTAGTAATCTAGACTTTAGAATTCCATATGAGGCATAGAAACGCACATCTGTCTTTTGAAGATAAATGGCATAAATAATACATTTAAAATGTTCTACCTCATTATACTAAATTTAGTCACCATTGTTTCAGCATTTTATTCATTCATAAAAAGAAATAAATTTACTCAATTTCTACAGCAAGAATCATCAGGAGCTAACAAGTTTGGTAGCTCTCGAAATAAGTAGCACTAAACCCCGAAATATATATTAATAATTCTAACAAATAATTTTTATATCAGCTGTTTCGTTTAATCATCTTTTTCTCTGCTCACGTGGTTCAAATTTAATTTAAAAGTGATTATCTGTACATTATTATCTAGGTTAACATTTAAAAAGTCTATTCTTTTAAGCTTATGATCTCATTATAGACAAAAAGTAAATGCATGGTTCCGTCCCCAACACATTGGCCAGTGGATTCTTTTCTGCCTGCTGCCAGTAGGATTCCAATTAAATCGGTGTATCAGTTTGTGCGGTTTTTTATGCTCCTTCCAAAAATGTTTGTTATTTTTCTATAAAATGTTTTAAGGCTACATGTAGGCATGAGATAGACATACTTTCAGTACATGCAAATAGTAGATTCGAGTCGAGTAAACCGCAATCTTTGGACTATAAAACAAATGATGTACCTATACACTGATACCTATGAAAATAATGGAGCTGAGATTGTAGTCTGTTTCACACAAGTTTAGGCATATATGTTAAAAAGAAAAAAGAATCTCAGACTGCGATTATAACATTGATCTAATATATAATTATCATAATCTGTCGGCATTCTGTCGATAAAAATTCTTAAAATTTATGCCCAAACTTAAGGTGAAATGAAGTTTTGAAGCACACAATTCAACGAAAACGAGAGCTTGAGCATAATCCTGATTTAATTCTGACTTCCTGGCCCAAATTTAATTTAATCCACGTAGATACATCATCATCATGGACTGACTTAGGCGACAACGCTTAACGAGACCAGGCTTTAGCTCGAGCTTTACTTTGATTCAGTATTTCCTTAGTGCCCAGCACTTTCGAAAAGGTATCCCAATTCTGTTTTCTTGCACCTACTTTTCTCTATACTCATTCTAAAAATCATTTCTGTATGGATGGTATGTACCTATATTAGCGTAGGTTACAATTTCAAGGTCTCTCCTGGATAAGCCGACTGAAGCTTCAATGTGTAGGTGAGGGCTAATTTAAGGGGCTAGTCGCCCCCCTATTGGCCAAAAATATTTGGTGAGATAAAGAATGGATGTGTAACTTGCAATGATTTTTGGCTGCATGTGATCAATGCAATTATTTTGGACTGTTTTTGTAAGACCTTAATTTATTATTCAGTTAAGAGTGCAGTGCTAACAGAGAAAGGAATATTAGAATAAGGATTTGTTTATTACACCTGCTGCAATGTTATCTCATTAAACCTCATCGTCGGATACAGTTTTCCAAAAAGCATAATAGAAATAGGTGTGTGGCATGATTTGCTCCTTCCACGATAAGGATGCGAATGCATACAACGAAATTTTAATCAAGTTTTAATGACAAGAGCTCTATTTTCGAAGTGACAAGAAGTTTTGAAGTTTACCTTATGTGGAAAAACGCAAGCTGTCTTTATGGAATCTTTTCACTCATATTTGTGATGAGTGAAAAGATTCCATAAGAAACTACACACAGTGGCGTATCTAGTAATTTCCTAAGGGGGCGGTACCCAAACATTTACGAAAACAGTCCAAAATAAGTCCATTGATCACATGCAGCCAAAAATTAATTGCAAATTACACATCCATTCTTTATCTCAACAAGTATTTTTGGCCTATAGGGGGGGGGGCGACTACCCCCTAAAATTTGCCCTTGCCTACACATTGAAGCTTCACTCGGCTTATCCAGGAGAGACCTTGAAACTGTAACCTACGCTTATAGAGGTACATACCTTCCATACTGAAATGATTTTTAGAATGAGTGAAGAGAAAAGTAGGTATAAGGAAACAGAATTGGGATACCTTTTCGAAAGAGCTGGGCACTAATAAAATTCTGATTCAAAGTAAAAGTCGAGCTAAAGCCTGGTCTCGTTAAGCGTTGTCGCCTAAGTCAGTCCATGATGACGATGTATCCACGTGGATTAAGTTAAATTTGGACCAGGAAGTCAGAATTAAATCAGGATTATGCTCAAGCTCTTGTTTTCGTTGTATTGTGTGCTTCGAAATTTCATTTTGCATTGAGTTTGGGCATAAATTTTGAGAATTTTTATCGACAGAATGCCGACAGATTACGACAATTATATATCAGATCAATGTTATAATCGCAGTCTGAGATTCTTTTTTCTTTTTAACATATATGCCTAAACTTGTGTGAAACAGACTACAATCTCAGCTCCATTATTTTCATAGGTATCAGTGTATAGGTACATCATTTGTTTTATAGTCCAAAGATTGTGGTTTACTCGACTCAAATCTATTATTCGTATGTATTGAAAGTATGTCCATCTCATGCCTACATGTAACCTTAAAACATTTTATAGAAAAATAACAAACATTTTCGGAAGGAGCATAAAAGATCGCACAAACTGATAGACCGATTTAGTTGGAATCCTACTGGCAGCAGGCAGAAAGAATCCACTGGCCAATGTTTTGGGGACGGAACCATGCATTTACCTTTGTCTATAATGAGATAATACGCTTAAAAGAAGAGATTTCAAAAATGTTAACCTGGATAATAATATACAGATTATCTATCACTTTTAAATTAAATTTGTACCCTGTGAGCAGAGAAAAAGATGATGAAACGAAACAGCTGATATAAATCATTTGTTGGAATTATTCATATATATATTTCAGGGTTTAGTGCTATTTATTTCAAAAGCTACCAATCTTGTTAGCTCCTAATGATTCTTGCTGTAGAAATCGAGTAGATTTATTTCATTTTGTGTGTGACTAAATTTAGTATTATGGGTAAACATTTTAAGTGTATTATTTATGCCATTTATCTCCAAAAGACAGATGTGCGTTTCTATGCCTTATATGGAATTCTAAAATCTAGATTACTACTAGCCTTGAGGTAAGTATTCACATTAATTCTGAGCTGTAGAAATGAAAAAAAATATTCAGGATTTTTCCGAATTTCTTTGAAAAATTCCAAAGTTAACAAAAATTTCCAAACTCCATAAAAAAATTTTAAACTCTGCAAAAAAATTTCCACACTCAGCAAAAAAATTTTCAAACTCTACAAAAAATATTCCAAACTCTGCAAAAGTCCTATGCTTAAGCCTGAAAAATTAATTCCAAACTGTGCAAAAAATTTTCCAAACTTTACAAAAAAATTTCCAAACTTATCAAAAAATTTTCCAAACTTTACAGAAAATTTTCCGAACTCAACAAAGAATTTTCCAAAATCTACGAATAATTTTCCGAACTTCACAAAAAAATTACAAAACAACACAAAAATTTGTTTAGTTTGATGAAAAATATTGTTAGCATGTTAAGAAAATGTCTCCCTCAGGACTTGTACAAAAATGATTGAATTGGCCATAGTCTCAAAATTATTTTGAAAATAAAACACGTGCATGCTGTTATGCTTTTAGTGCATACAACTCATCCAGAGTACTTTGACATAGTTTAAGGCTAAAACACAATAATTTTTACCCTATTGAAAAACACTTGATTTTCTTCAATTTTAATCAATTATATAAGAATATGTAAAGAATCTCATAATTTCTAAAGCCTACCTAGAGTTTAATCTTCTAATCAGATGATTTCTAAACTCGACATAAAATTTCTTAAATTTTAAAAGGAAATAAGTACGAAATCCAGTATTTTTGGTTATTCTTGCAGGTATACATGAATCTAAACTGTTCCTAGCTATATATGTTGATTCAGCTCTATTGTTCAAGCTATACTTTTAGCTTGCCGCCTTTATATTTACAATAGGTCATATAACTTGAACAGCCTTAGTGGTTCTTAATCGTATGCTAAAAGAGGCTCACTGCTCTCAGAATCTTTAAAATACGCATTGTTTACTTAATTCACAAGACATATATCAAATTTGCTGGAATGAGTCTTGAGTTTTATCCCAACTTTGTGCTTATTATAGCGTATTTTCTTAATTCGAATCACTGAAATCACTGAAAATCACGGAAAAAATGATTTTAATACCCGCTAAAATCAGCTAACGCCACCTATTTGTGGGTTCTGCTTATTCAGGGTATAGTATTAATCTATGTAAATTTTATGAGATGGTAAATGGGAAATGCATGTAAAAAGTAGAATTGTTTCCTAATTTAGTATACAAATTTCGAAATTTAACATTTTTGCTGTTTACAAGCGGAAACATGATTTTTACGGGTGCAAAACTAGAACACGAGTTGCAATTGCATACAAAATAGTTTCAGCAATACTTGAGGAATACCGTATTGAATAGCAAAAGTTCCAAAATTCACAACAAATTTTCCAAACTCTGCAAAAAAATTTCCAAACTTTACAAAAAATTTTCCAAACTCAACAAAAACTTTTCCAAACTCTGCAAAAAATTTTCCAAACTCTGCAAAAAGTCCTTATCTTAAGCACCCAAAATTAATTCCAAACTCTGCAAGAATATTTCCAAACTACAAAAAATATTCTGAACTTTACAAAAAATATTCGAAATTTAGGCGTGTTGATGCTTTGCTAGAACCGCCTCAGAATTATCAATGTATCATTAATTCTACTCTTTTTAATCCTATTGTAAATAAATTGCTTCGCCAATGCACTGGTCAACAAAATGCGGCGATAAATTTGTTTCATAAAAAATCCTTCAAAAAATTGCTTAGCCGATGCGCGATATTACTAATGCGTCACATTGCTTCGCCAATTCGCGATATTACTACCTAATTGTGTTTGTTTATAGGCTATTATAATCATGATGTTTCAGTCTATTATGCATTAAACGGCCAAACAAGAAGGTTATTAGCGATGGGAAACCACCATTTTTTACACACATACACACACAAACACACACACACACACACACACACACACACTACACACACACACACACACACACACACACACACACACACACACACACACACACACACACACACACACACACACACTAGGTACATAGGTATCATGTAACTTGGCGCGGAGCAGACTAGCTGGTGTTTGACTGGGTGGGCTGGACGCGCCCCCTCTCACATGCCTCATCAATACCTATCCCTCATCATTGCGCCCTGAGAAAAGCCAGGGCACGAGTTTCACCACCTCCGCCCATGCTATAAGATAGGTATGTGCTTTGTGGTGCGCCCCATGTGAATTCATGAACATTCTAAAATTTGAGCTCAATACAGCTGAATTAGTTGAAAATTAGAAAAAACTTCTTTTCATATGCTTGCTTTACACTAGTGTTGTAAAAGATAAGGAATTTATGCAAGATAAAAGATAAAGATAAAGTTGAAATTTTAAAATCTAGAAGATAGAGATAAAGATAAAGATAAAAAATTAAGAAAGATAGAGATAAAGATTATTTGCAAGATAAAGGGACCAAAAAGATAAAGATAAAGCGTACATATGTAGATGTGGTCGCCTGGACCCAGGAGAATGATGTTTGTGAAGTGCAATAAACGAGAGTGGGTGATGTATAGCAGCCAACTGAATGCCCTAATTTTTACACCTGATATCAAAGAGGTGATAAGCATTAAGCACACATAAATGTAGGTTTGGGTGTTTACCCGCGGTATCTGACTGACCCATGTACTACTAACTGGCAGACAGCAAGTCACTTCTTTCTTTTCACAAGCATCAAAACCCTGCTCTATCCGCTTGTACGGAGGAGTATAGTCGCAACAGTGATTGATTTTTTCAAACTTCTTCATGTTTCCTAGACTTGGACTTAGATGAACGTGGGTGCTAGTATTAGTACTCCCGCTCAGATCGGTATCACTCATGCTTACTTAGGTTGATATGCAGGCATTAGCTTGGGCCGCACGTCATAGGTTTAAACAATCGTTTTCTTTTCTTTTTCTTTTCTTCTATTACAGTAAAACTTGAATGCGTCTAAATATATTTCACGCCAAACCAGCATTTTGGACAACATGCTAACTTATATACATACTTTATCTTTTTTGCAAGATAAACTCATATCAAAAAGATAAAGATAAAGATAGCCTGTGATTTTTCCAAAAGATAAAGATATAAAGATAAAGATATCTTTACCTTTATCTTGCTAAAAAGATAAAGATAAAGATATCTTTTACAACACTACTTTACACTACTTTACACATTACACTAGCTTAACTTTGGTTGTTAGGAGAAAAATTTTCTTGCAATGGACAAAATGGATAAAATCAGGGAGCCCCACCTCCAGGGCCTACCCCGGCTTCCCTTACACTTGCTTTACACTTAACACTAGTCTTCTCCCACAAAATACAATACTCCTTCCCAACACGCCCTGGGACTCGGCAACTTATATTGCCTTTTTTCGGAAACAAGTTGTACCAAAACCAGCTGTTACTGTAGAACCCTTTTTCAGGATCCCCTCTCACCATCTAGGCTCACTGACGGAATTAGGCAGGTGGCGCTTGTGATGTGACCCCTGGTGGCGCTTGTGGACCCCACAGGAACTGCAACCCCCCAGCGCGCACACACACACACTGCCAATGTTGTTTCGGAACCAACTGTTACTGTAAAAAATCAATAAAATGCGGAGGAACCCCTTTTTCAGGACCCTCCAGGTATCCCTTAGCCTTACTGATGGCTCCCCAGGCACTCCTTAGGCTTATGGGTAGGTCTGGGCAGGTCCCCAAGCCATTTGCTCCCTGGCGCGCCCTCAGTTTGAGCCAGGGAGCAGCTTCTGTCTACGCTTAAGCATTGTAAATGCTTAAGAGTTACACTACACCCCAGGGAAGCACGCTATACTACTTAGATGCCCGCAACGATTGTGTGCACTAACCAATTGACGCCAGTTTTGCTTGCTATATAACGCTCATGGTAACAACATACGCTCTCTAAATACAACTGCAGTTAGTTTTCTATCAGTGACGATACCAAGCAAGTCAACTTTGCAACTTGCAAGCAATTCACAAAAAATGTTTATTTTAGATAATTTTTATACTCTCTTATGTGAAGCATCGAAAATTATTTGAAGATCACACTTTTTCAGAGGTTGCAGAATTTACTTAATTACTTTGAATACGGGGCTTGACAGACGTACAAACGCGGAGTGACCCATGTTATAATGAATATGTTACTGTGAATAATATATTACTTACTACCGGGCGTGACACGTCGATAATTTTTTCAAGAGATTTTTGCGACTTTAGGCATATATGTACATATGTATGTACGTACGAACGAGTACATAGGCAGCTTTTTCCTCCCCTCCGTTTACATCCCTAATAATCCGTAATCCTAAGTATATTCGTCTTTTTTGTTACATCAGAGCATTTTCTTTGCTATATGAATGTACGTTTTTTACTCGGCACGACGAATAAAATCTTTGCGCTGCGTCCAAAAACTACATTTCTGGCGCAAAACCCACAATGTTTTACTGCCAAAAAATCAATAGATGTGATTAATGAATAGTAAAAAATTTGTAAAATTTGATAATGGCCAAAAACCGTAGAGAATGACCATCTCGGAGACAAGTTTGGGCATAAATTTTTAAATGTTGATCGGCAGATAATACTATAATTACGCATATATCAGATTAACACAATAATCGCAATCTGTCAGCTAATTATCGGCGATGATTCTTAAAGCTTATGCCAAAACTAGATAAAGATAGCTATTATAAAAAATACAAAAATCGTGCAACCGTTTTCACAAGGAATTGCATGAGTCAGGCAGGAGAAAGTTTTTCTCAAAAATTTAAAAGTTTAAGGACAAGCTTTTCTGAAAGAAGACATTCATTAGAACTAAAGTGGCATAAGGCCAATTCCACTACTCAAACTGGTTTGAGAGGGCAGAAAATTTTTCTCAATTTTCTGCACCGCTTCTCCAATCGACTTGATTCAAATCAGTATATGCTGTACAGATCTATTTAACATAACATGCGCAGCGACCAAAGTTTGGGGTCTGGGTCACACATGGGCGTGGGGGTATGCACCCCCAGAAGTTGAAATACCCCCCCCCACAGGATTCAAATTTTGATTTTTTTTGCCTTTTTAGCGATTTTTTGATGCCATTGGATAATGCTCGATGAGAAACGTCAAAAAATGGCGTTTTTTCGCCATACGACCATACGTGGGCAGCAAGAAATTTCTGGGGGGGGGGGGGGTGTGCAAGATTTTTTTGAAGGTAAAAAAATGGCCTTAAAAACGATGGTATGGTGATAAAAACACCATTTTTCGACGTTTCTCATCAAGCACTATACATTGGCATCAAAAAATTGCGAAAAAAATTTTCAAAAATTGAATTCTGGGGGGGGTATTTTGATTTCTGGGGGGGTATTTTGGTTTCTGGGGGTGCATACCCCACACCACGCCAGGTGTGCATACGACCACTTTTAAGACCATTTTTTGACCTTTAAAAAATCTTTCACCCCCCAGAATTTCGGAGCTGCCCACCTATGGTCTGGGTAGTGTAAGACAACAAAACCATAAAAATATGCAAAAAATTTAATTCCACGGGTTTACCGATTTTGTTGGGGGTCTAACGGATTCTGAGAAGGTACAAACACCCTACGCTCATGAGCGATTACCTCAGCCTCTTCTCACTGGGATAATTCACGTAGGCACGCCCATATACAAGATTCGCTCAAGGTGGAGGACCCAACGACCGATGACGGAAAATTCGTCGATATAGCTTCCAAAAATCGCATTTTTCGACATACCCTCTCCGTCAGGATAAAAGAATTTGAACTTTCCGGGAAAAATTTTGTCTCTCAAAATGCTAATAAAAGTATCACGCTTTGGTCGCGCATGAGGCAAAATTACTGAAAATAGGTAATCCAAGCTAAAACTTTAAAACTTTATGACAAATATGTACATGCAATTTTTCTATCCTCACGACCATACCTGGGCGTGGGGGGTATGGGGGGTGCACCATACGTGGGCAGCAAGAAAATTCTGGGGGGGGGGGGGGTGCAAGATTTTTTTGAAGGTCGAAAAATGGCCTTAAAAATGGTGGTATGGCGATGAAAACACCATTTTTCGACGTTTCTCATCAAGCACTATCCATTGGCATCAAAAAATTGCGAAAAAAACGAAAAAAATTTTCAAAAAATTGAATTCTGGGGGGGTATTTTGGTTTCTGGGGGGTGCATACCCCCTACAAACCCCCACGCCCAGGTGTGGGGTGCACCCCCAGAAGACAAAATACCCCAGAATTCAATTTTTAGAATCTTTTGTTTCTCCGCAATTTTTTGATGCCAATGGATAGTACAGTGCTCGATGAGACACGTTGAAAAATGGTGTTTTTTCGCCATACCACCATTTTTAAGGCCATTTTTTGACTTTTTGAAAAATCTTGCACCCCCCCAAGAGCTTTGGTGCCGCCCACCTATGCTTCCGAACATTATCTTACCTTTAAACTTTTTTTTCGCTCAAGGGAGAGGGCGGCCGCCCCTGCATGTGGATATACAGTGTACTAATTATTGACAGCACGATCAGATTTTTGAACGAAATGCAGAAGACAAATTAAAAGTTTTTCCATGAATTATTTGGTTCAAATATGTAAATTCATCAGAACCGTACATGTAATATATACAAATCGATAACGACTCCACGTATGCACATGCAGCACACGGTAAATGGAAAGTTCGCATCCCACAATTCGTCCCCATGCAACGCATTTTTCATTAAAAGGATTCTTATGAAGACTTTTGTCATTTCTATAAATTATTCACAGCATTTCAATGACAGTGCCCACATAACTTTTCTTGATCTATTTTACTACACTTATTGTACAGACTCATGGTTAAGTGTCTTGATGGTAAGTGGGATGCAATCATACCTGGGCGTGAGGGGTTTGGGGTATGCACCATAGGTGGACAGCACCGAAATTCGGGGAGGGGGTGAAAAAATTTTCAAAGGTAAAAAAATGGTCTTGAAAAGTAATCGTATGGCGAAAAAACACCATTTTTCGACGTTTCTCATCGAGCACTATCCAATGGCATCAAAAAATCGCAAAAAAAGCAAAAAATTTCAAAATTTGAATTCTGGGGGGTTTTTTGATTTCTGAGGGGGGGTATTTCAACTTCTGGGGGAGGGGTGCATACCCTCCCTACGCCCATATGTGGTATGCAACCCCAGAATTCGATTTTTGAATTTTTTTATTTTTCGCGATTTTTTTATGCCAATGGATAGTGCTCGATGAGAAACGTCAAAAAATGTTGTTTTTCGCCATACCACCATTTTTAAGACCATTTTTTGACCTTTGAAAAATCTTGCTACTCAGAATTTAAGTGCCGTCCTGCTACTCCAGAATTTAAGTGTCGAAAAACACCATTTTTCAACGTTTCTCATTGAGCACTATCCATTGGCATCGAAAAATTGCGAAAAAAACGGAAAATTTTCCAAAATTGAATTCTGGGGTTATTTTGGTTGGGGGGGGTATTTTGGTTTCTGGGGGGTGCATACCCCCACCCCCACGCCCAAGTGTAATTGTGGGCTACGAACTTTCCGCAAACCACAGTACACATTATAACTTGTCATAAAAATCAAATAAAGTCGTCGCCGTATCAGCGTTTATGTCACTGGTTACAGGTTTTTTCGGCGGCCTAGTGGAAATTTTATCAGTTTTAGTCCTAATTCGACATTTTTCGCCTTCTCGTCGTTTTGGCTTTTTTGGCAACTTTTCTTGCGATTCATCGCCGTTGCTTCTAGTCCGACTTTGCTTTTTATAAAAATTAATCAATTCGAATCGAATTTGGGGCGTCAAATCGCGCCAAACTTCCGGGTCGATATCGTCGCGATTCGGTGGGCACACGATAGTGCCGAAATTTAGTCCAACAGCTTCTTTACACTTTACACTTTTTTCTCGTTCCGCCAATTTTGACCCCCCAAAATTTTCTACAGTATCCGATAGCGCTCCGGGGAATACTGTAGGAAGCATTTCTAACGCTTTGGAAGTCGATGGGCCGACCGTGTCTCGAAGTTCGACCGAGTCTCTGGTCTGCGGACAAAAATTGCGAAAACTGTATTTTTTGTACAAGACGAAGATTTTGAGGCTCGTACAAAGATCATTTTCAGAGCCATCTTTGTAGAACGTAAAAAGTTTTTTTGGGGCAAAATAATAATAATTTTAACGCTTTTTGAGTATTTTTTTAAGCAAAATTCCAAAAAATAATATTTAGCTCCAAGCGCGGGCATTAAACACTCCAACATCTATCTTTAAGCATCGTTTTGCAGATTTAAGCAACTTTTACGTCTATTTCTACTGTTTTATAAAGATTTTAAGCAGGAAAAAGAAGTATTATATAGCATTGCACTGTTTTCTGCCGTTTGAAGATAAAATTGACTTTTTTATCTTTGCGCTGCATTAAATTCATAAGCAAATTAGTGTCTATTATGAGATTCAGTCAGCTTATTGCAATCGCTGCATTATTTATGATTATGTAACACAACTTATTTTAGTTTTTTGAGTCAAGTTTTCAGTGTAAATTCAACCTACGACTCATGGAAATTGCGGCGCTTCGCGCCAAATCGATATAAGCGGCTGAATTTAGTACAATGTAGCACTTTTTGCGAAGCGTGCGGATCACTGATAAAAATCTAGCAGTATGTAAAAATGTGTATATTTAATAGTATAAGTATTTATTTACAAAAATGTTTTCGCTCGTACAAAGACTTTTCCAGTGATCTTTGTACATGTACAAGAAGGCTCGTGCAAAAAAAGACAGCGATTGAGAATAATTTTTATACACATTGACATAGGCAGCAATCAACTTCTAGGAAGCGGGCTGGTCTGGCTCGTGTAAAATTTCTAAAAATCAAAAAACATGCCAAAAAATTAATTCCGGACGCCTATCGATTTGAGAGGGTCTGCTAGATTTTCGGCGGGTCTCTAGACCCCAATAAGCCCCCATCCCCCACGCCCACCTGTGATTGGGACGACATCTGAGTATGGAATCTGGGGGTTCCATCCTAGAAGAATCTGAAAGTCCTACACAAATCGAACGACTATGTCTAATTATTCATTTAATCGCTTACTTTCAATTATTTCAATTAGTTATTTTTAAATATGTATTTTTAAGTAAATACTATTTTTACTATTATTTTTTAAAACTATTTTTAACGCCAGTTCTGGGGATTTCGCCCCATCAGACCCCGCGGAATTCGGCTGCTGTCTACCTTTGACACCCTGAAGTGCAAACGTTACAGCATATCCCCGTATTGTAAGATAGGAGATGGGCTGAGCGCGCCCCCAGCGCTGTTTTATGCAGGCGCAGATATAAGGGGCGGCCGCCCCCCATTGGCCAACAATATTTGGCGAGATAAAGAATGGATATGCAATTTGCAATAATTTTTTGCCATCAGTGACCATAATTCTTCAAATTTTTCCGACGCTACGCGCCGGATGATATCTATTAATGACATTTATTAACTTTCTTGGCGACCTGGAAGCCATTTTCTGTTCTATTTTTGCATAGTTTTCTTCTATTTTCAATTGATATCTTGATTTTCGAATAATTTTCGGACCAATTTTTGACTGTTTTTGGAAAAGTTGGGATACCGCTCTCCCCCTCAGGAAAATCTAGATCCGCCATTAGTTTTATGCTACAGCTTGTGTACGTTTATAGCAAAGTGGATGAGGCGAATGGACTGAGCTAAGAACGGGAAGGAGCGCCAAAGTGTAAACTAAGCATAAATGCAAAATACGCCAAATTGTAAATTAAGTCTAAGTGTAAACTAAATTATTACAATATTTACGTACTACTTACCCAAGTTACCAACCGACCTTACACTGGATTATGATAGGTGGGCAGCAACAAAATTCTGGGGGCTAGACCTTTCAAAGGTCAAAAAATGGTGGCATGGCTAAGAAACACCATTTTTCGACGTTTCTCATTAAGCACTATCCATTGGCATCAAAAAAGTGCGAGAAAAACAGAGGAAAAAATTTCAAAAATTGAATTACAAAGGGGGTGTTTTGGTTCCTGAGAGGGTATTCGGCCTTCTTGGGGGTGCATACCCCACAACCCCTGCCCCCACGCCCACGTGTGATTATGACCAACTTTACACTAGAGCCCGACGCTCAACACTGGACGACGAGGACGAGAACGAGCTATTAGGTAAGACAGTTCTTGCACATACATTAACAGAAAAATGCGAGCTTGAAAAAAAATTAAAAACGTTTTTAAAAAATGAAAAAAAATTTGAAAAAAAATTTAAAATTCCAAGTTAAAAAAAGAAGCAGGAACTGCAATTTTACCCTCCATTTTTAGCAAGAACTTGACTTGTAGGCCACTTTTTAATCCGTTTTGTTACCATTTTTGACTACGAATTGCACGTAATCGACCTCTCGCCTTGCCAAAAGACTGCTTCCCAAAATTTTGATCCCTTTTCACGTACGTAAGTACATTATGGGGTCCAAAATTTTAATAAAAATTCAATTTGGTGAAATTTGATAATTTAAACTGAAAAAGTTTTGTCGAACAAATTTTGCAAATACACTTAAAAAATAATGCAAAATATAAAAAATTCCGGTTCAAAATGTAAATAAAATAAAATAGTAAAATTTACAAAATTTTATAAATTAAATAGATGTAGTAAATAAAGTTTGTGTAAAATTTAGTAAAAGTTTGCTAATTAGATAATTTATTATAATTTATTAGTCAAAATTTATCAATGCGAATAGAAACGAACGATGCACGTGAGCAGTCTATTAAAAGCATTCACTTTCTTATGAAACGTAGCCAACAGAAAGTGCACGGTCTCGATTTTCATCTTTTTTTTGCAGCGCCTTCCAAACACGAGCGTTGGGGGTCTGGCTGGACCCCCCAAAGAATCTGAAAGACCCCAAAATACAGCATACCATCAAAATTAAATTTTGGGCCCAATTTTTAGGCGGTTTTGCGCCGTCGGCCCCCCCAGAATTCGGTCGCAGTCCATAGAAGCTACCTTCTCGTCGTCGGTGCGCTGGGCCAATTTTTCGGCCGATCGATTTTTCATAATACGCTTGAAAAAGCTCTCCGAATCCGATTTGCTGGCCGAGTCGCACGGCGACCAATCGCTTTTGAGGAACGAAACGGCCGATTTCGCCATTGGTGGCTTGGTCGGCGTTTTATCCAATGAGCTCTCGTCGTTTTCGGCGACGCTATTTTTGGTAGTTGGGGATTTTTTGAAGAAATTCGTGATTTGCGCGCTGTTCAAATCGACGCTATCTTCGAATTTGCCCGCCGCCAGGCTCAAGTTTATCAGAGGCGGTCGCCTAATATTTTTTAGGATCATATTCAGGCATTGGTAACAGCGCAAAATATTGGGAAGGGGTAAGTCGGCCATTTATAGGATGGGGTGAATCATACATGCACGGGGTCAAAAGTGCCAGGAGGGGGAAGCTGAGTTTCCTCGGGGAAGCATGCATGCACGTATGTAGTGGCCATACAAGAGAATGGGGGTGAGAGGGGGTATTACCACACGTGTGCGTGGGGGGTCTATGGGAGTATGCACCCCCCTCCCAAAAGTTGAAATACCCCCCCCCCCAGAAATCAAAATAACCCCCCAAAATTCAAATTTTGAATTGTTTTGCTTTTTTAGCGATTTTTTGATGCCATTGAATAGTGCTCAATGAGAAACGTCGAAAAATGGTGTTTTTTGCCATACGACCACTTTCAAGACCATTTTTTGACCTTCAAAAATTTTTTCATCCCACCCCCAGAAATTTTTTCACACCCCAGAATTTCGGTGCTGCCCACCTATGGATATTACTCCCCCCTCAGCTCTGGAAAACTGATAGCTATACAGCCGTTTTGCCCGAAAAAGCATTGCTATATATGCTTTTTAAGCTCAAAAATTAGCTGCTTAGCATTTTTAGGCTCAAAAAACAAACTTTTTCAGACTCAGCAACATACCGTGTGAGCTCATAAATGCTATATGGTTTTCTATTTTAAGTTTCAAAAGGATATATAGCTATTTTCTTGACTCAAAAAGGGCTAAATAGCTATTTTTAATTCAAAAAGGCCATATAGCTATGCCTGTGTAGTCCAAAAAAGCTGTATAGCTAGTTTTCTGCGCCCAAAAAGGCTATAAAGCTGATTTTCTGAGCCCAAAAGGCTATATAAACCGTTTTTACGAAGCACTTAGTTATCTAACGATTTTTGGTTTTCAGCCCTCTGAAAGTTTGACCTTGCGCACCTATGTATGATAGGAGGTGAGGGGGTATCATTCCCCCTAAAAGGTCAGCGGATAGGTAATGTCCAACGATTTTGAACTGATGGAACGTTTTTTGCATCATATTTGCGGTCAAAAACGTCAAAATTCTTCCGGCGCTTCGCGCCAGATTAGTACTTTTAAGTACTTTCAATTCAAAAAGCGTCCAAAACTGATACATTTTTGCATTTCTTGGTGTTAAAAGTGATATAATGCAGTCAAAATGGACTAAAAATGCTTTTAAAATGTGATATTACCACAAAAAAACGTTTATACGCTTTTCTAATCATTTAGATCTGTAAAACAGAAAAAAAAACGTGAACGTTAAATTTACATTTTTGGATTTTTAATATTTTACCCCTCCATCCTGCCGACCCTAACCTTGTGCAACTGTGAGGGAAGTAACTTTTTTTATTTATATATCAAATTTAGGTACTCGATTCGTCGTATTTTATTCTTCATGAATATTTATGGCTAAATTTACATGAAAACCATAATAATAAGGGCGATAGAATGACCTGTAACATCGAATATATAGAAAATAATGGAAGAAAAGTGTCTTCCTGAACTACATAATTGAAGGGTCTACTGGTAACGTAGTTTTGACACTATTTTAACGCCTATAACAGTTTTTTAGCTTATTTTGGCACAAAAAAGCTCTTCTTAACCTCTCCATACCGGCTGATCCCCCCAGATTCACCATGCTGCACGCCTATGGTCCAGACCCTCCAACGCCCATGTGTGACGGGGAACCCCACTCACAATTTCGAGCCATTACATACATGTGTATATGGGAGGGCTTTAACACCCCCATAAAGGTTTCCAACTCAAAAATCCCCCCAGAATTCGTGCTTTTTCAAGAGAAAAATCCGAAGGAAAGGTGCCGTTTTAGGCATTTGCAGCTATGCATCTGTTTGATTGCTCAAAAAAGTCAAACTTCACTTTAAAATTTCATTTTTCAAATTTCATTTCTTGACAATATATGTATATATTTCGTTCAATTTATTCGAATTTCTAAATTTTTTGAATTGTTTTTACATTTACGATAGATGAAGCATCATCAGAAGCCCCAAAAATGATGTGTTTGACCTGTATTCACAGTTTTCGAGCCGAAAAAAGGGAGTTTAGAAAAACTATTTGGTTTCACCGCCCCCCAGAATTCCAATGCTGTGCATGTCTGTAAGTGACTGACTATTCTTCTTAGCCATACAGTGGGATGGGGGTATCTCCCACCCAAAGTCGGACGTCCCCTCATCCCCAAAGCCAGAAAATTTTTGAGTCACTCTCCGATTTTCGGAAAAAATCGAATTTTTAGGCCGTTTTTTGGTTAAAATTTGAAGTCATTTACCCCCCCCCCCCCCTATCGTTTAAAATTGGACGGGGAACCCCACCTAAAATTTCGAGCCGTTACATTTCTGTTCTTAGCATATACATTACATGGAATGACTTGGAGATAAATATATTCATGGAGGATCCAGGGGTCTGGCTGGGCGCCAGCATCTGAAAAACTACTCCATATATACGTCTACAGACCGCAAAATTATAATTGCAATAATGTTTTTTCAGTCAATTTTTATGCCTGTGAAGCAAAAATGGTGTTTTTGGCCCTAGCATAAATTCTTCGGCGCCCTTTTTATCTCTGAAAATTTTAGGAACCCCAACAAAATTTAGGCGCTACGCATGTATGGGTGGGGAGGGGATTGTCGGCCTAATCATCTCTAATAATATGCCAAAAACTGAGATTTCCAGATTTCAAGAAACCCAAAAAGTTGGCACTCGTGGTGACAGAGAAGGCCGATTTCTCCTCAGTTCCAAAGCCGAATATATTTTTGCTTTATTTCACATTATGTAGCATCATTTTAACCTACCCGAAATTTAGGCGAAAACTCGCTTTTAAGCCATTTGCAGTATTTTTCAAATTAAAAAAGGAAACTTTCAACTGCTCAATTAAAAATGACCCGCTCCGTGACTAAAAGTTCGGCCCATTTTTGACCCTTCAAAAGATTTGTAACTTTTTTTATTATTTTGTTATTGCACTCCTTGATTCTTTATTATTTTAACCATTCGTCGGCGTCTTTGTCAGCCATATTAAATTCCTTCAGCAATTTATTCGACTCGTGAATTATATTTTGCGCCGAGTAAGAATTGAGAGCCGTTTGTCTAGTACACGAAACGGCCGCCGAATCGTTTTCGGTTCTTAAACCCACGACGAGTGTTTTGGCCACTCTCCTGTTCTTGTGACGAAAAATAAAAAAAATAAAAAGACAAAACAAATGAATAAAATAAAACGGAACACAAACCCTGAATAAATGAAAAATTATGCGTGAACTACAATTGAAATTTGAACAACAAAGAACCGATTGAGTTTATTTAGGAACGCTGTTTTACGACCTACAGTGCTCGTCATGAAAGTTGACGCATTATTATTGTAAGATCAATGTTAGATAAAGCGTCGCGAGTGCCGCGTTTTGTCCATTATTCTGTATCAAATTTGGTTTTTTTATTATAGGATATTATTCTCTAACATACCACTAATGCGGCAACACAGACGGAACTATTTAGCTAGTAATAGCGTCAAGAAAAGAAGCGCGCATGTGAATGCAGCACGCAACAAATCAGGAAGCGCGCACGTGAATGCCACGCGCTTCCTGTCTGTTGATGCTATTAATAGCGAAATAGCGCCATCTGCGTCGCTGCATTAACGGCATTTTAGAGAATATCCTATAATAAAATACAAGTTGATACAGAATAATGGACAAAGCGCGGCGCACGCGACGCATTATCTAACATTACTCTTACAATAATGGTGCGTCAAATTTCATGACGAGCACTGTAATCGCCAGAGACCATAGGTGCTCAAGGCCAGGGCAGTGATCGGACCGAAGGTACTTTTTAAACCCTCGGCCGAGGCTGAGGGTAATGCCGAGTGTCAAGCTTATATACCTTCACCCATAAATAGTACTCTTAGAATATTTTATATGCACATGAGCAAGAGAATAATCGTAATATTAAACACTTTATCGAAGTAAAACAAATGTTTATTGCTGTTAGCCATAATTCTTATTCCAATCTGATGAAGCAGATAATTCATCATCAAAATCTAGATCATCTGAATCAGAGTTAGCCTCATCTATTTCGCCTTGTTGAGCTATCACGTCATCGTCGTCATCATCCTTTATCAGATTCTCTTTAGAGTCTTACTATTATAACCAACTGCTTTGAGATTGTGCTTTGCAAAAAGGAGTTTTTGATTATTTGATACAATCGACATTATGAAATACGAGTATAGTAAAATTGAATCGCTGAAGCAAAGAACAATGACTGAGAGAGCACTACTTCAGAGAACAAAAATTTCGTGCAGACATGCAAGTATTTTAATGAAAGTGAAATCGGAACGCGTAATATGTCAAACAATTCATTCTTATTCTCAATTATAGTAGATTAAATGTGTGAAGGATTTATTGAATAATGTCAGCAGCATGAAAGCATGTTTAATTTAACAAGCTGCCCTTGAGGACTTGGAAAAGTTAATAAAAAATGTGGCTGAACAAGCACTTAAAATGTTTCTCTTTACTATAAATAAGAAAACAGTGTCGAAGAAATAAACGAACAAGCGAAATAAGCTATGTAAAGACAGAAGTGCAGCCATTGTTGTGCTCGCTTTTGCAGTAATGCATGTTTAAACACACCTTTTCAGTTATCCACAGTGGCGGATCTAGGATTTTTCCAAGGGGAGGACGGTAGCCCAACTTTTCCAAAAACAGTCAAAAATAGGGCCGAAAATTTTCCCTTAACGCGCGAAATAGCGTTTTTTCGGTGTTTTACATTGTTTACTTTTACATAAAATTACTTTTGACGCAATATTTTTTCCTAAAAATTTAAAATGCCCGACAATTTGGTGCGAAAAATCATGAAATTTCTTTGACTTTAGCAAAAATGCGCCGGATAATTTGTGAAATTAAGGAGGATAGACGTCCAGAAGCATGATTCACTGCTTGATTTCATGTATTTATAGCATTTGATGTGAAACGTCTAGATTTTTAATCGCAAATAGAAGAAAACTATGCAAAATAGCTGTTTCTGCTGTTAAAATTGTTTTGAAACCTACATGAACAGAAAATGGCTTACAGGTCGCCAAGAAAGTAAATAAATGTCATTCATAGATATTATCTGGCGCGTAGCGCCGGAAACATATGAGAAATTATGGTCACTGACGGCCGAAAATCATTGCAAATTGCATATCCATTCTTCATCTCGCCAAATATTTTTGGTCAATGGGTGGGGGGGCGGGGCCGCCCCCTAAATTCGTCCCTGGTCATCCAATTCTGATGTGATAGATAATATGACGGAAACTGCACTGTAATTTCCGATCCACGTAGCGAGCATGAGAATTAAAACATAGTCATCATATGAATATCAATTGGCATTTTGATGTATGTAACTTGGTGTAACTGGGTACGCGCCTAAAACCATAAGAAAAGCTGATAGGTAAAAAACAGCCTTTGTACTGCCGATGCATTCTAAATAGTCAATATTCAACGGATATAATAAACTTATTCAAATTTGATTTTAACCCCTGGCGCCTCGGTACTTTTCAGCTTAGCCCTCGGCGCCGAGGCTCCAAAAAACGCCGAGCCTCACCGAGGCCAAGAGCCTCGGTCCGATCACTGCTTTTGACCTCAAAAATGACGAAAAAAATGTTCCATCAACTCAAAATCGCCGGACAGTACCTGTATGGCTGACCCTACAAAGGGGGTTAATACCCCCTCACCCCTTATGTGCATGTATACCGGAGACCTAAAGAGCATCCTGTCTGACATGCTCAGGCACGTATCTCTGGGGGAAATCGGGGGGAGGGTTCGGACTCCCCCAAAATTCAGAATAATCGGACTTTTTAACCGTTATTTTGTGCTATTTTTGGCTCTTTTGGGCTTAGTCCCCCAACCATTTTTGGGGCCATTTTTTGACCTTTGAAAAAATCTTGCACACACCCCCCCCAGAACTTTGTTGCCGCCCACCTATGGTCGTAAACAATTGTACCTAAGTGTATAGGTCGCGTTTTTTTAAAGTAAAGCATATCAGGAGACTCTTTAGTTCTCCAGCGATTAGGTCGTGAAGAAGCGTTCCTAGATAAACTCAATCGGTTCTTTATTGTTTAAATTTCGTGGTGAGCACTGAATGTATGTAATCATTTTAGACTATATTTCGTTCACTTTTCTCGAAGATTTCTAACATTTTTTGGAAGTTTATTTTGTTTTTGCCTTCTTGAAAGATAGAGCATCGCCAGAAATGCCGAAAAATGGTGGTTTCATCAGAGCTGTACCGGGACCGCCTTTTTTACCGGGGCCGGGCATAGGCCCAAGCGCCGGCCGGAGCTTGGAAGCATACTATATATTGTAGTCATGTGGCATTCCCATGCTGACATTTTTTGTGTGATACTATGTAGCATTCACATAAATAGGCAAAAATAAATGAGTAAAACAAAAAGTGAGAGGACAAAAATTGAACAAAAACTCCATTTTAAAATTATGCGTGAACTAGTAGAGCATGCGCTTAGAAACAAAATAAATGAATTAAATAAAAAATAAAAACCTCCACAAAAAATTATTCGTAAAGTGAATAAAATCATGTACACAAAGGGGCAAAATAAATGAAAAAATTCAAATAGAAAATTATACAAAAAGTATATAGCATGCTCATAAAAAGGCCAAATCAAGGAATAAAATTAAAGAAATATTCAATAAAAATTATACGTAAACTATAGAGGAGGCACATAAAAAGGCAAAATTAATGAATAAGATAGAAAAATGAAAAAATCTAGATAAAAACTCATATGTACGTAAACTAAATAGCATGCGCATAAAAGGCGAAATAAATTGAATAAAAAAACAAACTCCAAATAAAAGATTATACGTAAAATAAATAACATGCACATAAAAAGCAAAATAAATGAATAAAATAAAAAATTATGCGCAAACTATTTACAAGCATGCACATAAAAAAGACAAAATACATACATGAAGAGAATAAAAAATTTTAAGAAAATTAATAAAAAGGCATACACAAACGATATAGGTCGTATTCACATAAATAGGCATAAATAATTATTTGTAAACTAAATACAAAACATGCGCCTAAAATGACCAAATAAAAAAATAAAAAATACAAGCTCTAAAAAAATTATACGTAAACTACATAGCATGCGCATAAAATGGCAAAATAAATGAATAAAATTAACAAATTAAAAATCTAAATAAAAAATATGCGTTAACTATATAGCATGCACATAAAAATGCAAAATAAATAAATAAAATCAAAAAAAATGAAAAATCTAGATAAAAATTCATACCTAAATTACATATATAGTATGTGCATAAAAAGCAAAATAAATGAAAAAATCTGCATACAAAATTGTACGTAAATTATATATAGCATGCGCATAAAAAGTCAAAATACTTACCACCTGTACATATATGTAGGATAAAATATGCACAAGCAAAATGAATGGAACAAAAAAAATAAAAAATCTATATAAAAAATTAAACGTAAAATATATAGCATGATTATTGGAAAGTTTACATTTTAACTCCTATCAGATTTTTACTTGCCCTCTAATTAATTTTTCAGTTGCATTTTTGTTGTTCATGCATAAGCGAAAAATTAGAAAGTCGTTAACCTACCTACTAAAAGAAGCCGGTGTCCCACCTTAAAGTGTCCGGCCGGACACTTTAAAGGTACCTTAAAGTGTCCGGGCCACAATAACGTGCTTAAAAGCTAGAAAACATGTATTTTAATATTGGGATAGAGTGGGCATCATACGTAGACGTAAAAGGATAGGGTTTGAACCCCCAAAATCCAAAGTCTCTCTCAAAATTGGTAGATCCGTAGAATTGAATAATTTAGCGTTTTTTGCAGTTATGCTCCATCTGACTGTCAGAATTTGGCCCACTGCCCGTGTAAAGTAGCACGCATTTAACAGCCCAAAGTGTTGGGTTGGGTTCGCCGACCATTAGGGGAGTGCGCGAACTTCAATTTTTATTCAAAAATTGAAAGAATGCACCTAAAGTGGCTAGAAATCGCAAGTTTTTGCACAAAATCGGGGAGACGGGAATAAACAATTTATGTTTATTTATATTTATATTTTTATATTTACGACTTTGATTATGGGAATCTCCACCCCTTGTTACATGTATGAATGGTAGCATGGTGGGTAATATATAAAATGAAGTATTAGCATGTCTTTTTAGAATCATGAGTGAATGGAACCGTGTGCTGTTTACTTGCCTTTTCATATTAAAACAGAAGACTGATTAGTTTATGTTTTGCTAAATCATAGTATTATGCTACTCAATTTGAATACTGTTTGCTGCATATTTTAACAATTTTTTATGAACACTGTAGCATCATAAGTAATCAATTATTAACGCGAAAAAACTATAAACAGTAACATCATCCACTGCATAAATCTTATTCTTCGTAATGTATCGGCTTGCTTGTATTTATGTACCTCAATACATTGTACAAGGTACGTATATGTACATGCATACTTACTTAATTGTACAGCGAGTGATATGCGTGGGCGTATATATGCGTACGTATACTCAGCGTAACCCGGACACTTTAAGGCAGAGCCGGACACTTAAAGGTGCCTTGAAGTGTCCGGCCGGACATCTTTAAGGTACCTTAAAGTGTCCGGCCGGACGCTTTAAGGTACGGACACTTTAAGGTGTGACACCGGCCAGAGCCACCCGAAAATCTTCCGTAACCCCCAATTTTAATTAAAAATGGAATATAGCTTAATTTTTAATTTTTCGTTTTTCGTTAAATTTTTATTTCATTCAATATTTATTTGACTGTAAGCTTTCAAAAATTTTCGTTCTGTACACAAAACGTCTGACATCTGAAAATATAGCTTTAAAAATGGTTGGCCCACCTTAATAATTCGACATTCTATAGGTATTTTTCAACTTAACACTATTCACCGGAGAAAAACGTTTCAAAATTGGTCGAGACAGTACCATACATACGTTAATTTGGAGGATTGGAAAAGGTTTTCACCACTGACGGGCAGTAGTCTAATTCTAGAGGGTTCGATGTGGCGAAATCGCCAAAAATGGCACCTAAAATTCATTTCTGCGGGTCCATTATTTCGGGGAGGGTCCGCCAGATTGTTGGAAGCGTCCGGCCCACTTTTCACCGCAAAAAACTTTTCAAAATCGGTCGAGTCGGTACCATACCTGCACAGTAGGGATGCTCCGGTTCCAGGGTTTTCAAAAAATTCGGTTACGGTTCCGGTTCTTGAAAAACAAGAACTTCGGTTCCGGTTCCAGTTCTTGCGTAAGTTGGAACCGCCGCTTCCGGTTCCGGTTCTCTCGGTTCCTGTGTTGAATTATGTATGTACGCTCTAAACTTTTGGGTAAAGATTGGATCGCTGCTTCATGTCTTTACTAAATTTTACGAAGTTCGATTTTTAACTCTACTTTTCAAAAACCGATAACCGACTCCAAAAAGATCGGTTCGGTTCTTAGAAAATCGAGGAATCGGTTCGGATTCGGTTCTTAGAAAATAAAAAAAATCGGTTCTCGGTTCCGTTTCCGAAAATGGTCGGTGTTCCAGCCGATTCCGGTTCTGGTTCCTAAAAATGGTCGGCGTTCCAGCCGATTCCGGTTCAGTAAAGCGGCACATCCCTACTGCGCACCATGGGAATTCTGAGGGGATGAAATTATAAAGTGCCTCTTTTGGGTCCAAAAATGGTAGGTACGCGTCGAAAACATCGTTTTACAGCATTTCTGACGATGCTCTATCTTTCTACTAGAGCATAAAAAAATTGAAAAATTTCGAAAAAAAATCGAAAAAGTCGGAACAAATTGAACAAAATATACTCAAAACATTAGTATAATGGCGCGAAGCTCCGAAAATTTGGCTTTTTGAGCAAATAGATAGTTCAAAACGCATAAAAAGGCACATTTTCTGCAAATTTTTCGAAAAATTGTTGGGAACTTCCAAAAAAATCGCTAATTCTAAGAGGGGTAAAAATTTTTTCCGGGTGTGAAAATTTTTGTGGGGAGGGGGTTGAAACCCCCCTCCCAAGATCATGTATGGTCAGTACCATAAATGACTTTGGAGGATTACAAAAAGAGGTTTCACCACAGACGGGCAGTAGCCAAATTTTATGTGGTTTGATGTGGCGATTCGCCATTCTGTGGGTCTATTATTTCGGGGGCTCCGCCAGATTCTTCAGGGAGGGGGAGAGGGAGGGGGAGGGGTCCAGCCCACTCCTCACACCCATGTGAAGTGTGATATTGCACGATTCCCCGTAGAAATTCTCTACCTCAGGATTTTCGATTTTCCACAAAAAATCTTAGATTATGTCCTATTTTGAGGACTTTTAGCGATCCTTTAGTTCAAAAGTGTTAATATTTTGGCGCTTCGCACCAAACAGCCATTTTTAACCATGCGTATTTTTGTTGCATAATTTTATTTGAATATTCTCAATTTTTTATGTTTTCACCGCCGAGTAAAAAAGTAGCCAGAAAAGCTGACAAAATGATGTCTTTTACGCATATCCATCGTTTTTGAGCCCAAAAAGGCAGTTTTACAAAAGCATTTTAGCTTAGCCCCCGGAGTTTCCATCAAAATTTAGATATATTTGTGAATGCAAATATGTATGTACATAATTTTATTGATTTTCAATTTTCTATCGTCAAACCTCATTCAATGCTTTAATAACAGTCGCAAAAATATAAATAGAAAGTTCTTAAACGCCACGATTTAAAACGAATAAAAGTCAAAAATTTAAGAATACGAAAAGTAAAAAAAATATTAGAACATTTCAAGCGCATGATTAATACTTTTTTACATTAGAAATAAATTCGCATTTTATAATATAAAATAAATAATAATCAAAAGCTACTACAGAAACAGCAATTTAATACACTAGCCAAACTAGAAAGTACTAGTTTAAACTAAATTACCGCTTGTAGATCAGCGACTAAACGTTCTTCTAATTCCTCGGCCAGTTGAGACAACCATTTGTTCACCTGAACGGATAACACGTGTAAACAAAAATAATAAGTACTTTCGCAGATTCGGTGATAATATGTACATACGAGTATAAGCTTGAAAATTTAGGCTAGGAATTTTTTTTACAAAGGAGTTCAAGCATGGAAATTCAAAAATTGAAAAAATTTAAGGGCAATATATTTAAAAAATCTAAAGCATTCAGATAAATTCCATTAATTTACAGTGCTCGTCATGAAAGTTGTCGCACCATTATTGCAAGAGTGATGTTAGATAATGCGTCGCGTGCGCCGCGCTTTGTCCATGATTCTGTATCAACTTGTTTTTTATTATAGGATATTCTCTAACATGCCGTTGATGCAGCGACGCAGACGGCGCAATTTTGCTATTAATAGCATCAACACTTAGGAACGCGCGTGGCATTCACGTGCGCGCTTCCTGTTTTGTTGCGTGCTGCATTCACGTGCGCGCTTCGTTTCCTTGGCGCCATTACTAGCTAAATAGCGCCGTCTGCGTCGCCGCATTAATAATATGTTAGAGAATAATATCCTATAACAAAAAAACAAATTTGATACAGAATAATGGACAAAACGCGGCGCTCGCGACGCTTTCTCTAACATTGATCTTACAATAATGGTGCGTCAACTTTCATGACGAGCACTGTAAAGAAGAACTTATAACGGTAAAAAACAAATTTTTAAAAAGCTTGTCTGTCATCGGAAAATCAAGAAATTTAGTTAAAATCTCCGATTTTTCCCTAAAAACGAAGAACGACTAAGCAGGAGGCTGACTTTTTTAAGTTTGGCAGAATGTTATTTTTCTGAGAAGTTTATTTATTTAATTTTGCAATTTATTTATTTTATTTTATTTTTCATTATATTAAATTTTGTTCATTTATTTTTACATACGTTTTTTGCTTATTTTTATTCAAAATATTATACGTGTTGAATAGGCGTGTTTTTTAATCACAAAATGAAAAACAAGTCGTATAATAATACGTACGAGAAATGCAAAAATATATTAAGTGCAGCTGTTCCTATGAATAAGTGTTTATCTTTTGGATGATAAATGTTAAGACTAGGCTAGGCAGATGATAACACGCAATAAATGAGTTTCTTTAGGAACATTATGTTTAGGTAGAAAGAAACGAATAAAAATTTGAATGAAACAATTTGGAAGCAAGATCATTGGTAAAAAAGCAAAAGTTTAGTAAAAACAATTTTTAAAAGAGCGACTCTTGCAAATTTTTGGGACACAAATAAAACAAGTCTGCAGCACAAACGAAAATGTGCAATAATTAATTGAGAAAATTTAAATAAATTTATAATTTATCCAAATGGAAATTAATGAGTGTCACAGGAATGACCGATCCTGTACGAATTTATCTTTTTTTATCGATTGAAGTATGATCCTTCAATTTCATTTCGTTTAATGGAGTAAATAAATGGTTCAATTTTTTTGGCCAATTAAAACTTATCTTATCAGAATTAAGTGGTCTAAAATTGCCGAAAAATCGATGACGGATATGAAAAAGACACAATTTTTCAACATTTTTTATAGTTAATATAAAAAATCGCTAAAAAACGGAAGTCTTCCGGATTTTCGGGGGTCTAAACCCCTACCCTGCGCCTCTCATTGACCGTTACCATACAAGATCTTAGGACGTAGTTAAGAAGGGGGTTTCAACCCTCCAGAAATTTTTTTCACCCCCCCCCTCGGAATTCATAATTTTTCAAGTTTCCAAAAATTTCGTGAAAATTCGTAGAAAAGATGCTTTTTTAAGCGTTTTCTAGCTGCATATGTATTTACTCAAAAAGTGTAAAATTTTCGGCGCTTCGCGCCATATACTCATGATTTGACTATATTTTGTTCGATGTGATCCGAATTTTTCAATTTTTTAAAACATTTTTATTTTTATGCTCCAAAAAAGATGAAGCATCGTCAGAAACGCCGAAAAACGATGTTTTTAACACGAATCCACCATTTTAGGGCCCAAAAAGGCACTTTGAAATTTCACCCCCTCCAGAATCCCCATACTGGCACGTTCTGGCCGTGAATGCTTAGAAATTCGGGAAAACTAAGCAAAAAATGACTATAATCTGAACTAATTAATGTCTTATGTAAATAGGGAGCCAAGCCTATTTCTCAAAATTTTGGAGGCTTTATGGATTCTTAAAAACTCCCAAAAAACTGCTAACGGTACCTATCTACAACCTACAATATAAAAAATACTGAATTAACAAGCCATTCTTTCGGCCCACGATGGATTCCTTTAAACTTACGTTTGATTTTGTTTTCAGGCTGTTGCGACCAGGAAAATTTTTACTACATCCGATTGATTTGGGTAATTGCCTCGGCGTAACTGGTTCATTGTCTATGCCCTGAGCTATATTCTTCAACCAATTTCTATTTATAAAAAAATCAATGAATAAGGAAAAACAAAGAGTAAATTAACATACTAATGAGAGGATACATCACAAAAATTTGAAATCATCTGCACAAGGTTTCAAACAAATAGTGAATGCACATAAATAAAATACTGAATGGTAAACAATAGGTGTAAATAAATTAATTAATAAAGATTTGATAAGATTTTATATTTAATTAATAAACATTGAATAAATAAATATCCAATTCAATCTTTTAAAAATGAATAATTTAACGAAATTGGGTTCTAAATATGATGCTCTATTGAGCTTTGAAATCTTAAAAGCTGTGCAAACCCTAAAACGCCGAAAAACAGCAAGACCCTCAAAGATGCATGTACACCACACATGCACACTGAGGGAGGGGTATGGGATGGGTATCCCTCTACCAGGCATACCACTCTCAGGGCCTTTCGGGACCAAAGCTGTTGCTCGAACCATGAAAAAGCATTAATGAAGTCTAAAAGTATAATATGGAGGTATATATACGAATTTTTCGAGCAGTAGACTGTCCAATTAATTCATGCAGACAATTTCATTACATTATTTTGTATATTTTTGGTGTTGTAGGTCATTTAATCGCCTTTATCGTTGTTGTTTTCATGCAAATCTAATCATTAATATCCATGAAGAATGAAATAACCCGAATTAAGTATAAAAATCTGTCAAAATACGGCATAAAATAAATAAAAAGTTACTCACTTACCCCCCATCTCCCTAACAAGGAAACTTGGTTTACCCCCTCTCAGAACTTTTGACCTTGTGCATGTAAGGTTTGCACTAATATATATCTCGATTATCGATTTTCGTCCATTTTTGGCCCTTACTATAGAAAATTTCGCTTTTGCTTCCGGAGGCTGGACTTCATACCTCATTTAGCATGTTTGTCCACTAAGGGCCGTATGACTGAACGCGGAATAGATGCTGTTCCAGGATAAAACAGTGGGATAAGAGGGCGGAATAAAATATTTCGGTATTACAGAAAGCGGAATAAACATTGATATTCCAGGAATAAAGTTGGTATGATAGTAAGCGTAATAGCGCCGTTTTAGGCGCTAACCTCGGAATAAAACGGCGGAATAAAGCGGAATAGAAGTAAAAATCGTTTCAAATGCGATTTTAAAAGAAGTGAATTTGTTTAAAAAAATTTCATTGGGGATGAGTAATTGATTCCTCTTTATCTAGAAATTTAATATGGTCGCTCTCGTTTGTAATCCGATCAAAACTGATACAGAAAATTTTCTAGTTGCGCGTTTGCCCCATGAGTGCGGCTCGTCTTGTTGAGCTCTTGACAAAAATATTTTTTAATGATTTTTCGATCACGAAATACATGACACCTCCAGTGAAGTGATTTAAAAAATCAATGCAGTAGTTAGTGTGTATAATCAACAGGTTGACAGCAAGATTCGCAAATGAACACCTACTTACATACACAAAAAAGTAGCCTTTCATGCGCAAGCTACCATAAGTTTTTTTGATTTCAATGTCAATATTTTATTTTCGTTTTCCGTAGAAGCAAGCAAGTCGCATTTATTGAATCGAATTATAAAAAGTTTATTTGGTAATATTCGGCAGTCCCATTAACTCAATCCATCAATGCGTACTGTACCCGTGCGCGCGCGTGTACATAGATACATACTACACGTTTGTATTTACGTCATATATTTTCAATCAATTCGCACGTGACTACAGTATGCAGCATGCGTTGGACACACAAAACCTATGGAATGCGTTACTTAATCCTGGGATAAATACAGTTATCCCAGGAACAGCTATTCTTCGCGTATTTCGCATTCTGTCAAACCAAATTTTCTTATTCCAAGGATAGCTTATTCCGTCCCTTAACCCAGCAATAGCTATCACGAGAATAAGTTTTATTACGAGAATAGCTATTCCCGGAATAGGGCTTATCTCAAGAATAACTTGTTCCGCGTTCTGTCATACGGCCCTAAACAAAACCCCAACTGTTCGATTTTAAATCCCATAGTTTCGCAAAAACGTGTCATTGATCTCAATTTTACCAAATTTGAATCAAAAATTCGCAAGATTACCGTAATAACAATTCTGTTTTTAGTCGAATGCTTATATGCAATCGGGCTCGTAATGTTGAACGGTTGACTAATTGAAGCGCGTTTTATACGATAAATTTAAACATACCTTCGTCAACCGAAACTTTATTTATTAAAAATCAAAAATTGATCTCAAAATTTAAAAAAAAAATCAGAAAATTCTAAAAAAATTTGAATTTAAAAATTAAAATTAATAAATAATAATCGCAGCTTAAAACTTGCCATTTACTGCATTAGCTGAGTAATTCACTTTTTAGAAATCGCACAAAGTATCGCCTGATTCATTTGCATTCTGTTGAACGGTGGAAAGTGTAAAAATTAATGTTTTTGACTTTCACGCCTCTAAAACCGGTAGTTCTTGAAAAACTCAATTTTCCGTGAGAAAAAGTGATTTATTAGCGACTAATTGGTGACTAATTTAGATCATTTAATTGATTCCGTACAGTGAGCGTAGTGTAAAGTTCTGTACGTAGTAAATCGCTCTTGTTGTATACAAAGCAGGAGTAAAAAAGCTTTGCCATATCCTTTGTTCTTTCATATGAATAAATTAAATGAATGATCTAACAAGAGTTTCTTGAATGATTGCAAACACATTACGTAAATCATACACACTATGCAGTACGCGTTTAATTATATGACGTTGGCATACACATGTTATCGTAGGGGAGAGGAATTCCAACCATATTTGATCTTGAGGATAGGAGTTTAGGGAAGGGGGTTGGAATCTGCCCAGAAAAGTTTTAACCCCAAATCCCCCAGAATTCGCGATTTATCCACAGTTTCCAAAACTTTCCTTAAAATTCGTGAAAAAAGGTACTGATTCAAGCGTTTTCAGCCATTTATTTGCTCAAAAGCGTCAAATTTTCGGTGCTTCACGCCATATACTCATCTTTCGACTATATTTTGTTCAATTTTTTCGAATTTTTGTATTTCTTTGGATTCTTTTTGTTTTCATGCTCTAGAAAGAAAACCGCTATTTGATGCGTATCCATCATTTTTGAGCTCGAAGAAGGCACTTTAAAATTTCGCCCCACTGGAATTTTAATGCAGTCAATCATACATGTTAATCATACATGCACATAAATAGGGGCTGATGGGGTATTACTCCCGCTAAAGGGTCAGCCAGACAGGTACTGTCCGGCGATTTTGACCTGACGGAACGCTTTTTGATTCACTTTTGAGGTCAAAAGCAGCATATTGTTGAAAATTTTCGTACTTTTATATACTTAAAACTCAAACAGCGCCCAAACCCAAAATTAATCACTTTATCTTTTTTTAGTGTGGAAAGTGATAAATTATAGTCAAAATTGACTAAAAATGCATTACAAATGCGATATTACCATAAAAAGTTTTGTAGGCTATTTTGACCGTTTAAGTCGTTTGAACAGCAAAAAAATCGTGACCATTAAATTTATTGTTTTGGATTTCTAGGATTCCCCCTGCCGACCCTAACCTTGTGCATCTATGCTGTGCATGTCTGGTTTCAAACCCCCCAGAAAATGTTTCACCCTCCACTGAAAATCACGATTTTCTAAGAAAAATTTGTAGAAAAAGTGCGGTTTTAATCGGTTTTAGTCGTCTGTTTTGCTCAAGTCTTCGGCGACTCGCGCCAAATACTCATTTTTTGTACTACATTTACATACTACAATTTACTCAAATTTTTCGATACTTTTTCGAATTCTTTTGATCTTTTTACGTACTAGAAAGATAGAGCATCGTCAGAAACGTCAAAAAATGATGTTTTTGACGCATATAAACCGTTTTTTGAGAAAAAAAAAGAAAATTTTTAGGTACGCGTCAAAAAAATCCTTTTTCAGCGTTTCTGACGATGCTCTATCTTCATAGAACATAAAAACGAAAAAATTCGAAAAAAATGAAAAAAGTTGGAACGGATTGAACAAAATAGTCAAAACATTAGTGTAACGGCGCAAATCGCCGAAACTTTGGCACTTTTGAGCAAACAGATAGTTAAAAACAATTAAAAAAGCATCTTTTCTACAACTTTTTAAAAAATTTTGGTAAACTTTAAAAAATCGCCAATTATAGAGGGGGGTGAAAACATTTTTGCGGGTGGGATTTTCCTGGGATGGGTTCAACCTCTCAAAACTCCCAAGCTGTGCGTGTCTGGTAATTGCATTTAATATTTTATGAACCATGTTGACGCTTAGGCGACTTAATTTGACTTCTAGATTAGCAAGTTGACCTTTCCATTCATTCTAATAAAAATCGATTATTTCGGGAAAAATCCACGGCTTTCGATAGATATCGTCAAAATTTTATTAAGTTAAATTAAAATTTTCATTCTATTTTCATTTTATTAAGCTCATTCATTTTACGTTCAATAACAGTCGCCCACAGTCGGCCTTTCCCATCTCGCTATTTTAAGATTTTAAACACTATTGTACATTTTAGGTGAAAGCTCGCTTTTTAAATTTTTTTTGTATTTTATTCTTGTCCCTAGTCTTTATACGATCTTTAGAGGGTCAGAAATCCCAAAAAAACTAAAACAATTTTTCCAAAAATTTCATTTAGCTTCTTAAAATATGCTTGTGAAACGTTACACCAACTTAGACAAGCATAAAATAACAACGGATGGCTGTGTATATACGAGTACTAAGTTCGAGGCTCATTTCTTTCACGGGTTGAAAAAAATTTTCTTTATTTTATCGGTCAATTCTGCCATTGTCTATTCATTCACAGGCACGTAGCTCTGGGGTAATAGGGGGGTCTACCGGACCACCCAAAATTCAGAAAAATTGGAAAAAATAGGACTTTTTAAAAATTATTTTGCACTATTTTTGGCCTTTTTGAGCTTAGTCTACCCAAAATGGATGTTGGTCCCCAAAATAGGAAGGCTAGCTACGTGCCTGATCATTTAATTGAAGTATTGTGCTATTTTAAAACGTCCACAAAACAAAACTTATTTTTTGTACAGTTCATGTATAAAACTTTACTTTTTGTGTTTTTCATCCAAAAATCAAAACAAACAGCCCGATGCATACAAGTAACAGGGCGGGAAGGAGGGATCCTCAACCGGAATAGAGCCGCCCTGATACAGGATCTTGCCGTTCGAAAGTGGGAAGGGGGTTTCCACAAACAAAAAAAGGTTGTTTTCACCCCCCCCGAACTGATTTTCCGAAAAATTCGTAGAAAAAAGTGCTGATTTATGCAATTTAAGCTACCATTCCACTCGAAAGCATGCATGCAACAAAGGAGATTATGGGTCTCTCACCCAAGTTTAGTCGTCCCCCATCCCCCTGAAGCCAGAAAATTTCTAACCCACCAATTTTTGGGAAAATTTCCGTTTTTTGGCCGTTTTTATGTCTTTTCTGGTGGGTTACTTGGAGGTCATTAACCCACCCCCCTTTGGAAATGACCGGGAACCCCCGAACGAAATTTCAAGCCGTCATACGTATGCTCAAAAGGGTCAAAATGTCGGTGCTTTGCGGCGTAAACTCTGTTTTTAATTCCATGTTGTTTAATTTACTCGATTTTTTCACATTTTTTTGAATTTCTTTTCGGTCGTTATAGCCATAAAATTACTGATATTTCCCCGAAGCAAAAAACTACGCAACGCGCTCTTACCCGGAATTTTCGCCAAACTTTTCGACCAAACTCGAAAACGGTACAGTTGAAAGCTCGGCCATTGTGGAAATAGAAAATTCTTCCATAACACGCTTGCCCAGCTTGCCACCCAGCATCCGACTGCGATTAATGCAACAAAAAAAATTTGGCATTGAGCCAAAATTTGATATTTTAAATTATCAGCTCCATTTTCTATAATCTCGGTCATTTTCACAAAAATGTGAGTTGAGAAGAATTTTTAAAAGTTTTAAACCAAAGAAGAAGCCATCGAATAATTAAAATCGAAATCTAGTGCTCCAATATACTTTTTATTACAAACACAATGACTAGCGTTACGAGGTGAGGAACGGTTTGAATTAATTGACTTTATTCTCAACGCATTTATGTACGTAAGTATATAAGTACCCAGTGGCGGATACAGGATTTTCTGACAGGGGGCGGGACCCAAAATTTTCCTAAAAAAGCCAAAAATTGTCCAAAATTCGTATATTATGCTTAAAGTACCGGTTCTTTGCCATCTCTTTGCCATCTTTCAATAGGCAGAATTATTTCTGATGCAAAAAGTACAAAATTTCTAAAATTTTCCAAAGCTTTTTTTTACGAAAAATCGCAAAAATAATGCAGAAATCGGCACGAATCGCCGAAAAAACTTCCGAGCAATCATTGTAAGAGCTATAAAATCTTTGTTCTGTACAAAGACCATTCTTATGACGTGAGTTTTAGTTTTTAGAGCGCCAAGAGAGTCAGTAAATGTCATTAATGATACTATCCCGACGCGAAAGACCGAAAAAATTTAAAACTCATGATAAAAATGGCTAAAATCATCAACAAATACTAGAGCTGCACATTTTGCAAATTTTACTACCCGGGTACCCGGCTATTTCATTACCCGGGTACCCGGGTAATTCGGGTACCTGGGTACCCGGTATACCCGGGTAGGACCTTAGATAAAAGAGAATGCAGTGAACATCGTTTATTTACGGTTGACAGTGAGGTCTAGGGCAAAGTGGTATTTAAGCAGTGAAATTATTGAAAAATTAATGCAAGATTAAATATAATATAGGCTTTAATCTGAAGAATTCGTATGCATTTAATGAAATTTAAGTCATTTTCATAATTCAAAGCAAAAAATTGTGAAGCAGGTTTTGTATCTTCATAGCGTCATTAAAACATTTGAAGCAGAAAAACACACTGACGAAAAGCAATTTTGAAATCAACCGGAAATGAAAATTTATTCAAAAACAAGTCTAAGTCTATCTGGAGCTGACTGCAGAGACGTAATCAGAATTTTGGTTCGGGGGCATAAACGTCTTCATGTAGAATTTACGGCCTTTCTATTGACAAACAGTTCGGAATTCATAAGTGGCGCAAAAGCTAAGAAATTTAGTCATTTGTTCCACCCTTAACAGTTTGTAGCTCTGTGAATACTAATAATCTGAGAGAGCAGAAAATTACCAAATTTGTACAAAACAGTTTTGACAATTCAAGCTTCTAACAAGAAAACTGCGAATTACTAACTTTGACTGAAGATATTTTGAGTGATTTAGGCTTTTAAACGCAATGCTGGAGCTTTACAAAAAGAAAGAACAGTAACTGGCGGCGCTATGCGCCGGAAAATTTTGACGTTTTTGCACTTTAAACTCAATTTATACCGCTTAAATCATACAAAACAGACAAATTAATGCCGGCGCGAAACGCCGGAAATTTTTAGACATTCTTAACCCTTTTACCTGGCTTGTTCTCCCTAAAATCTCGTTGCACATGTACAACGAGATTTTATGGCTGCGGGACGTCTGAGGTGGCGAGCGGAATCCGGGGCAGTCCCGGAAAATTTTGTAAAAAAATATTTTAATGTTAAATAGTAACGTTAAAATTTTCGCAAAATCGGCCAAATCTCGGTTCGGAAGCAAGCCCAAAAGACTTAAAATTGATGAACTCCTACATTGCTACATTGCACAAACTGATCTGAAATGCGCTTTCCGACCTCTGCTGGGTACATATGTAGCGCAGCAACGGGTCGCTACCAATAAGATACAGAAAGATATATCCATAAAAATTTTGTTCTTACCGTTTTCATGCCCATTTGTGGCCTTTTAATTAACAAAACGCAGTTCATAGAACAAGAAATGCGCAAAAACATAAGAAGATTTGGCCATTCCTTCCAATTAAAATAGGATTATGTGTCCTTGTAAAGAAAGATAAACGAAACAAAGAATAAACAAACTGGTACACAAAAGACAAACAAAGCAGAGAATAGACAAACTGGTTCACAATCATTTTCGCACTTTTACTATCATGCACAACAAGCATGCGCAGTTTCATTCAAGGAACAAATAGTGCATTAAATTACTAAAGTGATGTGAAGTGCTGGATTATTTTAGCTGATTCAAGCTTTTAAATTTGTTGGATCTATATAGCAATAAATAATAATGACTCGGCGCGGAAAATTTTGAAGTTTTTGCCTTTTTGAACTTAGTTTTCTGGACATACATTATTGCAACAAAAAAATCAACAATATTTCTGAAGAATTTCGGGGGGCAGGTACTCCCAATGCCCCCTGGCTACGCCTATGGCTGACTGCATTTGGAACATCGATAGGCTTTGAACCAGGTCTATCTAAAACAGTTGCGCGCACGATGTGAATAAAAGTTGCAGTTTGGTCACAGAAGTGAATGAATTATAAAAAAGCGTCGCTAACAGATAAGTTCTTGTTTAAATTTGTTTACAATGAAGAATAAGAAGAATTCGGCACAAATAAAATAATGGAACTAAAGAGCTGAATAATGGAATATGCCTAGACCGTATGCGCGATATATTGTGATAATAGGAAATATTAACAGACTCGCTTAACATTTTACGGTTGATTATATCAAATCACATGTACATTGTGATTCAGTCGCACTTCAGAAGTAATATGTTTCTAGGTTTCTAATTCAATTCTTAGCACATATTGCATAACTGCAGTGCTAATTTTCCATTTTATATTAGGGGATTCGGGTACCCGGGTAGTAAAATCATTTTCTACCCGGGTACCCGTTCGGGTACCCGCGTGCAGCTCTAACAAATACACACCTATTCTTCATTGTGCCCAAATATTTTTTGACGACAAGGGGCAGCCACCCCCCTCCCCGCTTTTTCTCTAAATCCGCCAGGGCGTAGCCGAACCCCAGATTTTCTTGATAATGTCAAAAATGGCCCCACAAAGTCAATTTAATCGAATTTTTGATATTTTTTCGAAATGTTTTATGTTTTTAAGCTCTGGAAAGATAGAGCATCGTAAAAAATGCCGAAAATGATGTTTTTGAAGCGTTTTCACAGGCATTTTGATATTTCACTCCTATATAATTCCTATGCTGTGCGTGTCTGCTTATCACCCATCCCCAGAAAAGTTTTAAACCCCCACGAAATTTGTTCACCCCTCCAAGAATTCGCGATTTGTTCTAAATTCGTGAAAAATGTGCTGTTCTTAAGGTTTTAAGCTACGTGTCTCATTGCTCAAAAGTGCCAGATTCAAATTTTCAAAATATAATTCATTATCCGAAAATCCGAAATTTTTTAAATTTCCTTGCTATAAAGTCTTTTTTGGAAACTATAAGTAGCCTTTTTGGACTCAGAAACATATAGTGCGATTTTAGAAATGCTACATTTTTGTTTCTCTGAGTTTCAAATGGATTAAGGCTAAATAGTTATTTTTAGCCCGAAAAAGCTACATGCTCGAAAACGACGGATGATAAACCGATATCATCTTTTTACGCCGCAGAATCAGTTTTTACAGAGTAATTTGCTATGTATATCCAAGTTTTCCGATTTCACCCTGCCTGAAAATTTGACCCTGCGACGCTCCACAAAGATGTAGCATCGTCTACATACATGCACATAGGGGTGTGGGGGGGGGTATTATCACCCTGAAGGGTCAGCTGGACAGGTACTATCCGGTGATTTTGAGCTGATGGAACGATCTTTGCATCATTTTTAAGGTCGAAAGCAGTAAAAACGTCATAATTTTTCCGGCGCTTCGCGCCAGACTAGTACTTTTAAGTACTTTTTACTTAAAAAGCGCCCGAAATTGCTAAACTTTTGGATTTTTACATAAATATTTAGAGTAATAAAATGCACTGGAAATGGAGGATTTTTGGGCCAAAATGACCTCAAAAACTGGTATAAGTACTAAAATAACTTTAAAACTACATACGTTATTACACAGTTCCTAGTCAATTTAGAGCCCCTTTTGAGCAGATTTTTAATTTACATCCGTTTTTGGATTTTATTTTTTCCTCATTTTTCCTATAATATTTCCCAGGTTTCCATTCTGAGGAGTCTAGACCATCCAACTTCCCCCACAGATACCCAGTTTGCCGCACGTAACGTGCTACTGTAACATTATAGTACACTAAATTTTACATGTGCAGAATGTGCGTTGACTGACTTATGGGGACCGTATTTAAAACCATGTAGCACGAACAGACCCTGTTCAAAAACAATGACCACAATTTACAATATAACCATTTTTAAATTTGACGCCACCCCCGGCTACTTCTACCTTGCCCATATGTGACTCCTAAAACAAATCATAATTTTAAAAACTGAGATTATATTCAAAACCAACAAATTAGAATGCAAAAAATTTTAAAATTCAAATTTTCAAATTAAAAAACTGAAAAAAGTGAGATCACCACATACAACGGGCAGTGACCAAATTCTGGGGTCCGACGGGGCGAAACTGCCAAAAATATCGCCGAAAATTCAATTCTGGGGTCTATCGATTTTTGGGAAGGTACGACAGATTCAGGGGATCCAGACCACTCGCCACGTCCATAAGTGATAACCATGCATGACCTGGGGGTTTTCATCCACCCGGGAAAATTTTCAATCCCCACGCAAAAATTTTTTCACCCCGCCCCCATACCTGGGCAATGGATTTTGGTTCTGAAGGTACCGGGGTCCCGTTTGTTGAGGTTGGTTGGTTGGTTGTTTGGCCTGTTGGTTGGTTGTTTGGTTTATTAGTTGGTTGGTTGTTTGGCCAGTTGGTTGGTTGTTTGGCCAGTTGGTTGGTTGTTTGGCCGGTTGATTGGTTGTTTGTTTGGTTGGCTAGTTGGTTGGTTGGTTGGCTAGTTGGTTGGTTGGCTAGTTTGTTAGTTGTTTAGCTGGTTGTTTGGTTGTTTAATTGGCTAGTTGGTTGGTTGGTTGGCTAATTGGTTGGTTGGTTGGCTAGTTTGTTGGCTAGTTGGTTGGCTAGTTAGTTGGTTAATTGGCTAGTTGGTTGGTTGGCTAGTTGGTTGGTTGAGCGGTTGGCTAGTTGGTCGGTTGGTTGGCCGGTTAGTTGGTTGATTGGTTGGCTAGCTGGTTGGTTAAGCGATTGGCTACTTGGTTGGTTGTTTGTTTGGCCAGTTGGTTAGTTGTTTGGCTGAGCCGGTGCTTGGTTGGTTATTTGGTTGGCTAGTTGGATGCTTACTTGGCCGGTAAGTTGGTTGGTTGGTTGGCTGTTTGGCCGGTTGGTTGATTGTTTAGTTGGCTAGTTGGCTGGTTGGTTGGTCGGTTAGTTGATTGGTAACCAACCAGTTGGTTGGTTGTTTGGCCGGTTGATTGGTTGTTTGTTTGGTTGGCTAGTTGGTTGGTTGGTTGGCTAGTTGGTTGGTTGGCTAGTTTGTTAGTTGTTTAGCTGGTTGTTTGGTTGTTTAATTGGCTAGTTGGCGCCACCGGGTGGCTTGGGTGACGCGGCATTGCCCACCTATGCCCGCCCCCAGAATTGACGATTTTTTCGAAGTTCCCAAAAGTTTCCAAAAAATATGTGGAAAAGATGCTTTTTTTATGCATTTTTAGCTATCTATTTATTCAAAAAGTGCCAAATTTTCGGCGCTTTGCGCCATTGTACTCATGTTTTGCCTATATTTTGTTCAATTGGTTCTTATGTTTTCATGCTAATGATATAAAATGTGAAAACTAATTAAAACGAAGGCTAAATGATAAGAAACAAAATTTAAAAAATCAATCAAAATTAATAGTTTTGTGAAAAGTTCCAAGTTAAAAGATAATATAAAAATAAGTCGATAAATGGATAAAAACACGCTTACATGTTCGAAATAGGAGTCGTTATAAACAGAGCCGATATCAAACTCCGCGGAAGAATAGTTTGCTGCTTGGGTTTATGAAGTGCTCAAACCAACTTAGCCAATGTCTATTAAAAAATGTATTTATAAAGATAAACAAATAAAAATGAATAAAAATATTGTATAAAAATAGACTCACATATATAAAAACAAATAAATCATAGGTAGCGCGTCAGCGCATTACCTATAATATATATATATATATATATATATATATATATATATATATATATATATATATATATATATATATATATATATATATATATATATATATATATTAGAGCTGTAGCCGGGGCCGGGCCCCGGCCCCGGCCCGGCGCCGGGGCCTAGGCCCGCTCCGGGCCGGGGCCGGGCTGGCCCCGGCACCGGGGCCGGGGCCAATGTTAGAGTTGATTATAATGTAGAAAATTGATAATGTTTTGGGCAGATTTACCTTTAAACTCAATTTCAAGCAAACCACAGATCTTGCTAATTCAAATCTTTATTTCATTATGTCATATTGGTGCAACTTTCTAGTTAATAATCAAAATTGACATATTTTAAATTGCAATTCATATAGACGAGCATTTCCAGCTTGCTTGGTAGCAGACAGCTACGTCTATCAGAACAAATAGAATAATAAGCCTAAAAAAGTGCAAAGTAAAGCACATTGAAAAACGCATCCAAGTCAGAGGAGTTAAATCCATACATGGGCAGCTCAAAAATTCTAGGGGGTCCAACATTTTTCAAAGTCAAAAAGTGCCTGATAATATATGGTAGAGCGAAAAAAACACCGTTTTCTCGCGTCTCTCAATGAGCTATCCATTAGCATCAAAAAACCGCAGAAAAACAAAAAATTCTGAAAATCAATTTCTGGGGGTCTAGCGGATTTTTTGGGGGGGAGAATGAGAATTCTGGGGTCTGGATCCCCCGATGCCCATGTTCTGTTATATCTTGTAATCCGAGCAAATATTAACGCTTGACGTGCATATCTACAAGCAAGAATATATGCATAGGTACATATAAGGGGTAGGGGCAGGGTCGTACTATGAGTATGGTAAAGCACGCTATTATTGGCCCCGGCCAGGCCCCGGCCCCGGCCCCGGCCCCGGCCCCGGCAAAAAGGCGGCCCCGGCACAGCTCTAAATATATATATATATATATATATATATATATATATATATATATATATATATATATACTTGGGTACCCCCAAGGTATGAGCCCCCTACAGCTATTAGAGGACATACCTGGGAGGTGCGATTTTTTTTAATCGATAAATAATGAGAAAAGATTATGCGCCCTTTTTTGTTCTTGTTTACACTCAATAATAGCTGAGCTGGGTAAAGAAAGTGTGAAGTTTTGGCATAACGTTATAACATATAGTAAATTTTGACAGTTTTCATGCGCAAGCTTGTACACAACGCAGTATGAATGCCTAATACATTTTAATGAGTATATGATTGTAGAGTAAAGAATTCCCTAAAAGTAGTTTTTCTTATTTTTCTGAATTTCATTAGTTCTTGAGCGGGAGTGTAAGGAATGTCAAAAATCAGGTGTAAGGACAGATTTTTGATGCGTTTTTGTCTTCTTGCTGTCTGCTAACAACTCCAGTCAAAAATCTCAAGGACTTTTTCTGATAGAAATGCACTAAGACTTAAGGGCCACTTTCTGCTTATAACGAAACTTTTGTACCGGGTGGTTAACAACCTTTTGCTAGGGGTCAGCGCGTATAACTATAGGGCTTGGGATCAAACCAAATATACCATTATATAGAGAATTTTAAACGGAATTCATTGATGCCAGATTAATAATCAGTGTGTCTATCACTTTTGCAAGAAACAGCTTTTAGAATGATCTGTGTATGAACACAAACCAATAAACAGACTACATCGATTTTCAAGACTTTTCCAAATATTTTCCGCGCTTCTATGCGAAATTTCATATGATTATCGACCAGTCAGATTTTAGCAAGTATTTGTGCCTCGACTTCATCTTTATGAATGGCCCAATGGTTTCGGCGGCATTTAAGTTGAGTGGAATTTCCGGGCTAAATAACATTACCCCAGAATTCGACGTTTGATTGTTTCAAGAAATATTGGGTTGCATTAATTTGCCTGCAAGGCGCCTTGTCGTGAACAAAAACAGTCTGAACAACGACCAAATATTTTCCAGGCCCAAAATAGGACCTATTTGATATTGATATATTACCTTGTGCAGAAACGTGAAAAATATTTTGATAAGTATCGAAAATCGTCATTTATTATTTGTGTTCATACACCGATCGTTTAAAAACTATTTCTCTTGCCGGTCTTAGACACACTGATTTTTAATTTGGCATCAATAAATTCCGTTTTTTAAATTCTCTATCTAATGATATATTTGGTTTGATCCCAAGTTCTAGAGTTATAGCATTAACCCCTAGCAAAAGGTAATTAACCATCCTATACACTCAATACGGAGCTAGTTCTAAGGGTTTAAACTTTATACTCTAGCGGATGGTGTAAAAACAGGTTTTGTTTAAGATTTCTTCGCCAACTTCTCCGGTTATAAGTCGGAATAAATTGAATAACAAGGGCTATACGTCGCAGCAAAGCGCGTTCGAAAAACTCAATATTGACTTACTATGGAGGTGTAAAGTTCGAAATCAGGGGCTGTAACATAGGGCGAAAAACACGTGTTCTCCCCTTTTTTGATTGGTCTATATCTTAAATATTTTGCGGAAGAAAAGATTTCCACATACAATTATACTACTACGGTTCAAAGGCTACAAACTGGCCCGAACCGAATTTCTTTACACTCAATAGGGAATTAGGTTCAGATTTTTAAAGTTTACAATTGTAGTAGATGGTGGAGAAATACGTTCGTGTCCCTTTTTTATTCGCCACTTTCTCCGTTTAAAGTCGGGATAAGTCGAAAAAAATAAAAATAAAGTACTTTTAATGGGTACACGTCAGAGCAAACTGTTTATTTACATCAATACTTAGCTTTTCCGGGGGCGTAAAGTTCGAAATTGGGGGTCTTAAACGTGTTAATGTCTTGTTTTTTTCTGTCAACTTCTCCGAGTTATGAGTCTAAACATAATCTCAAGTCTCAAAATAAAGCCAGGAATCAGACGTGATATGCCAGTTGGGCGCATTCGTTTACATTCAACAGTGGTGTAAAGTGGTTTACATCTGATATTTATTTGTCTTCAGGCCATTTTGACGACTTAATTTTTCTCATAAATGTTGATAGTAATATCAGAGTAAAATCAGAATTACCAATCCGATTTAAATCATGCTTAAACTCGGCAGTTGTGTAGAGTTTACACAGAAAATTAACTTTAGTTCCAGAGCGTTGCAGAAGCTCAATTTTTTCAGCATTTTCCTCTCAACTTCAGGATTATTCAGGATTGCGAATCTGAGTGTAAGTGTCGTAGCTGCGTAAAGTTTATGCTGAAAACATTTTATCTGTTTAAATAGTAAAGTAAGGTTGTCTTGATTGAAAAAGATAATGCTTATGTTCCGAACAATATTGCTTTCCGCGTTCTTGGATTGCTGTCATTCTTGTGGCATGTTACCGTGTATGTCTACTGACTGATTTACTTAATCCATGCTAATTAAAAGTAGGATACTAGCAAAGACAAATGCTCCGATGGAACAAGAAAGACGAATATACTTGGGATTATGGATTATTAAGGATGTACAAGGATGGGACTAGGAAAACGCTACCTACGTAAATGCCTAAAGTCACAAAATTTGTTAAAAATCAGACTTTCTCTAAGCAACGCAAAAAAATCGAAGTATGTATGTACTGCGGCCTCTGAAAATATGCAACCTTCTCTAAATGATTTTTCAATGCTTCACGTAAGAGTGTACATACATATAAACATAGTCTAAAAACGCCTCCTTTTTGTAAACTGCTTGCAAGTTGCAACTTTGACTTGCTTCGCATCATGATTGATAGAAAACTGACTGCAATTGTATTTAGAGGTGTTTTATTTCGATATCATGAGCATTATAGCAAACAAACCTTGCGTTGATTGGTTAGTGCACACAATTGATGCGGGCATGCAAGCGTACCAATACGTAGTCTGTTTCACGTTAGCTTACGCGTTTCCAACTGCCTTGAGCCAACAATTTCTTCGATTGTCTTGAATACAACGTGTTTGCTATTTCATTCAATTAGCTTACAAAGTTGCTCCTAGTTTATTTACTCCATTTACTTTTCAGTAGCTACTGCATAGCTAACTTGCTACTTTTTCAAATGTTATTTTGGTTCAATAGTTTATTTCAATCTGCAAGCTGCAGAATATACTTCGATTTTGTTGCGTTGCTAAGAGAAAGTCTGATTTTTAACAGATTTTGCGATTATAGGCATATACGTAGGTAGCTTTTTCCTAATCCCCTCCTTTTACATCCTTAATAATCCGTTCTCGCAAGTATATTCGTCTTTTTCTGTACAATCGGAGCATTTTTCTTGCTAATAAACACGGAAAATAGTAACAAATAATAAGCCACTTCGGTCGGATATTAAATCAATGGTTTGATACTAGTGATCGACCGGGGCCCCGGCCCCGGCCCCGGCCCCGGCAATCCCCGGCCATTTTTCAGCATCCCGGCCCCGGCCGGGGCAAGGTCAAAAAATGGCCGGGGCCGAGGAAAAATTAAGTGTAATTCGTATTTTGTACAGGCTGTGATACTGGCACTTATTTATCAATGAGCAAGTGTTAATTTTGAGAACTGTACTGATTAGACCATATGTATACTTACTTAGTCCTTGTCATAAGTTTTCTACTGTGTATAAATGAGCTTTTAATGAATGAATGTTCGGGAAAATCTGCATATTTTCGATTCCTTCACTTAACTTATTTAAACTAAATGCTACTTTTAACTCATTCATTCATAGCTATGGCTAAAAGATTTAGAGTTGACAAATACGTTCTATTTCTAGTTAGAAATTGTACGTTTTTAACAAACTATTTCTACAAAAAACACTTTTAAATTCATTTGAATGGGAACCGTGTGCTTTAAAACGCGTTTCCTGTGTAATAGTTATTAGGACCGAGGTTAATTATAGGCGAATATAAACTACGCTGCAGAATTGCGTCCGATCCGATAAACTAAATATGTCTCAAATAGTTTCCTAGGGTCCAGAGTTGAGGGAGGGGTGAAATCCCAAATTAGAGGACCAGAAAATTAGTGGCAAAACAGGGTCTTTTGACTTTTAATTGTATATTTTAGCTAATTTCTGAGTTTCTAACGCCAAGAATTACTAAAATTGTCTCAAAACGGCGCGAAGCGCCTAAAACTGTGACATTTCTGCATTCTAAATTTAAATTTTGCAATTTAAAAGATGTATAGGACAGACAATTTTTCATACTCGGAGGGAAACGCCGAAAGTTTTTTTGAATTTTATACCTTTTTTACAGTTTTTATCTTCTCAAAAATCTTTGTACATGTACAAAGATAGTCCTGGTCTTTGTACATCGGGAAAAATCTTTGGCGAATACAAAAAACACTCTTTTGTACATGCAAATTTTTGTATACTTCAATATGGTACAGTAACGATTTCAGTGTGGTAGTAGAACATAGTTTTCCGACCTTTAGTAGTGTATTTGGCTAATTTTTGGGTTCCTAAATATTTGACATTTTTCCATTTTTCCATTCTAAGCGCAGTGTTGCTTATTACAAGATTTAATTCGCATATTACAATTTTTGTAATATTTCTTATTGTTGTAGTACAAGTTGTTTTAGCTTTCTCAGTCGAGTTTTATGTGTGAATTCCATCAGAAGCTCATAAAAATTTCGACACTTCGCGCTCGAACTATCAACTAAATTCAGGCCGAATTATCACATTTAGAAGCACGGTCTTTTTGTATTCGGGAAGATTTTTGCTGATGTACATAGACGTTTCAGGACCGTCTTTGTACATGTACAAAGATTTTTGAAGAACAAAAACTGTAAAAAGGTGTAGAATTCCTTATTGAAAATTCTACCATTTTAAAGATTTTCAAAGGGGGGTAAGCGGCTGCAAAAATGGAGCCGCTTACCCCTTCCCCTGAAAATAGCCGAGGAATATACATGTGACAGAGGATTTGGGCCATCCCCCATCTCCGCTTTGAAGCCCCGAACTTCTTTGAAAGTCAGAAAATATTTAACCACCCTCCCCCATTTTTTGGCGAAAGCCTGTGCTTTTTGGCTATCTTTATGTGTTTTTACCATTTTTGATCTAGTCGCTAACCCCCTCCTTCTAAAAATGGCGCGGGACCCCTACCCTAGATTTCCAGCCGTTACATGTAGGTATACTGAGGGAACCTCATATAATTTTAAGCGATTACATGCATGTTTTATAGTGATAGTTTATCTATTTACTCTAGCTCACATAATAAAATAATGTATCACTTCGTGAAATTCTAATAGTTAGGTACACTTTTGCCATACTAAAAAATTAAGTTCAAAAATTCAAAAGGTTTTCACCAAAAATCGTCTGTCAATGACTTGTGTCTTGGACCCTGAGGGGGTAATACCCCTCCCCCATATGGAATGTGTGATGTCTCATTTATTACATCCAATACCTATTGCATCCAATTGTTACAGCAGCAGTAGCCGTAGCTAAGATTCGAATGATACAGAGTGTGCTAATAGCAGCGACATAGACCTTATTGATGATTCAGACAATGAAACACTAGACTAAATTTGTTTCTTGTGACATAAATAGTAATAAAACTTGATATGAAAAGCCATTTACTACTGAATGGAGCAATCGCTCATTATTTCTTTCCTATGCCCCCCACCCCAAGTATGTGTCATGCAATAATATTTTCCTTGTCTGACCCCGGCCAGCCCCGGCCCCGGCCAAAAAAGTCGCCCCGGTCGATCACTATTTGATACTTTTGTTATATAGTAAAATGAAGAGTTTCAGAAGGAGGGATCCCAGAAGAAAAAATATCTTGCAGAAGGCAAGCCTATAGGGAAAATATTTAAAATTGTAAAAACACTAAGATTTTTCGAATTGAATAGAAAAATTTAAAAAGTAAGAAATTAATGATATGAATAAAAAAATTAAAATTCGAGCAATTCAGGATTTCCAGAGCTGAATAAAAAATACCGCTGAAACGATTTTTCCTATATTTTCCAACCATAAGACCCAAAATTTTTCTAGTTCTTTCTGCAATATTGGCCTTTTGAAAAGTCCAACTTTGGGCATGATGCAAATCGCAGGTGCAAAATAATTTCTCGGCGCTCCGCTTTAAATTTACTAATTTCTGCATTATTCTCTCCCACAAAACTGCCAAATTCAGCGCAAAAAATATCGAAAAACAACCCCTTACATAATTTAAAAGATAAAATATAAATGTCGGAATTATGTGTAAAGAACGCTTGGAAGTGCATATCATACATGCACATAGGGGGGGTATTACCCACCCCTGAAGGGTCAGCAGGACAAGTACTGTCCCGACGATTTTGAGCTGATGGAACGTTTTTTTGCATTATTTTAGAGCAGTAAAAACGTCAAACTCTTTCCGGCGCTTCGCACCAGAATAGTACTTTTAGTGTAATTTTTCCTTAAAAAGCGTCCAAAATTTATCAATTTTTGCATTTTTTAGTGTTAAAAGTGATATAATGCAGTCAAAATGGACTAAAAATGCTTTTAAAATGCGACATTACCACAAAAAACGTTTTATAGGCTATTTTGACTATTTTGATCGTTAAAACAGCAAAAAAATCGTGAGCTTTTAATTTACTGTTTTGGATTTCTGGGATTTCAACCCCCTGCCGACCCTAACCTTGTGCACTGATGGTACATATGCTGCCACCATGCTTTTGGTTGAAATCTTCCAGCTATTGCATACCTACCATGAAAGATCTGGGGGAATTCGGGGGCCCCCGCAGAAAATTTTTAACCTTCAGCCCCAGGAATTTTTTCATCCCCCCAAAAAATCGCGATTCTCTGAAAAATTCCAAAAGTTCGTAAAAAACAGCTCTTTTAAGCGTTTTTAGCTATCTGTTTGCTCAAAAGTGTCACATTTTCGGTGCTCTGCGCCATACACTCATTTTTTGACTATTTTTTTGTTTACTATTTCTTTAAAATTTTGTGTTTTATGATCTAGATCGATTGAAAATCGTCAGACACGCTATAAAAATATGTTTTTAGCGCGTACTTATTGTTTTTGAGCCCAAAAGGCAATTTCGAGATTCACAACCCCCCCCACTAGAATTCCCATACTATGCATGCCTGATTTGAACCTCTAAATTTGAGCCCTGCCCAAGGATGATAATATTTTTCCTTAAGTACCTGATACATATATGAACAAACAGGGGAATGGGGGAACCCTCCACCCAAAGTCGGCCGTCCTCCCACCCCCTACCCCCAAAGCCAGGAAATTTTTGACCCCACCTCTAATTTTTGGAAAAAAGTCAAATTTTTTGGCCGTTTTTAGGTTTTTTTGGGCCAAAAATTGGAGGTCACTTATCCCCCCCACCCTAAAATTGGCCAGGGACCCCCACCTAAATTTTTGAGCTGTTATAAACATGTATGATCTGACATGCACGTGTGACAAAAGATAAACTATCCAACTCTAAAAATATTGAATTTTTGAAGCCCCCAGCGACCGCCGACCATTGATTGAAAACTCGCCTCTCTGTGCATTTTTTTCGATATTTTCTGTCAAAATGTTTACCCTTCACGCGTATGACTTCCATTATACGTACTTTGTTGTGAGCCACGCCCGCCGAGCAATGAAATTTCGTCTCTTCGAAAATACGCCGCCTAATTTTCTCCACCATGGCGGCCCCGACGAGTAATCTTTTGTCTTCTGCGAAAAACTCGTCATTTTGGGCCCGTTCTACAAAATTGCCAAAATCGTCTTCATTTTGGCTAACTGCCAAATAAGACGTGGGAAAGTCGTTTAAACTTAAAGCGGCCGCTGTTGGATCCCTTAGCTCCAGTTCGACCGCTTCGGTCAAATCCAAATAAGCCTCGTCTATGCTGGCCCTTTCGACTATTATTCGATCGAATGCTGACAAAACCGAAAATATTTCTAGGCTGGCGTTGCGGTATTTGGTCAAATCGGCTTTATCGCGTTGATGGGCTGCAGTAACAACATTGAGGTCGGGGCACCGAGACAACGCTTCTTCGATGCTCATTCCCCGCTTGACCCCCTTGGCCCGGGCCTCGTAGCCGACGGCAATTATGCTAACAAAATTTCGGAAAAAAAAATTTGGGAAAAGCGACAGATTTTTCAAAAATTTTGGGAATAAATTTAAGAAACACGGCTGATTTTTGGTCAAAAGAAATTTGAGGAAAAATTCGATGTTTGACTAAATAATGCGTAAAATGTAAAATTTCATCAAAAAACAACTTCAGATTTTGTTTACTAAATGATCGTTTCAGAAAAGTTGGAACAGACGCTTATCACGTTGGCCCGGGTCTCGTAGCCGACAACAATTATACTAAAATAACTTTAATAAAAATCTAAAGAACGACTGATTTTGAGAATTTGAAAAAAAATTCGGTGAAAAGGTAGATTTTTGGCTGAAAAATTTGGGGGAAAATTCGAGTTTTAAGTAACTAAGGCGTAAAACGAGAAATTGCAATGATACGCTCTTAATTTTATCACTAAAAGATCATTTAAGCAATGTTCGAATAATCGATATTTTTCATCTTGGCTGGAGCAATGTATAGCCTACGGCGATTATACTAAAAAAAATTTTGAAAAAACTAACAAAAAGAGCAATTTTCTGCTAATAAATTTGAGGAAGACAGATTGATGACTAAATAATGCTTCAACTGCAAAATTTCATAAAGAATTTCAAATTTAATTTACCTACTAAAAGATCATTTTACATAGAAAAATTAAAATAATAAGCGTCCTTTACATTAGCCCGAGCCCTCATGGCCGACATCGATTGTGCTAACACAGATTTCGGGAAAAAGAGCCAATTTTTGGCTAAAAAATTCGGGGAAATTTTGTCTAAACAATGCGTATAACGCCGAATTCGTGAGAAACAATTTTAAGTTTGATTTAATAGCAGACCGTTCCAGCGAAGCTGGAATGTAGACGTTCCGCTGAAAATTCGAAATGGATAATAAAAAAGAAAATATGAAAAATGTAATAAAAAAGGAATAAAAATAAATTTAAAAAATGTTATAAAAAGAACTTGATGAATTTTCATAAAAAAACTTTTAAACTCAATTCAGTGCAACCTCATTATAAAAACTGGAAAAATAAAAATTCTAACGAAAATTACAGACGCAGCAATGGACTTCTGCATATAAAATAACGATATCAGTTCGAGTTCTGATGCAATCTTTAAAACGCAAAAGCCACTTATATAATGTACATATTTGATATTAAAACTATGCTTCATTTCAGTAAAACGAATATCCACTGCTCAGACACATTACTGCTCAAAATTTTGGGTGGAATAGTCGGTCAATTTAAGGAAGAAGGGGTAGATTACATCTAATTTTTGACCAAAAATGCCAAAAAAGCACCCAAAATTGGCCAAGAAACGCAAGTTTTTGCCCAGAAATCAGGAAATCAAAATTTCTTGACTTTGGGTGGATGGGGGAACGTTCAACTTCGGTGGAGGATCCCCCATTGCTCCTAACACGTATGCCACTTTATTACCCTCCAGTCTTAAAAGGATTGTACTGCGCAACGACCGTAGGTTTGCCGAGAAAATCAGGGCAACTACGCTGTTCAACCTGCACATAGAAGCAATCCATATCGACCAATGCTATAACTCTAGTGGGTGCATCCATTTTACGTAGTCCGAATTCAGATCAATGATATTCAATGTGTGATCAATAAAATAGTCACCAATATAAATAAACTACACCGTACATTGCAGTATAGTGAAACCGATCATTAATACGACGCTGTCAAGATTACGATGAGAATGAGCAAGTAAAATAGAAAAAGAACACAGAGCTCAAAAATGTACATAACACCGAAAGTGAACATTCATCCTATCGTGCCTACTTTCGAATATAGATATGTAGGTATATTGTAATTTATTGCTATTTATTATCTTCCTTATATGTGGGTATCCGCTGAGCGAACAGACATTATTTTAAGCCAGAAAATTTCTATGGTTCTATACCTATCGTCTATTGTGTTGAAGTGTCAAAAATAAGGCATTTTTCAATAAGAATTTCCTGAGAAATACCTATTGAAGTAGATAATGGACGGTTTTCAAGCAATTCTTTTTTAAATTTTGTTTTAATAAAAAATTCATTCTCAAGCGAATGTGATAAAAGTTAAGTTGTTTCTAGATCGTAAATCAAATCAAATCAAGAAATTTATTGCAACGTCCGAGAGAAACACAAATACAATAAAGGTGGAACTTACGATAAAAAGGACGACGAGTTTTTAAATGACACATGGACAACATGTATACGGCTACAACGTCAGCAGTAGGGCACGCAGTCACAAAAGTGACAACTTAGGGAAGCAATAACTAAACAATTAAGTGCCTACCTACTCCGCATTTTCGAAGTATAAGTTAGCGAAGCTGACTAAGTACCTGCATAATGTAGAGAATTTTTTGAGAGATCGAAGCAAAAGCCGAGTTTTTTTGAAAGAATCGTACCAGTAAACTTCACAAATTCACAATTTTAGCTAAAAATCGGTCTTACGGCTACACAAAATGCGTCAAGAACTCACAAGCATTAAAGCTGGGAGGAGGTCAATGCCTTATATTACAATCAATGTTGTCAACCTCCATCTGTAAACTCATAAAAAACTCAAAACTTAAAAAAAGCTGAAAAATGCCAGTCAAAAGTTTAAATATTGAAAATTTTGAAAAAATAGGAATTTTTGCAGATGATGGTAGTTGGCCTTTTTTCGAAAAAGGGCTTTTCTGGAGGTTTTTAGCGCGAGGAATTTCAGAAACACATCCATTTGGCCTACGGAAGCACTCGTAAAGCGAGGAAAACGCAAATATAGGTGAAAATATGAAGAAAAACATTTATTAGATACCCAATTTACGTCGACATAAGCATCTATGCATCGACCTGAGCATCTATAAATATATATATATATATACATTGACCTAAGCGGGAGCGACCTCGACCGAAGCAGCTTAAAACACCTTTTCAGATATACTAAGCCTAAGCCTAAGCATAAGATAAGCAGAAACTGAAATCTTCGTATATCTAATCAAGTAAACCCGAAAAAACATGCAGAAAATATGAGGATTTTTCTGAATTTTCAAAATTTTAAACGGTATATACGTTCAAAGCTATATTGATTTCATAAGTTGTAAAATTTGGTATAGAATTTGGAATTTTTTGAGAACATGGTGACCTTCGTGTTTTTTTTTGTCAAAAGTGCTATTTTTCTGGGTTTTCGACATTGCTGAATCCAAAAAAGGTGGTTTTACCGATCGGAATGCGGTTTTTTCTGCATGTTTTGAAAAAATTCCTTTTTCAGTTTTCAATTTGTGGCGACGGCAATTGCTTGTGGATTCAGATTGATGCCAGACATAAGCTAAGCCTAAGGCATAAATGGAGCAAAAATTGCTCCGCTCGCTCCGAAATTTTTTCTCAGTCACAGTCCCCGACGCTTCAGAGACTAATCCGAAACATTCCCAAAGGCAGAGCTTACTTTTCGCCTATCCTTATTAAACACATGAACTTCAACAGCCTGTAAGTCGGTCAATAATGCCGACCGCCACCTAATTCTTTCAGATTTGAATTGCTTGACACTCAATTAGATTAAGTCAATCAGGCAAAGTTAATTTCTAGAAGGTCGCTACGTTCTCAATATTAGCCAAGAATTCGACAGTACGTTCCAAGCTGTATTGATTTGATAAGTTGTAGGATTTGGTGTAAATTTATTCAACATTTTGATTAAATTTAAAAACCGTTTTTCTCCAAAAATACCTCCGATCATAGGCTCAAAAGTTAGTTTCCGTAGACTTAATTGGTGTTTTTTGGTAAGTTCTAGGGTCCCCGAGGGTAAGAAATCGGTATTAGACGAAATATAAAAAACCATCATCTGCAAATTACCCGAAAATTCTTTTGTCTTTCCTTTGACTCGCATGTCCCGTTACTAATTTGTAATTGCATCGATTGTCTATCTCGTTAGTTTTGTATTTTATCAGTTGGTGTAGGTATTACTCAGAAATAAATTTCTTGTTAAACATCGAAACAAGAATTTCCGCTTTCATCAGACATTTAGCAACTCGAATCTCGATTTAGGTAGGCAGGCAACTACAAGAAATACAAATAAATGTTAGTTACTTAACTCGGCACAGAACTCTTACTATCAAGTCCTCGATTTTTGGAAAAAAACCTGCGTTTTTTGGCCGTTTTTAGTCAAAAAAGCATCTAAAATTGCATAGAACAAACACTCACTTTCAGTGAGAAATCTCGAATTTAGAAAAAATCTCAGGAAAACTCACGGAAAAAAGCAACCCAGAATAAACTGAAAGCTAATAAACTTACGTTTCGAGAAAAACCCCAGAATTGACATTTGACAACACTGCAAGCAAACAACCAATCAAATTTTCCTGTGACGAGCAGTGTTGCCAACCCATATTTTCAAAAACCTCAAATCACTGGCCAAAAAAAGCTCAAACATTAGGGTAAAACCTCAAAATTTAGAAATGAATTCTATCCAGTGTACAATAAGGTTTACAGACTTTGTAGCTATTTTCATTTAAGCTTAGCCCAAATTTATATGGTTCTGCTTATATGGATCTAATTTTATAGCTTTTACCCAGTTCAGGGTGGCCACTGGTTTCCTAAAATAAAATTCCCGGGTTTTTCCCGGGGTTTCTCGGTTGATTTATGGACAATTTCCCGGTTTTAAATCATGCTTTAAACGCACATGATACACGCAGAAGTGTCACGATAAGAACATGAAAAAGGGTAAGGCAAAGCAACTTTTAATCAAACAAATGCAAATTCTATACGAAACGTTTTGGAGCAATCATAATTTCTTTTTCAATGATGCCAACGAGTTGTCGATAGCATTTCTCGCAGCGTATAATATAGTACAGTAGCGATTTTAGTGTGGTAAAACAAGGTTCTCGATCTTTGGTAGTGTGTTTCAGCTAATTTCTGGGTTTCTCACGCCAAAAATTACTAAGAATTGACTCAAAACGGCGCAAAACGCCGAAAAATTTGGCATTTTTCCATTCTAAATGCAAATTCTGTATTTCAAAGATATATATATATATATATATATATATATATATATATATATATATATATATATATATATATATATATATATATATATATATATAGGACCATTGGCGAATCTAGGATCTTCCTAAGAGTGGGTATCCCAGCTTTTGAAAAACAGTCGAACATAGATGAAAAAATTTGCCCTTAACGCGCAAAATAGCGTTTTTTCGGTGTTTTACATTATATACTTTTACATAAAATCACTTGACGCAATATTTTTCCTGAAAATTTTAAAACGTTAGACAATTTTGTAATAAAAAATCCTTAAATTTCATTGACTTTAACGAAAATCTGGCGCGAAGCGCCGAAACATTTGTGAAATTATGGCGGATAGACGTCTAGAAGCATGATTTACTGCTTGATTTCCTGTATTTATAGCATTTGATGCGAAACATCGAAATTTTTGATTGAAAACAGAAGAAAACTATGCAAAAATAGCTGTTAAAATTATTTTGAAACCTACATGAACAGAAAATGGCTTCAAGGCAGTGTTTTTTTGTACAAGGTCCGTTTGTACATATACAAAGGTGGTCATTAAAAGTCTTTGTACATTTTGTACACACAAATTTTTGAGTACTATGATATAGTACGGTAGCGACTTCAGTGTCATAAACACAGAGTTGTTCGACCTTTGGTAGTGTATTTTGGCTAATTCCTGGTTTTATGAGGGCAAAAATAATTAAGAATCGTCTTAAAACGCCGCTAAGCGCCAAAAAATTTGACATGTTTCTTTTCGAAATGCGATTTCTGCTATTATAAAGATATATAGGACACACAATTACTCATTTCGGCGTGAAGCGCCGAAAATTTTTGCGAATTTCAAACCTTTTTTGCAGATCTTGTCTTCCCGAAAATCTTTGTACATCTACAAAGACGGTCCCGAAAAGCCTTTGTACATCAGGGAAATCTTTGCCGAATACGAAAAAACGTGCTTACATGTCTCAAAGAAAGTAAATAAATGTCATTAATAGGTATCATCCGGCGCAAAGCGCCGAAAAATTTGAGAAGTTATGGTCACTGACGGCCAAAAATCATTGCAAATTGCTTATCCATTCTTAATCTCGCCAAATATTTTTGCCCAATGGGGGGCGTGTCAATATGACCACTAGAGCTGAAGAATTCGTAAATTTTGCTACCCAGATGCCTAAAACATGGTGAGAATCAAATGAACAACCTCTTAAATACAGTCCATTTTCTGCATAAAACCTGTGCAGAACAGAAGAAATAGATGCAAAATACGCTTTAGATTGTATAAAGACTAAAAATCGAGCGTTTAAACCGCGCGCTTGGGAATAAGTAGACTCTAATCATAATCTTGAAATTTTTTGCGATTTTGACTAAAAAAGCGAGGGGGAGTAAAGGGAAAAATCATTCTAATATTTCATTTTGGGGGTTACGTGCCCCACCTATCCCCCAGGATACGGGCCTGATTACCCCTGCTAGATTATTCGACAAACAGGTTTATACCTTACTAGTCAATACAAACAATCAAACAGATTTTACTCCAGTGAAAGGAATTTAGAGATTCTAAGCTGCGTACAATAAATGCTTTGAATGATTAGAAAATCGAAGATAGATTTGTTATTCACAATTAATTATAATTACGTTTGGCACACCGTTCCGTAGTCAGCTCAAGTGTTTCACCAAATGGGACAACGCAGAAAAGAAATCCATTTTACTTAGGTATCGGCAGATGAAAGATGAAATTTACAAAACAGTTTTTTCTCGCACTTTCTTTTTGCATGTCCTCCTCATTTCAACCAATGTCGTTCCTTTCCACTTACATCTGCAAGTTTTCCGTTCACACCATAAAGTAAAGTTAAGCCATTTTTCCAAATCAAGTTTTACATTGCGAACATAGACCTGACTAAAAAAAGAAGCGCGCAACACATGTTTAGTAGATATAGATATGCGACGTAGGTATGTAGGTATGCGGAATCAGAATGCATGCGTGTATGAACGTTAATAAATTGGAAATAAAAGCTAATATTGACGTTAAAACAAATGACTAAATCCTACTTAGTGCACCTGCACAAGCCACAAAGTAAGCAAAAAAGTTTACTTCGAACTTCTTCAGTTTGGGGGTAGTAATAAAATTCCTTGTTTCTGTTGCACTTTTCATACGTTTTATGTATGTGTAGCACTCCTGCTTAGATTGTTATTACTCCCATGTTGGTTGATTATTAAGTACTCCAGCTAACTTTGAGATTATAGGCATTACCATGGAACTCACTAGCAGTTTTTAGGCAGTTCACTTCAGCGTCAGTTCCTCCAATTCAATCGATTGCGTCACGACAAGCAAAGCGACGTTAAAATTAGATACCCTACAGTAGTTAACACAATATTTTAACTGTAATCGATATCTCGCTTATTTTAGAAAACCTCAAATTTTCACCAAAACCCCAAAAAACCTCTCAAAATTTTTCAAGAACCTCAACAAAAACCCCAAAAAATAAAAACCTCAAAAAACCTCAAACGTAAAAAAACCTCAAAATTTGAGGTAAAACCCCACGGTTGGCAACCCTGGTGCAGTGTTGCCAGCTCTGAAAAGGCAAATCGGCCAAATCGACATTTACAACCGGCCAAAATCGGCCAAGAGCAAAGGTAAATTCCGGCCAAAATCGGCCAAACTATGTATATATAGTTGAAAAATAAGAAAACGGATAAAATTTATTCAAATCAACTACTGGGTCAAATATCTACTACATTAAACGCATTTTGAACATTCAACAAAGTATCACCCGAATCTAAGAACGGTTCATTAAGGCACACGATATCATCATCACAAATTATAGGACTGTACATTGTATTTTTAAACAATTGAAGCATGGTTTTGGTAACAGTAAAGCTGCAACAATCCTCACCCTTCCAGCATAGCAAAAAACGAACACGTAATAAAGCATCAGTAGTCTTGACATCTAAGCGATTTCTTAGTTTAGTCTTCAGCAAGTTTAATACAGAAAAAGCTCGTTCAACACTAGCATTAGAAAAAGGCAAACTTAAAGCAGACATTGCAAATGAGGTAATGTTTTGAAAGCGCGGAAGAACACCATTGCTATTGTCATCTTCAATGACTTGGGCCCAAAACAGAGCCGGATCATTTTGCAGTGCTGACTTCCATTCATTCTTCACAAGCACGTTGTATTCAGATATGGCCTTATCGAGATCAATATCAGTTAAAGCTGGAGGTAGGGCATTTAGAAGCTGCCTAAGTTGAGTATTCGATGAATGCACCGCAAGAACCTTAAAATATCCAAACATATGACACTTCCAATTTTTTCATGGTTATTTCCTGATTTTCATTTTTATAGCCACAAATTTCCCGGAGAGCAAAATGCACGCATAAAAATCCTAGATTAAAAAACAAACTAACTCTGGTCAGGGTAACACGATCGTAGGTAGGTACTTATTCATCGATTTTCAATGATACTTTACATTAATAATCTCTTGATGACTGCTCTACAAATTCATAAGAATTCGTTAAAATCGAAAGTTGTGTTATAATAAAATCGGTTATACTTAAATAAAAGGGCCACCCTGTATTTTTGAAGATGTAGGTAAGTATGATTGCGCCTATTCACCTTTATATTTCCAACAACCGAATCATTTGGCAATAACCGCTTCAACATTTCGCTGAGATGATCAATAGTGAGTATAGAGGAATGTTCGACGATTAATACTGCTAAGTTCAATTCAGCTTTCTTAACTACTTCAGCAGAGCTCTGCTCTTTTCGATGTGTAAATCCAGTAGAACTCGTCAATGAATGTGTTTGTTGGCAACTTTCAAAGTCACTAACAGCTTTAATGTGCTTGACCGACTTAATATGTACAACAAGAGCATCGTGTTTTGGGCGTAGATTAGCAGAACATACTTTACAGTGAGCAGAACCATCTTTGCCTTCTATTAGCCACGATTTGAAAATTGGTTACCGAAGCCAAGATTTGACAAATGTATGAGATCCGGATTTGCGTTTCTTTTTAACCGGTGATGGCATAGTTGAGTCCTTAAAAGCGGCAATCAGTTAACGTGTGTAGGAAACCAATAGCGAGTGACAACGTACACCATCAGACGGCATCACTTATCCGCCCCCCGGGGGCGGATAATTTTTTGTTATTCGCCCCCGGGGGCGAATAATTTTTTATTATTCGCCCCCGTAATGGTAAATATATGGAAACTTTTATCTAATAAATGGTTCTCACCGATTTTCTTAAAAACACTTATTTCTGATAGTTCGGGGACGGTGAGTCCGGGGCCGAATAATAAAAAATTATTCGCCCCCGGGGGGCGGATAATAAAAAATTATCCGCCCCCGGGGGGCGGATAAGTGATGCCCCATCAGACTAAGCAGACACGAATGACACGACATAAGGAGTGGTTTGATTTGATTAATGTGTTGTGTTGTGAAGATACATGAACGAAATGGGAAGGAAATTGGGTGTGGGGGATGAATGAAGGAAACCTGGGCTGGGTGGGTGGGTGGGTGCCGGGCCGGAAGGGCGGACTCGAGTCCACAGTCCTTGCTGGTTTGTTGTTCTTTTGTAAATTGTTGTAATTTTTGTTTTGTGCCTTCTTCTTACAGTAAGTAGACAAAACAATAATACGCAGCATAGCAACAACCTTCCTTATTCAGAAAAATTTATGATCGGCCAAATTCGGCCAAACTGTTAAAAAAATCGGCCATCAAAATCGGCCAAGACTTTCAACCGGCCAAAATCGGACATCAAGCCTGAAAATCGGCCAATTTTGGCCGATTTTCGGCCAACCTGGCAACACTGCCCTGGTGACGAGTTCAATCGAATTTTCCTGTGAGGCATTACAGTAAATAGAGCTTTATGTTATAAATTAAAAACGTGTAAACCTACTTATAATTAATATACGAGTTAAGCATAACTTGCAATTTCATGATAAAAATCAAGTCTATTATTAATTTTATGTAACAGCGCAACTTTCTTTTATGAATTTCTGCCGCCGTCAACTTATAACTTATGACAGGATCAACTAGCGCAATGAAAGAAAATTCTTGGTTCCCAAGAGCTGGAAAAGTCTGTTTTACTTAAGTTTAGGCAGACATGGATTAGTAGGAATTTTCTCGAATGTAAGCTGACGGATACGATAATTACACACCAAATCAAAGCTATAATCGCAATCTGTAGACGTATTGTCGGGCATAATTTTCAGAATTTATGCCCAAAACTTGTGTGAAACAGGCTATAGTGCAGGTCACAAGTATGAACCACATTATAAGCGCGGTGTTTTTTATTTACTTATTATAATCTACTATACCCATTCTAAATAGCAATTTTCAGCTATTTACACAGCATATCAAACATTGCATACATAAGTGATTCAGAGAGTGGAGTGCATTGTCGGTGAAATTTTTTTTGAAATTGTAATGGAGGACGTTACAGGCGCCTTGTATCAATTCATGGTTCAGTAAAGAACTTCGAAGAAGTTCTATAGAACTTCGATATATAACTTTGATCGAAGTTCTATAGAAGACTGTCGAACTTGGACGCTAATCGAAGTTCGATAAATTTCTATGGAACTTCAATAGAATGCACATCGAAGTTCATCTAACTTCGAGACGAAGTGCGGCAAATCTTTAATAGAACTTCGATGTTGTGCAAATCGAAGTTCGGCCTAAGTCGAAAAACCTTTTACAGAACTTCGATAATGAGCAAATCGAAGTTCGACATATCTTTATAGAAGTTCAACAAACATACAAATCGAAGTTCTAAGAGACCAAAAAATGAGAAATCAAAATACCCCGCCCAGAATTCAATTTCTGAAATTTTGTGTGTGTTTTTTCGCAATTTTTTGATGCCAATGGATAGTGCTCGATGTGATACGTTGAAAAATTGCGTTTTTTGCCATACCAACATTTTTAATGCCATTTTTGACCTTTAAAGAATCTTGCATCCCCCAGAATTTTGTGCTGCCCACGTATTCTGACCAGTCGTTATGTTATACACTTATGATGACGAAGTCATGACGCAGGTTTGATATTATTATAATATTATATCCTTATTAATCATAATTAATAATTTATTATAATTACGTATTAAATATTATTTTCTGTTATTATTTCATTATTATTATTATTTTTATTATTATTATTATTATTATTATTATTATTATTATTATTATTATTATTATTATTATTATTATTATTATTATTATTATTATTATTATTATTATTATTATTATTATTATTATTATTATTTTTATTATTATTATTATTATTATTATTATTATCGATGCAGTTACATATATATGTGTGACTGCCTGTGCTCTTTGTAAACAGAATAAAGTCCATTTTACGTTTATCAACAAATGGTACCTAACCTACTTGCATTTATGAACGTTCAATAAAAACACTTTTAATCGAAAATTCTTCAATACATAGTAGTGCCTAAGAGTAGAGAGCGAAAATTTTTAACAGGCTAATAAAAAATGACGATAAATGGATGGATATGAATCAATCAAACGTCATCAGTAAATCAAACATGGTTTTGGCAGTATGGTCTTCCACCTTTTCCATAAAAACTTTGTCCTTCCAACGACTTTTGGCAAACCTGCGGAATTTATGTATTAAACATATTATATAAATAATATGATATAAAATGTCATTTAAAATAATTAAGTATTAGGGATGTATCGGGTACCCCAATCCGAACCGAATACCCGGGTACCCGAATAAATTTCAGGACCCTGAGAGAGCGATTTATTCAGGCAGGATAAACTATGCAAACTTTGCAGTTGAAATTGGTATTGGTTATAATCTCAAAATGAACCTGGGCGCTGCCTTGGCATTTAGTTAAGACATGGCGTCATAGGTGCATAAGATCAGGGTCGGCAGGGGATAAAATCGCAGAAATGCAAACAGTGAATTTAAAGTTCACGAATTTTTGTATGTTTAGACGACCAAAATGGACAAAATAGCCCATAAAACGTCTTTCCGTGGTAATTTCGCATTTTTAAAGCATATTTTGACTGCATTATATGACTTTTAGCACTGAAAAATACAGAAATAGTTCAAGTTTAGGCGCTTTTGGGTAAAAAGTACAGAAAAGTACTAATCGGAAAACTTTTGGGCATTTTTACTGCTTTTTACCTCAAAAATGATGCAAAAAGTTCCGTCAGCTCAAAATCGCCGGACAGTACCTGTTTGGCTTACCCAGGCGTAATACACCCTCACTCCCCCTCCTACGTGCATGCATGATGGGCGTATGCTGGGGGGGGGTGGCCTCCCCCTTTCAGCCCAAAAATTATTTTGAAAGTTGAGATAATGCATGGGAAATAATGAAAATTAGCACCTTTTTTATCGAGTAATCTCTAAATTTTCGGCGCTTCGCGCCTTAGGCTTGTTATTTTCAATAAGTCTAGCTCAAGCGCAGCCGAAAAAAGTCATTTTCCATAGCTTATTGAGTGTGAATAGATAATTTTTTCAAAAAGTTCGAATTTTGTGAATTTAATGGATAGCGCATATTTGGAAACGAACAAAAATGTACTTTATTTTGCGTACCGCCGAATATATCCTAAAATATAGGGACACCAATTTATGGACCCCCTCAAAAAATCCTACGTACGCCCCTTGTACATATGAAAGCAGGGACAAACGCAGGATTTTTTAGATGTGGTGGGCGGTCTAAAACTTATGACCCTATATTTCCGGATATGTTCGCCGGAGCACAAGATTAAGTGCATTTTCCGACGTTTCTGAATACCCTCTCTCCATCAAGCTCATAAGATTCAAACTTTTCCAAAAAACTTTTTTCTCAATGGACTATAAAAAGGGATATTTTTAGCCACGTTTGAGCCAAATCCATGAAAAATAATGATGTCACGGCGCAGAGCGCCAAAAATGTTGAGATTTTTCGATAAAAAGACGTCAATTTTCATTAGTCTCCATGCATTATCTATCCCTTCCCAAATTTTTTGGGCTAAGGGGCCGGCAGCCGACCCCTGCGTACGCCCTTGACTGAATGAGAAAAAAGCCTGATGAGAGACGCAAACAATAAAAGATGGATTTCTGCAATGGCGCACAGCATTTGAGTCAAAGTGGGAAGCACAGCTCATGCAAGATATGCAAATTATTTTCAATGAGTTTACGAAAATTATTTTCAATGAGTTTGGTAATTTTATACCTTATCCATCTCTACAAAACCTCAAAACTCATTTCAGTCGATGAGAATGACAAAATTGTTTTGCGCTTTAATCAATTTAATTTTCTGAAGTATTTGTCATCAAAAAACCTGAAAATCAAATGAAAACGCTACAAATTTGAAAATGTCTCCGGTGCTTCGTACAGTATTGACAAATTATTGTCTTTTGTATTGTCCACAGACCCAGAAATCACGCACTACTAAAGGCTACAAAACGTAGAGTAAGCATTAGACCTTGAAAGCACCTTTTCACTGATCAAGGATATTTTTTATCCGTGCTTTGTCTAGTGTTGTAAAAGATATCTTTATCTTTATCTTTTTAGCAAGATAAAGATAAAGATAAAGATATCTTTATCTTTATCTTGACGATTTCTTTATTTTATCTTTATCTTTATCTTTATCTTTTAGGAAAATCACAGGCTATCTTTATCTTTATCTTTATCTTTTTGATAGGAATTTATCTTGCTAAAAAAGATAAAGTATGTACATAAGTTAGCACGTAATCCAAAATGCAGGTTTGACGTGAAATACATTTAGACGGATTAAAGTTTTACTGTGATACAAGAAAAGAAAAGAAAACGATTGTTTAAACCCTACGAAGTGCGGCCCAAACTAATGCCTGTATATCGAGGGTGTGGGTAAAATCCGGAAACGGAAATGGAGACAGAAACGATGGGCAAAATACGGAAACGGAAACGTAGTTATAGTATTTTGCACACAGTTCCGTTGGGGGTTTCTCCGCTCTGAGGGTAATCCAAAGTGCCGGAAACGGGGTTCCCCAAGTAGGGCCCATCAGGGTCAACACACCCAACCCCGTTTCCGGTAAAATTTCACCCACTGAAGGGGAGTTTAGGGGCTCGGAAACGGGGTACCCCATAATTCAATTGTGAAGCTGAACCAGGTTTCGATCGGGGGTTTCTCCGCCCTGGGGTGGCCTAAAGTGGCGGAACTGGGGTTCCCCAAGTAGGACCTATTAATGTGAACACCCCTAACCTCGTTTCCAGCAAAATTTCTCCCACTCTGGGGGGTTTAGGGGCTTGGAAACGGGGTACCACATAATTCAAATGTGAAGCTGAACCCGGTTCCGTCGGGGGTTTCTCCGCCCTGGGAGTGGTCCAAAGTGGAGGACCGGGGTTCCCCAAGTAGGAGCTATTAATGTGAATACCCCAACCCCGTTTCCGGTAAATTTTCTCCCACTGAAGGGGAAGGGGCTCGGAAACGGGGTACCCCATTATTCATATGTGAAGCTGACCCCGGTTCCATCGGGGGTTTCTCCGCCCTGGGGGTGGTCCAAAGTGCCGGAACCGCGGTTCCCCAAGTAGGGTCCATCAGGGTCAACACCCCTAACCCCGTTTCCGGCTGAATTTCACCCACTGAAGGGGAGTTTAGGGGCTCGGAAACGGGTACCCCATTATTTATATGTGAAGCTGACCCCGGTTCCGTCGGGGGTTGCTCCGCCCTGAGGGTGGTCCAAAGTGCTGGAAGCGGGGTTCCCCAAGTAGGGCCCATCAGGGTGAACACCCCAACCTCGTTTCCAGCCAATTTTCTCCCACTGAAGAGGGGTTTAGGGGCTCGGAAACAGGGTACCCCATTATTCATATATGTAGCTGACCCCGGCTCCGTCGGTGGTTTCTCCGCCCTGGGGGTAGTCCAAAGTGCCGGAACCGGGGTTCCGTAAGTAGGGCCCATCAGGTTTAACACCACCAACCCCGTTTTCGGCAAAATGTTACCCATAGAATGGGGGTTTAGGGACTAGGAAACTTAGTAGCTCATTATTCATATATGTAACTGACCCCGGTTCATTCGGGGGTTTCTCTGCCCTAGGAGTGGTCCAAAGTGGCGGAACCGGGTATTCGCAAGTAGGACCCATTAAGGTCAACACCCCCAACCCCGTTTCCAGGCAAAATTTTACCCATGTACATATATGAATAATGGGGTACCCCGTTTTCGAGCCCCTAAACCCCCTTGATTGGGAGAAATTTTGCCGGAAACAGGGTTGAGGATGTTCACATTAATAGGTCCTACTTGGTGAACCCCGGCTACGGCACTTTGGACTGCCCCCAGAGCGAAGAAACTCCCGACGGAACAGGGTTCAGCTTCACATTTGAATTATGTGGTACCCCATTTCCGAGCCCCTAAACCCTCCTTCAGTAAATGAAATATTTTCGGAAAAGGGGTTGAGGGTGTTGATGACCCTTATGGGCCCTACTTGCGACCCCAGTTCCGGCACTTTGGACTACTTCCAGGGCGGAGAAACCCCTGACGGAACCGGGGTTTCTCATATAAATAATGGGGTACCCTGTTTCCGAGTTCCTAAACCCCCTTCAGTGGGAGAAATTTTGCCGGAAACGGGGTTGGGGTGTTTACATTAATAGGTCCTACTTGGGGAACCCCGGTTCCGCCACTTTGGACCACCCCCAGGTGCGAAGAAACCCACGACGGAACCGGGGTCAGCTACATATATGAATAATGAGGTACTCCGTTTCCGCGCCCCTAAACCCCCTTCCATGGGTAAAATTTTGCCGGAAACGGGGTTGCGGGTGTTGACCCTGATGGGTCCTACTTGGGGAACCCCGGTTCCGCCACTTTGGATCTACCCTCAGAGCGGAGAAACCCCCGACGGAACTGGGGTCAGCTACATGTATGAATAATGAGCTACTAAATTTCCTAGTCCCTAAACCACCATTCTATGGGTAAAATTTTGCCGAAACGGGGTTGGGCGTGTTGACCCTGATGAGCCCTACTTACGGAACCCCGGTTCCGGCACTTTGGACTGCCCCAGGGTGGAGAAATCCCCCGACGGAGCTGGGGTCAGCTACATATGTGAATAATGGGGTACCCTGTTTCCGAGCCCCTAAACCCCCATTCCATGCAGCGTTTTTTTGTACAAGGTCCGTTTGTACATGTACGAAGATGGTCCCCAAAAGTCTTTGTACATTTCGTACATGCAAATTTTTGTGTACTAAAATATGGTACAGTAGCAATTTTAGTGTTGTAGAAACAGAGTTGTCCGGCTTGTGGTAGTGTATTTCAGCTAATTTCTGGGTCTCTAAAGGCAAAAATCACCAAGAATCGTCTTAAAACGGCGCAAGCGCCAAAAAATTTGACATTTTTCCTTTTGAAATGCAATTTCTGCAATTATAAAGATATATAGAACACACAATTACTCATTTCGGCGCGAAGCGCGAAAATTTTTTCGAATTTTAGACCTTTTTTGCAATTTTTGACTTCCCAAAAATCGTTGTACATGTACAAAGACGGTCCCGAAAAGTTTTTGTACATCGGGAAAAATCTTTGCCGAATACAAAAAAACGCTGCTTCCATGCGTAAGATTTTGCCGGAAACGGGGTTGGGGTTTCGACCCTGATGTGCCCTACTTTTGGAACCCCGGTTACGGCACTTTGGACTACCCCCAAGTCGAAAAAACTTTCAACGGAACCGGGGTCAGCTTCTCATATGAATAATGGGGTACCCAGTTTCCGAGCCCCTAAATCCCCCTTAAGTGGGAGAAATTTAGCCGGAAACGGGGTTTGGGGTGTTCATCCTGATGGGCCCTACTTGGGAAACCCCGGTTCCGGTGCTTTGGATCGTTTCCGTCTCCGTTTCCGGCTTTTACACATCGTTTCCGTTTCCGGATTTTACCCATCGTTTCCGTTTTCGTTTCGATGCTTGTGAAAAGAAAGAAATGACTTGCTGTCAGCGAGTAGCAGGCACATAGCTCTGGGGGAATGGAAGGGTCCGGCCGGACCCCCCAAAATTCAGTAGATAGGACTTTTTAAACGTTATTTTGTGCTATTTTTGGCCATTTTGGGCTTAGTCCCCCAAAATTGGTGTTGGTTCCCCACCAAAATAGGACGGCCAGTTACGTGCCTGGCCAGTAGTAGTATTACGTGGGTCAGTTAGATACCGCGGGTAAACCCCCAAACCTACATTTATGTGTGCTTCATGCCTATTACCTCTTTGACCTCAGGTGTAAAAGTTAGGCATTCAGTTGGCTGCTTTGCATCACCCACTCTGGTTTATTGCACTTCACATACAACATTCTCCTATAGTCTGTTTCATTTAACTTTGCGGTTTTCTTCTGAAATTTTCCACAAGAATCAGGCTACAAAAGCGGTTTAAACTTTTGATGCAGTAATGCGGCTCAAAACAAGCATACGTCTCTATATGACTCAACATACTGTAATATATCATATTTATTGTATTAGTTTAAAACACTTTTGTAACCGCTTCAAACTTTTTCAAAAACCTCAAAGTTAAATGAACCAGACTATAGGTCCAGGCGACCATATTTACACTTTATCTTTATCTTTATCTTTATCTTTATCTTTTTGGTTCCTTTATCTTGCAAATTATCTTTATCTTTATCTTTCTTAATTTTTTATCTTTATCTTTATCTTTATCTTTATCTTTTAGATTTTAAAATTTCAACTTTATCTTTATCTTTTATCTTGCAAAAAATCCTTATCTTTTACAACACTAGTTTGTCCTAATTAGGGCTTCTTGTCCTCAAAATTTTATATTTTCTCTTACCTGGTCAAAAAAGACCCCCAAGCCCCTAACCGTTTGTCTAATAGACACTGAACAACTATGTAAGATTGATACTGGCATTGTAAACATGAGGTTTACTAACGTAAAGGAAATACCTACACTATTCTATTATGCATACATTAGTTTATTATGCGCACCGAACCCGAATCGGACCGATCGGGTATTGATTTGGATACCCGAACCCGAACCCGAATAAACTTATAGTCTGTTTCATTTATTCGAGAGCTTTTTCAGTAAATTTTTTTGAAGGCTACAGTATGCATAACTAGGTGAATTTACTGTAACCCGACAGAAAAGTTGAGTGGTGGCGAGCGGCCGCCATTTTTCATTTTTAATGCATTAAACCGTGCATATGGACTTAATTGAAGCATCTGAACAGTGCTGTGACATACTACAGTAAGTGCGCTAAATAAAAATCTTGCAGCAGGAATTGAACCCGTGTTGCTTCGACACGACAATCGGACGTTCTACCACTACGCTAAGCGGAAGTTTTCGACCATACATTTAAAATGCTAGTCTATTGTGTTTAACAGTCAATTCATGACAAGCTGAATGCGCGAATTTCATCCGCACGTTGCACGATCTGCTGGAAGACGAGAATGAATTATGCCGTGAGAAATTTTATCGAAAAACCCTTTCTTCCTATGTAGCTACAGTGATCTCTAAATGACCTACAGTAAGTGGGGAAGATAGAGATACTGTAGCCTCGGAAAAGATGTGCTAAAAAAGCTCTCGGATTAATGGAACAGACTATGAGTGAACTACCCGAACTTGAACCCGAACCCAAATACACTAAAATTCACTACTCGTTGCCTATCCCATTACAAAAATACAAAGTGACATTAAATATGGGTAGCATGTTGATGGTGTGCAATCAATTATTGCTTACTGAACAGTTAAAACAATCTGCATGAAAACATTTGTCCAATGCTTCAACGTATTTGTCGCCGCTTTCGATAGGAAAATGACACTTGGCGCATTTTGTCGTAAAAGACTTATTCCAATCTGAAAAATTTCCACGTGAGTTTCTTTCATAAGTAAAATACGTCCTTAGTTTTTTAATTTTAAGGGCTAATTTTATTTTGAAGAATTTAATTTTAACTAATATTTTAGGTTTAATTTTTATTTTAATAATTTTCTATTAGCGTTTCATCGATGTGGCAGAATTTCAGAATAAAGTGGTACCATTAAAATAATTAACAAACTTCTGAATAGTTCTGATTTGAATCATTTTGCTTTCAATTTTTATTATTTCTTTGTCTAATTTTGGTTGTCTCTCTGGGGCTTAGACTTCAATTGCCCCAAGTGATGATGATGATATTGTTGATATTAGTTGTTTCTCTCAAAATACTGGAGATATTTCGGATAAATGTAGAACCCTTCCTTTCGTGTTCTCGACATTTTCATCAAGAGACGAAAAAATTTTAAGAATCAGAACAGGCAGTACTACACCGCAGACATGCACGTGGGGTTAGTTGGTGTAGAACCTAAAATCTTCTAGAGTTAATATAAGAGAATGCTGAAAAATCGATTATATAAATGTTTTCTAGAAAAGCATGAAACTGACCAAAAAATTTTCGACTTATGCAGTTTTTACGTCTAAGTTAGCATTTATGCAATTTTTGAGATCATTTTAGCTCGAAAAAGCTTCCTGGTTAATTCACCAGACCTGCCATGCTGTGCATCTATCTGTTTAGTCTCTAACCACTTTGGTTTTTCAATAATCACATCAGTTAATGCATAACTCGTAGTCGTAATAAATAAATAAGCCGATAAAGCTCAGTCACACACAGGTGAAAAAAATAAATAAAAAGTATAAATCTCAGGTTAAACACACTCACCGTCTTCGCAAAAAATCTGACCACCTTGAGCGAAGAATATGCCATTGCCAATCGATCGATGGCAATTGATACACTTGAAGCAATCCGGATGCCAATGAGATTGCACAGCGTTCAAGCAATCCTATAAGTAATTTACGTAATTGGTTTTCAATTATTTATGATTTAAAAAACGAATTAGTGTTGATCATTCATTACTCGAATTGTTTATCATTTTATTGCATCTTTATCAATTTTATGTGTTGCTTATGCTTCTTTATTAATTTTATGCTGCGTCGTTATGGGAAGACTGGGTTTTGCACCCTCCCCAGGGGAAATGGTGTCAAAAGTTGGGCTTATAGGTTTATAGATGCATAGCATAGCCTGTCTCAAGGGAGGTCAGCCGGTCTAGAAGGGGTAGGGCGATTGGTCAGCTTTTTCGGACTGAAACTCACCTTAAAAATAACATTTTCAAAAAGCTATCCGATTATAATTAGATTCAGATACAGATACTATATATAGTTAAGGTCTTCTTGAGTTAGGACATGAGTTTCGGATAAATTTTGGTAAACAGGAGCCGATAGATTCAACCCTAACACATTCGAAAAGCAACGGTTTCATGCATTTCGTTTTTAGCTTTTTATTTATAATTCGGACTGTATGTGCCTACACCATTACATGCACTTTAAGTTTAGTCGTTCATACTGTATAGATATTTTTAAAAGATTGAGCAAATTAGCGAATAATGCGACAAAAATCAGTGCGACCAAAAGGATTTTTGCCGACATATTGTTTCTTTATCAAATTGTAATTGTTTAAAATCTTAGAATTATAAAAACAACTAATCAGTCAAAACTATATCAAACCTAATGACGCAGTCTTCAAAATTTAAATCTCAGGGTGCATTGGAGTTTCCAGCAGGCACGCAGCTGGCCTTCTGAATTTGGGTAGGGACTAAAATTTCGAAGCTAGATATCTCAACACCTTCTAGGCAAAAGTAATGGCGTTTTCAAGCTATTCTCAGCGAGCTCTATCAGTTGGAGGAGAAAACTTCCAAATTTTTTCAACAAATTTAAGTTAATTTTTATCATATTCAAAAAATATGTCGCGAATGATTTCTAAGAATAACGTCCAAGTTTGACCCTGTATTTGAGCCCTATTGTTCTCAAATGATACATTACAAAGAAAAACAATAAGTAAAAGAAATAATTCTGCGCAGAATCCCAGGAATTGATATATTCACCATGTCTTACTGAAACTTAGTGCTGTTCAGAGGACAAAAAGTTATACAAAAAATTCAAATCGGGCCCAAAGCGCCCAAAAATGTTTTTGATTATTAGCTCAAAATTAAGTTAAAATCTGTTCCGACAATCTTTCAAATTCGCTTCAAGAATTTTCAACTTTTTTCTTTGAGGAACACTTGTAAAAAATACTCGTTTATTTAAAATTTTGGGGAGTGGTCCCTACCATAGATGCACAGCGTGACCGATCTGCGGGGGGTCAACCAGTCTGCAAAAAATCAGAAAATAAAGCTTTTTTGGGCCAAAATGACCTAAAATACGGGTATAAATGCTTAAATGGCGTTAAAACAACGTTATTACACAGTTTCTCATCGATTTGAAGCACTTTTGAAGAAAATTTCCAATTTTTAACCGTTTTTGACCTTGATTTTGATTCATTTTCTCAACAAAATTTCCCCCAGCAAACCCCCCGCACGTGCATGTCTAGTCCCAACTATCCCCTACAGCTACGTGCCTAGTTTTAGGGGCCAGAGCCCAGATCCGAACCATTTTCGTTCCCTCCTTTGGTAGCAAGTAGTCAACCGGAAATAATGATTATAATTATAGTAGACAGCACAGCAAAGGTAAATTAGGGGGTCTGGTGGGTTAAAACTCGCAAAACAAATTTTATAAAATGTTAAAAATTATATTTTAGGGATCGGCAGGAGTGTCTTAAACGCGAGGTCCCCAAGCTCCTCTACTCACATGCAGCACGATTATGATTATTTATTTTTTATTTGTTTCTTTAATTTTTAATTTAGTTATTTATTTTAATTTTTTTAAATAAAAAATAAAATGATTTTTCTTTCGTTAATTTTTTATTCAATATATTTTGAGCATAAAAATCTTACGGTAACAATAGGTCTATTGCAACCAGCGCACAGAGGAGCAAAGTGTTTTTCGTAGCAAAATTCGCAGCAAACTTTGCCAGCGCCTTCATATTCTACGAAACCAATATCCAAAAGCTTCCTCCTACACGATCCGACCGAACAGACGAAATGATCAGGGCACCAACATTCGTTCAGTGCCAAAACAAATGGGCCTCTTAAAAGGAATGACAGATTTTTTCACAAAATCACAATTTCAAACCTGGGTCTCTTCACTTATATTTTTATAGTTACTTTTATATCTACTTTATTCATATTTCAAAACTTAGCGAAAAATTGATCTCGAAAATGGTAATAAATGGTACAAATGAAAAATTACAAGGACGAAGAAGTAACGAAGAGAAAATGGAAAAGCACAAAAAAATATTTGTCTTTTCGCTTACATTTATGTTACTTTTCGACATTGATTGCAAGCCTACACACAGTCTGAACTAGCAGTTTATTTTTCTCATAGTCTAACTGTTAGACTTCAAAATTTAAATAAATGATAATTTATTTAGGGAACAATTGAGTGATAAAAGTATAAAGAATAACAAATAATAAATAATACGTAACATAAATGAAAAAATATAAAACTTCGTAATTGTCAAAATGGAATTATTTTAGTACATAAATCGCAAATTTGTGGCTCGCAGTATTTTTTGCTATAATTTTGCAATCCTATAATTTTAGTATATAGACCATTGAATCTAACAAAGTATTAGTTACTAGTGAATGTACATATTTCCACAAGAGTCATTCTAGAGGGATCAGAACCTTCCGTCTTTCAAGAAACGTATTGTTTTGGTGATTCTTTCCTTTTTCATAATGAAATTTGTGAGTTTTTGCGATTTTTCGCAATTTTACACCCATTCAGACCTCCAGAATTTAGACCGTTGTCTACGAATGCCTAATATTACCTAATTTCTTTGTAGCAGGCTTTGCAGAGAGGAACACGAGAGCTGCTATCGTGGCCCTGCTTCAAGACTCCTCTGCCACGTTTTGGAGCTACGAATGGAGCCGTTATTCGCGTAGGATTAGAAACTGGTTCAGCAGAGATTGTTTTCCTTGGCTCTCCGGACGGCAATGACGAAAATTTTTGAGAATCTGCTTTTTAAATACAATTCAAGAAAATAGATTAAAAACAAAAAAATTATATTTTCTTTTTTGAGTAGAGCTACATAGCACTGCAAAGTTAACCTGACTTTCAAGGCATAAACTAAAATGGTCAGAAATGAAAAAGATGTCGATTATCATCTCAAACTTAGACCTAAACTGAAAGTTCAGTTTTAACTGAATTAAAATAGATGCGAATGTATCTTTCAAAGTCTTCCAAGTCAAAATACAGAGCATGATAAGACGTTCAGGATTTATTTCCCTCTGTTTCCTTTGAATTCTTAATTAATAATGAAATTGACGAATTTTTTGAAATTACTACAAAAAAGCGATAAGAAAATATTGTACGTTCTAAATCATGAGATTTGGGAGCGCATTATAAAAAACTTGCATAAAATGCTTGGCCCTTCAAAGTTTTAAGCGAATTCCGACGGTGTTTTAAACGTATAATTGCTCAAAAATTATAGAATAAATCTCTCAGTGGTATTGAGGGCAGCAAACCTTGTATGAACTTTTAAATTGAACATGCTGAAAAAACGAAGAAACACCCAGAATGAGAAAATAGGGTCAAAAATTAAAACGTTCTGTGTGAGAGAAGAAAAGATTATTAAATTAAGACAATTAATTAATAAGTTAATTAGTCAATAAGTAACAGCTTAATTAATTAAAATTTAATAAATAATAAGTCAGTTCAAATTGTCAAATTTCTAGCAATATTGCGCTTACTATTGTAGGTCACAATCGTACATGGGCAGCAAGCAAAATTCGAAAGTCCTACGGGGCAAATCGCCAAAAAAGCACCGAAAATTCAATACAGGGATCTATCAATTTATTGGGGGGGGGGTTCAGATTGTCGGAGGGGGGGAGTCCAGCAGACCCCAGATTCTTATATCCATGTATAGTCACAATATGGCCAAACTTCGTAAATTGAAAAAGGAATCATGTTGTTCAAAAATCAAATACCCGTGATATGCAAATTCTGAACAGGTGTCAGTAAATGGGTTGGCGAGGCGCCTCTTTGGATCGGATACCCGGGCATTTCCAATTCATCGGCTTCTGGAACCCTTGTGTATCGACCACCGGATCCTGGCGAATAAGTTGGCACGCCTCTGGTCGAAGGGCTCATCGCCGTGGCTTTCGGGGCTTGCAAAATGTGTCCCTTTTTCAAAATTTCCGGCTGATAGCTGCGTTCGTAGTAATTTTTGCTTTCATAACACACACTAGATAATTATATTACTAATAATATTAATTCTTCTTAAATTATTCAAAAATTGATTGAATATTGCAATTATTTAAAAAATATTATTCGAAGCGTTAAGATCGCGAGAAGAAGGAAACAGAGATGAATAAATAGAAGAAAAGTTAATGAGGAAAGAAAACATAACAAAGCAAAAAATCGTCTCAGGAAAACCAAAAAAGCACATTTTTGATTAAAAATTTTCTTTCTAATGAACATATGGCATAAGGAAATGTTTTAGTTCCGTTAAACCAAATTATAATTACTGCGTTATCATTTTCTATTCCTTCAGCAAGTTACTGATAATACTTTTCGACTGAATCAAGAAAGATTTGGGCTTAAACGAAAAAAAGCTTAAAAACCCCAACTCTTTCACTTCTTTCGTCTAAGCAGTTTACCTGTGCAAATGACACATTCAACTGTCAGATCGATATTTGCATTTTATAATTATGCAATATATTCGTGACGCGGGAACATTATGTTTTTCTGCATTTTTCTCTTATCTGTGTTTATTTGTTTTTACTTATTTGCCTTTGATTTTTATTTTTATTAATTTTATTTTTAAACACATTTGTGCTTATTTCGTCAGACTCGATATATTTTTGATATTTTTTTATGTACTACCGCAATGATTAGTACTTTTTTATGTACATCAACAATGATTTAAATTCTTACGATGCTTTAACAGGTTCTGAGCGATTTGGCGAGAGTGGCATTGGAGGCGCTTTGAATCTTAAGGAAAGATGTTTGAAATAATGGGAAAATTTGTGAATCAGTCGATCAATTGAATATTGATCCAAAACAATGTACTACAATAAGTGATTGCCTCAGAAATTTTTAAGGATTTGAACAAATTATCGCAACGGAGCCGCAAAATCGGGCACAATGAATAAAATACGTAACTCGAAAATTTATCTATTTCTTTTTTGTTATTTTTATTCTTATTATTTACTATCGCGTCTTTTACTGATTTTTCAATCATTGCTTTGTGATAAATTCGATTTCGTCTGTCGCAGATCAGGGGGTAGAATATGAAACAAATTTAAATATGAAAAGGACAATTGGGTGGAGATATAGGAATGGGTTTTGCAATAAAACAAGCAAGAACCTATAAAATCTGAGAATTAATTTAAAAATAAATAATTATACTGTAATAAATATTTATTACGCAAAAACGCTCGGATCGACTGGCGGCGTAGCCTTGAACGGATTCTCAGTTAATTGCCTCGCGTGTATATCACAATATAATTTACCACCAAGCACGTAATAGCCTGAGAAAAGGTGTTAGATACGCGAAAAAAGTATTTAAAGGAGATGAAAAATATCGTTCTGAACAACTTTTATTTATTTTTTAAATTATTTATTTATACCCGAGGTGACGAATTCATTAATCTAACCAAGACGCATTTAAACATTATTACAGGCACTACTATTACAGGTTCTTATAATCTCGAGTGTATTTATTTTATGATATGTCCACGTTATGGAAAATTTTCCCTGAGAACAAATAGCCGATTCTATTGGAGTTTATCGAGCGAATTCAACAGATTTCTTCAACACAATGTACTCGTCGCCTTTACACAATTGCAAAAAAATGTAAGAAATAATTTAAAGCTTCAAAAATTTGTTTTTGGCGTAGCTTACTGCCAATTACTCATTAGCTCAGCTCACACACGCAACTGAAAAAAATCTAAAAATTTTTAACCCCCTTTCCCATTTTTGATCAAACCTTGCGTCCTAAAATCATTTTTATGTGTGTTTTGCCATTTATGGCCAAAATTAGCCGGTTATCTCCTTTTAAAATGGCCGACTACAGCCGCCCCAAAATTTTGAGCCGTTAACACGTATTTCGCTGGGCTGAGCGAGAAAAATCCTTTTTATTGTTTCTATATTGTTAAAACAGCTTCCACTATTTGATTACGATTTTTTGTTGAATAAACTTACAAAAACCTAAAAAATTATCGTATTTTGTTTAAAATAATATGCACATGTCAATTTTGTACTAAGAAATTTTTGTTTACCCTTGTACTTCAAATTCGAACCGCACGTTGCGCACACGAAGCACTCCGGGTGAAGTTGCTTATCAGCCGCTTTACAGAAAACGCCCCTAAAAAGTTAAATATTCTCCAGAAAATTCCCCAAAAAAATATTTTGCGCATTATCCATCTATTTACTGTATGTAGCGACCGCAGTGACTGCACGGCGGTAATCCTGCCAAATTTTGTGGCAAATGGTCCTGCCTCACCGGTTTTGGTCTCTCTAATGGCTGGGCCCCTTAAAAATACGCCAAAGGAATATACGGAAAACGGATGAAGAAAGAGGTAAACAGCGAAAAAGAAGACATAAATGAAGAACGAAACGATAAGAAGAAAAATAAAAATAAAAAAGTCAAGACGAAAGAGACAAAAAAAGACGAGAAAATAGAATTGGACGATTAAAATGACAAAAAAAGTAAAAGACAAAAAATTACGAGATAAACCTGATAGATACAATGGCAAAACAAGCGATCGGGTCAATACCATGAAAATGGGCGTGGGAGTCTGGAGGTTTGAACCAGACATGTACGTGACGAAGATTTGGGGGTCTAGACCCTAAAAATGGAAAAAGGACGACAAAAGCGTAAAATAAAGGTCAAAAGTTGATATAAATAAAAAATTTTCCTTAAAACTGCTTTAAATTAATCAAAAGCAAGAGAAAAAGTGTAGCTATAACGCCATTCTAGCATTTATACCAGCTTTTCAAGTCAATTTGCCTCTAGGAGCTCAATTTTCGATCCCTTCCAGATTGTCCGATGTCTTGAAAATTGTAGTTTCGAATTTTCTTGTTTTGCAATTTTCTGATGCCAAAGAATAGGGAAAATGAGAAACGCCGAAGAATGGTGTTTTTTCCAGCACCTATCAATAATTTTAGGCATTTTTGACATTTAAAATTTTTGGATTCCTAAAATTTAGGCGCTGCCCTTGTCATGTCAGTGCCAAACATTGCAGTAGAAAATTCTGGGCATATGGATGGCGTGAAACTGGCCAAAATTCCAAAAACAAGCCAAACAGTCAAATCTGGGGGTCTACCGATTTTTGGAAGTCTACCGAATTCTCGGGGTGGGGGGTCTAAAAGATAAATGGGCAGCAGCCAAATTCTTTGGAGTACGGTGGGGCAGAATTGCCAAAAATAGCATCAGAAATTCAATTCTTGGATTTATCTATTTGGAATGCCCATTTGTTGTGCTCTAGATCCTCCTCCCACGCCCAAGTGTGATCAGTACCCTTGTCGTTCTGTTCGGATTCGTGTATTAATCGCAAAGTAGCCGACTTTAAATAAGCCGGTTCGTCGGTCGTTTCTTGCCGAACTCTAAAACGAAAAATCAATTAGTTATAACATTGTGAAATAATGTTATAACTATTAGCAAATTTTGGGCTAAAAATCCATTAATTCTCACTCCACGACAACTTGCGGATCAAATGGCTTGGCGGCAACGTTGTGCTTGGCTCCTGCGTACTTTGGAGGCTTAAAATAATATTGGTTTTAAAGAGGTTTATGCATTCGAAAATCGAATTTCGTTTATATGCTTGATTTTTTACAATTTTTAATTTGGAAAAGTACTTAAGTATAGTAGGAAAGTGATAGGCGAAACAGTAGGAATATTAGAAATTTTAGGGGAAGAACATACGGGTTCCTTGGGTGTTTAAGGGATTACCTTGCTTTTTTTAGGTTTTACCCATTGCTGCTGAATCCACTAAGCAACTAACTACGGACATGACACAATTTCAATTAAAACACAAAAATATGTTGTTTCGAGGGATTTTAGCATTTTTTGGCACAAAAAGTATATCATTCATTTTGATTAAATTGTTTTACATTTTTCTCTGTCTATATGTTTTAGAAAAGAAGATCACCATCAGAAACGTAAAAAAATGGTATTTTGACACGTACCCAACGCTTTTAAGCCGACAACGGCAGGCTGTTTAGAAGAAGCATTTAAGTCTGATCCACAGAATCAAAATGTTGTTTTTAAATGCGGAATAACCTAGCCTGTTTTGAAGGGACTACTGGACTCTGTGGGTATTGTTACCCTTCACGTAATGTCATACAAATTACTTCCAAATGTAAAAATTGTAAAAATATATTACAATTTAATGATTCTAAAAGATATCTATATAGTTCGTTTTACTAAAACTTGCTTATTTATTTAAAAACTCTTAGAAGTAAATAGCAAGTTTCTATACGTACCTATGTAATAAGGCTGATTGGTCCTTAAGTCTTAAAATTTTTCAGGCATCTGTCTCAAAAACATATGTTAAAAAAGCGCAAATCGTGCGAAACAGTCGATTAATGGAAAGAGTTACTAAAAATTTACGTATTAAAGAAAATTTAATGAAAAAGATAAATGCACTTGTTGCAGTATCTTAATATATTTTAATTTATATTTATCAATCTGCGGACTTTTAGAGCTTGATTTTTCGAACCTGCTGATTAGTATCGTGTTCCAAGGAATATTTAACTGGAGTGCTAGCGACTTCACCGGGCCCAACAACAACAGGCTTTACAGAGGGCGCCCAAATTCTTGCGCTTGTCCTACAAAAATTATGTCAATCGATTGTCGGAGTAAATAATTTTAAGGACAATTTTGTCATAAATTTTATGCTTAAAAAATTTTGGTTAATTGAACACTCGAAGAAAATTTGGCTGAAAAGTTTTAAGCAGGAAAATATGACTGATTTTTAGTGATGCGTAATTTTCCATCTTTTCTCCGGCGTGTGCTACATGTTGATGTCATAAAATGGTCGTTTTTATATTAGAAATTTAGCATTTATTGAGATTTTTTGTTGAACGTTAGTAAACAAGCGTTGTGGTAAACTTTTCATGTATATATCAAAGCTAATGTTGTTTTTCCGATAATTTGGAAATCGCTTGCTAGACTGGTTGCGGTGTAAAGTCGGATTGAATGTTTAAGGAATGATAATAAAAAAAATTCATGATAAAAACAAAAATAATAAAAATATTAAAATTTTAAGAATTATTACAAATTATACATTACACTTTAAGCAATTAGCATAATACATTATACAATCACATAAATCAGCAGAACACACACTCGTACTTCAATGATGCAATTTTTGCACGGTTTCGAAAGAAAAAATATGATATAATTGTTAATACATTAAAATATTCAAATGTTCTACAGATAGAATAAAAAGATATAATTATAATATATATATACAATTACTTTCCAAAAAATGTTATTTGTTTTCTTTAATTATTCAAATTTTTCAGTTCAATATGAAAATATTTTAAAATTTGATATTTTTCGCAACACTAAAAATTTGTACAGCTGTTAACCTCTCCACGAATAATCTTAGCTGATTTCCGCAATTCATAATAGCTTCCTGAGCCTGCCTATGCGTCATATCGTCGACCGGTTGTCCATGGATTTCCCTTAAGTAATCTCCTTCTCTCAGCCCCGACTCTTCGGCGATGCTACCCGGATTTACCTGAAAAAAACAATAAAAGCAATATATTACGAAAATAAAAAAATGGTATGTAATGGAAAAATGAATTAAAAATCAACAAAAAAATTTTAAAAAACGCGAAATGCAAAAAATAATAAAAAAACTTAAACGGTGTAAGATTTTTGTTATAAAAGAGCTAAGATAAGTAAGCTTGGCAAGAAAAATACCTCAAATTTAATTAAAATTACATTGATAGAGTATCGGTTTGTGGCGATTACATTCAGCTTAAGCCAGAATTAAGCGTAGTCATATTATAGCTGATAATCGATTAAGCTCGTGCGTTTATTATTTTGATTTTCTTATTTTGTTTATTATGTTTTTTATTATTTTTTGTTGTCTAGCATTGAAAGGGAGCTTCTAAGAACTTACAATTTAAAAATGTAATGTAGATATAAAGTACCTGTATCAGTTTACTCATTGGTTGTGTCAAATTAGGTATTTTCATTCTTAGTCGATCCGGATTTCAACAGAGTGATTCATTAACGATTGATTAAATTTGTCAGCGCAACTTAGGCATTCAAATGCAGGTCTGAGAGCTCTGGAAGGGACTTATCGTCATGGATCATAAATTTTTTAGGCAATTTGGGAAGGTAAGTTCCGCAAATTTTTAATTTTTAGAAATAAATGCATTTCATATTTTTTCCAGTAAATTTATCAGCTTTGCTGTATCAGCGTATTCTTTATCAAACTGAAACCGTTAGATAAAATAAAGGCTAATAGAAACTTTATTGAAAGATGAAAATGGAATCAATAAATATCAGAAACTGAATCTAACAATCTTCTGAAAATCTAAGCTTTACTGATAAAGAATAGTTACTCAATTTTTCTTAATTGATTTTAATCCAGTCTCACGGTTCCTTCCCGAAATAAAAGTCTCTATGACTGGTTTTTGAAAAAAAGACTAAAAAATCGAAGAGGTCAAAGTTTTGACACTTCATAAATACAAAATTTTACATTCAAGAGTCAAAAATATTCTACGGAAGCAGGCACGTATCTAGCCCTCTGGATTTCGAAGGCCAAAAATTTTGAAGTTATGGAGGTAGGCAGCTTGATTCCCGCCAAAAACAAAAATTATATAAAAATTTGATAAATGTATAAAAAATATGGGCAAAAATAGTGGTTTTTGACTTTTTTACCGGCAAATAAAATACAATACAGAAGAAAAAATCAAAACAATTTCATTTAATTTCAACACTATACAAAACAATGTCCTTTAAACTAGCTATACAAATGAGATTTATCGGCATTCCATCCCAAGCACAACTCTGATGGAAATCGCTTAACTCATTTATACTCATTTCTGGTTCATTGCAAAAGAAAGTAATATAGAAAAGTAAATAATTTTGGGCAAAGCAGCGGAAAATTTAGGCGTATTCATCATGCCTTTATCCTAACTTTGACTGTTGAAAGGACAAAATTATACGGAAAAGCAATAAATCTGTCGAAAAAATTCAGGGAAACTCGTGCGAATGCCTTGGGAATGTGCGTGTAGCAAGAGTGACGGGATCCTCCAACCAAAGTCAGTATTATCCATATCCCCAAAGACAGCAATTATTTCATCTTTCCTCCATTTTGGCGAAAACGTACGTTTCTTAGCAATTTTTAGTTCTTTTCTGCCATTTTAAATGAAAAATTGGTGATCACTTAAACCCGTCCCCAGCCCCAAAAAATGGCCCAATCCTGCCAAAATTCTGAGTTATTATACGGTAGGCACGAAAGCGACATGTGCACATTCTGTTCCTGCTTTTTGTTCACTCAAAGTTATGTAACAACCGTACGTGTTTTTAGGGATTTGAAGGTTTTGGCCCCCCCGGCCCCATGCAGAATGGCTGCTGACCCCGCAAATGGCTGCTTAGTCCCCCAAAAAGTCGTCGATTTTCCAAAGCGTTTTTAGCTATATTTTGGCTTAAAAGTGTAAATTGTTTTGGCGCTCCGCGCCGTATACACATATTTTATTATATTCTTTTCAATGCGCTCGGATATTTTTAAATCCTCTCGAAATTTTTTTGTGTTTTTATGTCCTGAAAAGAACGAGCTCCGTCTAGAACGTAAAAAAACTGTGTTTTCGATGTGTGTCATTGTTTTTGAGCTCAAAAACATGTTTGTTTCAAGAAACTTTTCGGGCTGTTTCGTCAGAATTCCCATACTGTGTATGCTTGGTACGACTGAGTTACTTTTCCAACGATCAACGGAGCCAAATAATCTCTGCCGCCTTGCAGCCTGAAGCCCCAGGTCGCCGATGGGTTCTGCCTCACCAGGTGAATGGTGGCACTTTCGGCGGTCATATTCGTGCTTCAACTGGCCACAAGCTTCGATAGATAAAAATGGAAGGGTCGAATATGTAATTTGAAATAAGCAGTAATCGAATTTCTTTCTCCACGCCGAAATATTTCCAATAATTTTTGGCCCACTCCGCGCGACTATAGCAACGTTCACTACGCTAAATAATCCGTATTCGAAGTAACGGCGCAGCTTGTGTTTTTTAAAAGCCAGAAGCTAAGAAGTTTCGTTGCGCACGCGATAGGGTTGAAGCAAAATTCTAGCTACGATGCTTAACTCAAGCACGTGTTGTAGGAAGGAAAATTTTGGAAAGTGCAGACTCTTACTAAGCATCACAGCTTAAGTGAATAAGCCGCCGAAATATTCGACGTATATTCCCAAATAATGAACGAAAGCGGGCGAAGAATTTCGGCAGGGGGGCCGAGTTTCGTTTGTTAAGTTTTGAGTCTCGAAAATTACGTCAGTAAAGCTTACTTAAAGCGCTTCATTGACTGAATAAGATATATAAAGTTCCTGTAACGCAATGTGTCAAATAGTGTTCGAAAGAAATACAGGAAACAAATAAATATGTTTAAGACGCGAAATTCGAATAATTATGGAAATAAAATGAAAATGGGACATTAATGGCAAAACAGTTTTAGTAAAAAATAATAATAATCATACCAATATTAATAATTATTGTAGATAATATTTCTAGAAAATATTCATGATTAAATTAAATAAGGACGATATTAATAGTGTAGTGGAAATAAAAGATGTTATAAAAATAACAATAATAAAAATTATAATGATGAAACCAATATTATTAACATTAATAGTAATAATAATAATGATGAATAATAATAATAATAATATTAATAATAATAATAATAATAATAATAATAATAATAATAATAATAATATTAATAATAATAATAATAATATTAACAATAATAAAGAATATTGAAAATTATCGCAATATCAATAATGATATAAATAATAACAAGAAAAAATAGTACGTGCTTGTGTTTAAAAAACATTCAAATAAATATGTTCACTACCATAAAGAATGGAATTGTCACAAGATTAAGAGACAGAAAAAAGCCGCAACTTAAAAAGCTGTTCTTTCGCATATCTTTTTTCCCCAGATGCGCCACTACAAGCCGCAAATTCTTGCAAAGTTTGAGTTATAGACAACTAAGTAGAGCACAATAAATTAAAAATATTTCTTTTAAAGCTCAAATGAAATGAAAATCGTGCACACACGTGGGCGTGGGGGTTCGGGGTATGCAACCCCCTAGAAGTCTGAATACCCCCCCCTGCAGAAACCGAAATACACTTCCCAAGGAATTCAATTTTTGAAAATTTTTTAGCATTTTTTTCATGCCAATGGATAGTGCTTGATAAGAAACATTGAAAAATGATGTTTTAGCGCCATACATCCAATTTTAAGACAATTTTTGACCTTTGAAAAATCGTGCACCCCATAATTTTGGTGCTGCCCACTTATGGTCGTGCACTGTCATTACGCATAAATTTATTCATCATATTTATTGATATTTCCTTACTCACATTTTTCCAGTACACTTTCGTTTTTCACGATTCTTAGATGTTCAAGGAATGCTATAAATCCTGATAGAAATTATTGAAATTTGTCTGTTACAATTTCAGAGCATTTTGTTAGTTACAGCATGAAATTATATCAGGCGCAACGCGAGCAACAGGCTTATCCAAATTCATAAGCAAATGTACACCATTTTTTATGAAAAGTAAGAAGCATAGTCTCGTATCTATTCAAAGTTGTTTTGAGATTCATTTCAAATCGCACGAAAATCAACAATGCATTGCAACGTATGAAAAAAGGCTTTTATAAAAGAATTGATTAATAAATTCAATTCATCCTCTTCGCTTTTGGCAACAGTCGTTTGTACGTTTGTGAACATTATCTTTTACGGAGCTTTTTTCAAACTGAAAAGAATCTAGAAAATTTTTGATGTGAAACCCAGCTGACCACAGATGCACAGGATCGCGACAGAGAACTTCTTTTGCCAAATTTTTTTTAATTTTTTGCTGTCATGTCGCAAAAGGCTATATACTCCTCATTTATTGGTCAATTTTTCGCACTTTTGTAGAAAATGCCTTGAATTTTTACCTATTTTGTCTTTTTGCCTTATTTTTCTTACGAAATTCCACATTTTTCATCTTGCGGTCTAGACCGTGAAAGTGCATGTCATGTTCAGACGATCTATTGAGGTTTCGAGGTTTACACATTTTCGGTAAGAAAAAAAGGATATAGAATTTTTTGGTCAAGCTGCTGCAGACCTCCTCAGAAATAAATACTTTTTCATCATTTTCGCCGTTTTTCATTACTTAAGATAGAGCAAAAAATTGAAAAATTACTTTTTTATTATACCAGCACTTTTTTAGTCCTTTTTCTGGCGTTTAAAAATTTTTTCAGCCCCCGGACATTACGTATTATTCAGGGAGGCGGGGGTGTTCGGGACTTTGACCCTTCAGAATGGCTATTGACCCTCGGCATGCTGCGATCCCTTTAGAATTGTCAATTTTTCATGGAGATTGTAACGAAAAGTGTGTCTTTTTCAATGTTTTTAGCTCATTTTTGGCCCAAAAGTCTCAACTTTTCTGGAGCTTCACACCATATGCACATTTCTTGAACATATTTTGTTCAATTTACTCAATTTTTTTAATTTTAGAGATTTTTGTTTTGTGATCTAGAACGGACGAGCAGTGTCTAAAACGTCAAAAACAGTGTTTTAGACGTGTGCCGATTGTTTTTTAGCCCAAGCAGCACTTTTCAAAAATTTTCGGGCCTGAACCCACAGAATTCCCATATAGTACATAAATGCCCCTGACTCTTGGGATTCGGGCGTTGCCCGCGTGTAGTTTAGAAAGTTTGAGAGACTTACTCGCGGCTTCTATTTATGCCCTTAGGCGTATGTGCCTTTTGGAATTGAAGCTTGTTTTACTTAAGCTTCAATATTTCGACAATTTAAAAAATATTCAAAGTGGCCCAACATAATTTTATAATTGGATGTTGCGCATTATCCACGCATACTTTTTCCTCAATTTGATGCCACATGGGTCATTTAAGGGAGGAAACGTTCCACCGAGTTTCCCTATCATCAGGTAGAAGCTGATGCACAATTTTGCATTTGTATTAAAATATGTGATGGCGAGATTTTTTAGCAAATAACGTAAGTTCCTCAAATTTTCACCCTTAGAGCATTTGTTTTTTAGCAAATAACGTAAGTTCCTCAAATTTTCACCCTTAGAGCATTTGTTGTAAATATTGCCTGTGAATTTCGTTTGAAATTACGTAGAGCAATAGTTCTATTTTGAATTTTTTAAGTTTTTTAACACGAAAGCTTAATTTGAGCCTTGTTGATATTATTCTCAGAGACGACATTACAGAGTACGCACTGAAACTCTGTTAAGTATGTACCTACAATTTCCCGACACTTGCGAAATGAGATTCCCCAGCTGACAAATAGAAAGAGCACTTCTTTGACGTAATATTACGCAGGAAAAGCGATATGCAATGCGACATCGGAAAGGAGCACCAACTGAAAATAGGCCAATATCTCCTTAATAATACCGCTACGCAGACTGCTAAAGGCAGACCAAGGTCGCCTTTTTATCACTTTTGGCCCGTTCAGGTATAATCTTAATCAATTTTTAAATTAACTAACTTACTATGTGACAAAAGTCGGCAAAAGAGATGTGATAATGATAAGCAGCAACAACAACAACAATAACAACAGCAACAATAGTAATGATAATAGTGATTATATTAGTGATAATATCAATAATGAATATAATAATAAGAAGATAATAATAATAATAATAATAATAATAATAATAATAATTAATAATAATAATAATAATAATAATAATAATAATAGTAATAATAATAATAATAATATTAATAATAATAATAATAATAATAATAATAATAATATTAATAATAATAATAATAATAATAATAATAATAATAATAATAATAATAATAATAATAATATTAATAATAATAATAATAATAATATTAATAATAATAATAATATTAATATTAATAATAATAATAATAATAATAATAATAATAAATAATAATAATATTAATAATAATAATAATAATAATAATAATAATAATAATAATAATAATAATAATAATAATAATAATAATTAATAATATTAATAATAATGATAATAATAATAATAATAATAATAATAATAATAATAATAATAATAATAATAATAATAATGATAATAATATTAATAATAATAATAATAATAATAATATTAATAATAATAATAATAATAATAATATTAATAATAATAATAATAATAATAAAAATAATAATAATAATAATAATAATAATAATAATAATAATAATAATAATAATATTAATAATAATAATAATAATAATAATAATAATAATAATAATAATAATAATAATAATAATAATGGTAATAATATAAATAGTACATTATCAATATTTATTGTTTTGTTTATTGTGATTTTTGAATACAACGAATACTCAGCAGAATACGCAAATATTATATGAATTTTCAATTTCTCTCGCTACAGCCCAATGCTGGTTCGAAAGGTGAGAGAAATATTTTCCAAACGAGTGAGCGTAACAAAGAAGAAAACTGCAATCTAATGAAAAGGCGTCCCTTCTCGCGCAACGATTCAATTTGGCAAGTGGCTTTGTGCCCGTGGCGATGGCGTTTCGATATGGATAAGTTTAGGGTACCTTATGCACTGCCCATAGCAGTGTGCCTGTGCGACAAGGTTAAAGTGCCGCCGAGCATACAATTCGGTCAATTTTACTTTTATTTTGATTTTTCTAAATTTTATATATTTTATCTTGTTATTTTGCTCTTTTTCGATGATGTAAATGGGTTTTGGTGAAAACGAATGTGAAAAATTAATAAAACGTAATAAAAGCGTAATAATGAAAGTGTAATAAATATTTATTAAATATATAATAAATATAAAATAATAAATATATAACAGAAGTCCTAAAATCTGGAATTATCAAGTGAGTTACATTAAATGCGAGATTAGAATCTCGGAAAGTTCAATTTCTATCCTTTTCGTCGCTTTTCTTACAAAAAGTTAGGTGATTATACACTTTCGTCCAACGTCGCTAGCTCAATTTTGTGTTCACCTCTGGTCATAAAATGACATAATAAAAGTCGTAAAATTGTTCAGAATAATCAAAAGCATGGAAAGCTGAATAGCGATTTCAAAAGCAAATACTACCTGAATAACAAGATATATTCACGCATACCATTTTGAAGGTAGCGATAAGAAAGCTAAAGTAGGTCAGGGTCAAGAATTTGAATGCGAATTGGTGCATTTTGGGGTCAAAGTAGTAAAATTTGAATCCGGTTGCCAAAAATACGTCGAAAGCGTAATCGACATTCCGGTTGCTTGCCTACCGATCATTCCAAACGTCGTCGCCGGCAGCCCACGGCAACGTTCGAACTCAAACTCATCCACGGGAAGAAACTAAGAAATTATGAAGATAATGATATTATTGGAAAAGATATGGGGCTTCATAACATAGTCGAATTGAGCGAAATTGGGCAGATCTTCTAATATTTAATTTAAAAAATTTTTTAAAGGTTTTGTATGATTACAATTGCAATTTTTTCTGCAGTTCTATGACAAAAAAACATTGAAATATTATGCTTTCTGACAATAACAGTCGATTTTGCACCCTTGTTTGACCCATTGGAAATTTTGGGTCTCCGAAATTCTGAAATAATGGGAAGTCATTTATACGACACAAAGACGAAAAACGGATAATTTAGAGGAAAAAATGATAATAATGAATAAGTAAATAAAAAGTACAAAAGACATAGGTAGAAGTGCAGAATGCTATTAGTATAAAAGAAACAGAAAGAGGCGAGGAAAAGCACAAATGTACATTAAAAAATTATATTATGAGAGATTATATGTTTTACGAGGCGCAAGACTGAAACGTGAAGAAGTAAGAAGGATTAGATACAGCGAAAAAAATGATTTAGACAAGTGAGGTCATCAGAGAGAGGAACTAGCTTGCTACAATTTCGTGCCTTTAATGTCTCTGAATGCAATTGCAACCTAGCGGCACCAGTCTAGGCGGCTGGACCGCCTCAAAAAACACTATAATAAATAGTAGAGCATAAATTAAAATATATTTAAAAAATTAAGGCATTATTTATTCTTATAAAGTAAATGCATCAATGCGAAAATATCAGAGTAGAGTTAAAATAATACAATGATGAGGTAAACTTCAAAGATCTAAGAAAAATGTGCACTTATGCACTGAAAGACTTCGAGTGCAAATTGAAAAACCTAAGTGAATGAGGAGGAAATCTGAGAAAATGTGCATCTACTAAAAGACTTCGGATGCTCAATGAAAAACCTAGGCGGATGAGGACAAAAATGTGTATAGACAGTGTCAAATAGTGAGTGGTTTACTAATTAGTTTGGCCCAATTAATAACAAAATTTACGCGCCGGCGTCACTAGCTGTGTCCTTCATTTAATTCAGTTGCTACTATAATACACATATAGATTCATCAAGCTAGAAAAAATAAACAAGGATCACCAAGTAACATACGTACATATCAGTCTTATTCATCTCGTTTTTAAAACCAAAAATAGATTGTTTGAAAGAGCGTAGAAATCAGGATCGAAATGAACGTCAAGAACTAACGTATGATAAGATATTTCGGCAATAAGTTCATTAATAGATCAGGGGAAGATATCTTTGATCACACATAGACATGAGGACGGTCTGAGGAAAACATGGGCATCAGCCATTTTTTGTGGGGTTATGGATGGTGCAAAACTGGTAAACTCCAAAAACATGCCAAAATTCAATTCTGGGAGTCTATCGAGTTATGGGGGTCTGACGGATTCTCGGGGATCTAGATCCCTAACTCCTTAAGTCCACGTGTGATCTAATCCTAGAATTAGAACCACCCTGTAATTGACAGATGCTATAATTCATCAATTAAAATTATTTTCATTTTTTGCGATTTTTTTCATTAAATCAATTGATGAGAAGTGTCAAAAACTCAAAAAGTAGCGTTTTCGTCTCTAGTCATTAACTTTTTTGGTACTTTTGACCTTTTAAAATTTTCGAATTCCTTAAATTTGGCCGTTGCCCATGTATGTCTACGATCCTAGCAAGAAAAACGGATACCTTAAACGGGTCAAAAATAAAATAATGTCAAAAGGGTAAAAATTTGAGCTTTTTTCACATTGCTTGAAATCACCAACTAATTAATAATAGAAAGCCATTAATATGATAAAGAAGATAAAAAAAATAAAATAATAATTATAACAGAAAAAGGAGAAAAATAAAAATAAAAAAGTTTAGTTTTGCGCTATTTAAATACTAAGAAGCTTTGCAAAATCAATTTACTTCTAATTAGATGTCTAACAAATATCTTGTTCTTATCCACAGGACAGAATATGTTTTTCATGTATCTTCGATGTTTGTGCTTACTTGTCCAGGTTTTAGCTTTAAGTTAAAAAAAATGTTGTTTCGCTTTAAAGTCGATTTTCGTTGCTATGCGTTTTCTTCTTTCTATCAATTTTTGTAAAATTTATCTAGAATTCTTGTGCTTTCTCTATTATACGTGTAGTTTAGCCAAAATTGTTTACAAGACTTAACATGTGTACCTTAAAATCAGGCGCGGATTTAAGGGGGCGGAGGGGCGGCCGCCTCCAATTGGCCATAAATATTTGGCGAGATAAAGAATGGATATGCAATTTTCAATGATTTTTTGCCGTCAGTGACCATAATTTCTCAAATTTTTCCGGCGCTACGCGCCGGATGATATCTATATATCTATTAATGACATTTATTTACTTTCTTGGCGACCTGGATGCCAATTTCTATTAATGTAGGTTTCAAAACAATTTTTACAGGAGAAACAGCTATTTTTGCATAGTTTTCTCCTAATTTTCAATTGAAAATTTCGATGTTTCGCATTTAATGCTATAAATACAGGAAATCAAGCAGCAAATCATGCTGTTTTACAATTTTCCGGCGCTACACGCCAGATTTTTGTAAAAGTCAAAGAAATTTAATGGTTTTTTGCGCAAAAATTGTCGTAAATTTTAAAATTTTTTGAAAAGAATATTTCGTCAAAAGTGATTTTATGTAAAAGTATACAACGTAAAACAGCTGAAAAAATGCTATTTCGCGCGTTAAGGGCAAATTTTCTGACCTATTTTTGACTGTTTTTGGAAAAGTTGGGATATCGTCCCCATAAGGAAAATCCTAGATCCGCTACAGCTTAAAATCTTGTTTTTTTGTTTCGGTCAAGTTTTGGCATGAGCTGCGCATCGCCTAAAATTTCGATAGTACGCCGCCTATATTTATTGTTACGATTTTGCTAGAAATCGCTCGTTGTGAATTTACTTCGTTCATTCGTTCAAAGCAATGATAATTATCAAAATAAAGCGCTTTGTGACATTTCTAACGTTATTCTTTTTTCAGGGAGAAGAAAGAAAAACTTCCAAAAATACAACGGAAGTCTATAATAGGCGAAAATCGATTAATTAGTCAAAAAATTGTATTTTAAATTTTTTTGGAAAATTGAAAATCCTGTGATAAATTGAAGGGAGATTCAAAACCCTAACATATCAATGTTGGCAGCTATTATTTTTATTATCATTCATTCACGTAAACTTGTTTAGCATCATCTTAAGAACATTAACTTCATATAAAAAAGAAAAAGCTTTACAAAAGGAACGGTTGAACCAGCAGATAACTAGCCATTGAATAAAGGCAAATATTTTGAAGGCAAATTTTTTTAAGAACTAACGGCAACAAGTCGAAAAATGACCCAGAGCAGGCGTTTATCGTCAAATTTTTGAATGTGAATGATCTTGACCACACATGAATATGGGGGTTTGGAGTTATGCACCCCAAAAGGCCAAAATACCTCACAGATAATTCAATTTTTAAAAATTTATGGTTTTTCGCAATTTTTTGATGTCAATGGATAGTGCTCGATGAGTAAACGTTGAAAAATTGTGTTTTTCCGCCACACCAAAATTTTCAAGACCATTTTTTCGTCTTTGAAAAATCTTGCACACCCCCCCCCAGAATTTTGATGCTGCCCACATATGATCTTGACACGTCCAAAAAAATTTAAAGGGTCAGAAGTTTGTGCGAGGGCACTATTTTAAAAGTACTGTGGGATATGAGATGAAAATCAAGTACAAGACAAACCATGCTTCAGAAAGTAACTTTTCACGGCAACGATTGAAACCGGATTACTCGTCTATTCATTTTTTACTATATATTGTAAAAATTCACCGTATTTTCGCAAATTTATCTTTTTACGCTCTTGAATAAAAGAACAACGTTAAAAAGGTATATAAATCTGTATTTCTGTGATCCCGAAACGCAAAATTTGTTGATATAAAATGGCCCAAAAAGTTTATGCAAACGTCAAAATAGTATAAAAACACTTTATTTTACAACTTCTGGTTTATTTAAATTACATTAGTAAAATCTTTTATTTTTGTACCTGTCTGACTCTAAACTCGTCCCATTTCTATCATTAAACTTATTTGTTTCTATGTAATAATTAGAGCCAGGATCACACGTGGAAAAAATATCATCTTACTTGTAAGATAACGCAGAAAAATAAGACATTTTACATGGAAGATCACGAGAAAAGTTTATCAGTACTCGTGCATAATAGCATGACAGGACTCATTTCATTCATTCAGAAACACATTAAAACACTTAAAAATTGCCATCTCAATCTTTTCAAATGCAAAACCTCGACACCTATCACTAAAAATTCACTTGAATTGTGAATAAGATCGTTCACTGAAACCACTGCATACAACGAAGGTAAAATTTTGGATTTTTGTCTGATGTAAATACTTACTAAATCGAGGTTTTTGAAAGGCTGGATGCAAATTTTTAACCAGCAAATCCAGACAGCATTATCAACATACTGACTGCTGAATAATCGGCTGTTTATTGAATTTAGTCCATTTTTATGACTAAATCGCAGATTTCACATTTAATTAGAGAACAATCGATAAATATGAAATCTTTTATATATTGTCGCATTATTAGACTAAGCTTTGGACACCGATATTTTTGACACTGCACAAGTAGTAAATAATGTTTAACATGCGCTTAAATATAGAAAAATGTCAAATTACGTTTAAATTTAGTATTTACTCAGATTTCGTAAAATTTACGTGGAAAATGTCAAATTACGTTAAATTAAGCGGAAATAAAACTTATCCTACCTAGGCTGAAAGTTCGTTTTTGAACGTTTCTCGCTGTGTAAAATTTTAAATCAATCTTTAAAAAAGTTTTAAAAAGTGGATTCAAGTAAAAATCCGGGCTCTCATGATTATCTAGCATATATACGGAACGAAACCCAATCGATTTACCGGCTTAATTAATTGGGAATCATTCTAACTTCAGCTTCAGATTTTTATGCAATCAAGAGCATTCCTAACCAGTATAGTAACGTAAAATTAATTTTGTCGAAAACGCCTATAAAATATTTTCTGTGTCTCTGTTCAACAGCGCTTTTTTCACCATACATGAAAAAAGATATAAAATTCCAAACCATAAGAGCCAGAAATGTTTATCGAGTGTTCCAGGAAAAATGCAGCTTATAAAACAATGAGAAATAAAAAAATTACAACTCCTTTCAAGGCGTAAATTGTACAGTTACGTGCACATTGAATGCAGCATGGATTTTTAGAGTAGAGAAAAGACGCGTTTTTGGACAGGGGCAAAAGAAAATGTCAAAGCAGGTTGGGCGGGGTCAAGAATGCGAATCGAACCAGCGTGCTTCGGAGTTCAAGTAATAAAATTCGATATCAATTGCCAAAAAAATATCGAAAGCACAGTCGAAATGAGAAAAATTTAAACAATTCAAAAAAGATTAAAAAAAACATAAACGTCATATCCAGTTTGCAGTCGGCGACCCACAGTCGGGTCACGTTCGGATTTTGACTGAAAATAACAAAATTTGATAAAGAACATATAATTTTATAATACATTATTTTTATCTTTTTTTACGTCAGCGATGGTATTTTTAAGCAACTAAGGAGTCGAGGGTTTGAGACATAGACATGTTGAACTTTTTGTATAAAATAAGGGATTATGAAAGACAAAAATCAAGATTACTTTCCAAAATACTTGCGGCCGAATAGTACCGTGAATTAATTTTATACGTAACAAATAAAACAAAACCTGGGATTAAAGGATTTGTTGGGCAATGTACCTACTTGAAAGCCTTTTTTGGGGGCCAATTCAGCTCGAAAACGTTGAAAATCCTAAATTGTTATTTTTGTCGGATGCCCACAATGCAGTTTCGCGATTTTGTCGTCTGAATTCAGATCCTGTATGTTTTTGTAAAACAGTTAGCCCAATAAATTCTATCGTTTTTACTATATTTAAAAACTCCGAATGTTATATGTAATTAATTGCCACTTAATTGCCTCATTCGCGTAATTTGGTTGTTCTAATTTGCGCACTTAATTGGTCCTATTCATGCAACTTTATTTGAGCAACTAAACGAATTGCGTTACGGGATGTATATATGCAGGTATCTATCATACATGGACAAAGTACGGGTGTGGCTAGAGGAGGGAATGAAATTCAGGAAATGACAAATGCTTAATTATGGTCATTGTTTTTTTACAAGACCAAAGAGGTCCTCAAAAGTCAATGTGCATTCTGTACATTTCTATTTTATGCATTTGCGGTAAAGTGGAATTCTTGATTCTTGTTAGTGAAGTTTAGTCAGTTTGTGGGTTTCTAGTGATGCAAAATACAATAATTTATCAATACGGCGAAAAAATCTTACTATTTTGACTTTTTTCGGGTAGAATTTCGGTCCTTTTTTACGCAGTGTCTCAAAAGCCGTTTTGTCGCACCTTTCGTTACCTGAAAATTCTGGCACTACCTGATCCTTTAAAACCTTAAATAGGAGCAATACCCACACGTGTTCTTGGGGTTGACCCCCTAGAATGTTAACTGACTCCCCGCAGAATGGCCGCGACCGCGTCTCCCCAGAATTGTCGATTTTTCGTTAAAATTATAAAAGGGTGCCTTTTTAAGCGTTTTAGCTTATTTTTGGCTTAAAACTCGAATTATCGGCGCTTCGCGCCACATACTAATTTTTTGACTACATTTTGTTCCACTTACTCGATTTTTTCATATTTTTTCGAAAATTTTTTATGTTTTTACGAGCATTGTCCTTAATTTTTGACGTGTGTCCATCGTTGTTAGCCTCAAAAAAGCACTTTATAAAAATTTTTTGGGCCTGACCCTCCTTCCCCCAAATGTCCCAAGCTGTATACCCCCTTCACATTCCAATGCCCATGTTTGATAGCCACTACGGAAATTAGAGCGATATCTAAAATTTCGTACTTTTAACGATTTCGTTCAACTTACGACTCGTCCTCGAACAACATAACGCGTAATTAAATACGGGTAAGAGGCACTTCCGAACGAAAATTATAAGGAAAAACGCTATTAAAACGTAGAATAAAATTTCCGACGTCATAGCCAATCCCTCCGTGAAACTGTTTATACCGTCGAGCCAATGCCTGGGGTCCAAATATGCCCAGAAACTATTCCACGTGAATTCGTTGCAACCAGGGCATTGGCCCTGGTTGTTGGTCCAATACCGGGGGACGTCGACATTGTCCAACGGTTCGTCGTCCAATGGTACCCACTTGCATACGGTATTTTTGGGCCTATCGTTGGGGTACAAGCATAAGTAGCGGGACGAATCGACAGTGTGCGGCAAGAATATTAGTCGATTTTGCTGAAGTTTGACGGGATCGTTGAACGCGTCGACGTTGCTCAAATAAACGCTAAACGCTAAGTCGGATTTTATCATCCGCTCGTCTCTGCGCAGAGATCGAAAATTAGACAAAAAATTTATTTAAAAAAATAAAACTAGAATTGGTTGATTACTCTTTCAACGGTAAAAAGTATAAGAAGGTACGATGTATTGGATGAATATTTTTTTACCAATAATTTACCAATTTTATAGTACAATAAAGCGAAATTATTCATAAAAACAAATTATTTATGAAATCGATTATTTTCAAATTTATTTTTTCAGAGTGCCGAAAAAATTATTCCTGAAAGTCATAAAAAAAGCTATAATTTAACTGAAACTTTTTACCTATACCTCTAATTTGAATTCGCCTGTAAGACTCTCCGTCTAACACGAAAAAATATTCAATACTTAAACATATTTTTTTAACTTTTAAGGTATAAGTTCTGGTATTTTATCAGACTCAAATCAGGTTAACAAACAACATTTGCTGTTTCATTCACTGCAATATTTAACAAAAAAGATTACTGATGTGTATTCCAGTACTTGTCGTGAATTTGTTTGAAATGTCTTGCCTAATTTCATTCGAAAATCCAAACGTATCCCTAATTTTAAATCTGCTAAAAAACAGAAAAAATTAATTTCATATAAGTATCTGCGCTTCAATTTTAAGTGGAAAAAGCAGTCGTTCGCATACATGGGCAGCAAGGAAATTCTAGGGGGTCAGAATGGGTCTAATCACAAAAAATGTTACTAAAAATAGAATTCTGGAGGTCTACAGTAATCTGGGGTGTTTCAAGTTCTGGGGTTCAAACACCCCTCTTCCCCTAACCGTCCGCCCCAAGGCCAAGTTTGGTCGTATGATTAAAAGGTACAGCATTTGTCATAGTGATTGCCGAAATGGTGCATTTTAGAGAATTGTTTTATCGGAAAACTTTTCCGTCATTCTTCCCACTTACGATTACAAAATAAATGAACTTAAAAAATTTATTACCTCGATCTGATTGTGTTTTTCTTACTTTATAAATACAGTCTTTACAACACTTATTCCAATCCGAAAAATCAACCGGACAAAATTTCTTTTATGTAGCTTTTCAATAAATTTCGGATTCAAACGATGTGCTGATACTTTATTCATTTATTCGCTCTATGCTTTTACTTCCTTTTCTAATCATTTATGTACAACTAAAGGTACGTGGAGTCTGCTCCTTTTTTATTTTCGTCCCTTCTTATGCTAATAAGCATTTTACAAAATTTTTAAACGTACCTATTTTCATTTCGATTCACATTTGCATATACTTTTGTAATGCGCTAACTGAATTGTTCTACTAATTATACGTTGAAAAGCTTAGCTTTTCAGCCTATTTTAAAAGAATAATGATAAACTTAAGAGAAAATGCTCAAGAACTACAAAAAAAACGAAATTAAAGTATCAATTTTTTTTATACCTTTTTCATATTTCAAATTGTGTCCGTAATCCCAGTCAGCCGCATTCTATTTAGTTCTTTAAACGACTGCACCGTTAATCGCATTAAATTGAGCTAGTTTATTGATGAAAAGCTTGTTTATATATTCTTATTTTTATTATTATTATCATTATTCGTTATTTATTCGTTATTATTGTTTATAATTTATTCGTTATTATATCGTTTTATCGGCCTGATTGACTTAGCCTATGGTGAATTTTTAGTAATGAGCATTAAAACCTACCTACATCGTTTAACATTGACTGAAATGCTAGGTGTATTCAGCCGTTTATAAGCAACGGTTTTGAAGCAAATAAAAATTTCTCTGTCTCAATTTAGCTTCCTGATCATGCATAGGAGAATTCAAATTCTGAATGAGGTGTGTGGATTGGGGAGGATTCAGAAATGTTTCAGGGGTCACAAAGGGCTAGAAGATCAAACACAATTTTTCGATCTTTCTTATCAAGCTCTACATACCTGATGGTATCTAGAAATCGCAAAAAATATATATTTAAAAAATTGAATCCGTTGTACTTTTTGTCGACATTGTCTCCTAAGTTAGCCTATACGATTCCAATACCACGTCCGTGCGCGTTCCTGACCATCGGAAAAAATGTATAACAATGATTTAAAAAATAAAATTACTATGAAAATTATAAAAAGAAATCATCCGAGTTAAATTCTAGCGTTATACCTGAATAGGGAACCGATTAGGGTCCCCAAAGTCGATCCGTTGCCCCCAAACGACACGTTCAAATATTTATTGGAGTACTTATCTTGTCGGATCGACGCCCAAAAATCGTCCAACGCCGGCGTTTTGTACAACGTGCTCAAGTCGAATCGACTGTCGAGCACTATGCGGAGATCGACCGACGGCGGATCTTTTGCAGTTACGGATATTTGACGGAACGGTTTTTCGGAACCACCCGGATCGGTTCCAAATCCGTTCGAATCCGTTAGCAATCCGTTCGCATCCGCTCGCGATCCACTCGCATCCGTTGCAAATCCGTTACCGTCGCCCGGTAATCCCGTCGCAACGACATTCACCTCGTCGATCCACGGTTCTTGATCCCGCACCGAGTGCCACGGAATACCGTTTTTACGGTACGGTAACGGATTCGACGACGGAACCGTATCCGACGACGAAAAGCCCAAAGTACCGTTGCTGTCGTAATAGTGGGCCTTGTAAATTTCGCTATACTTTTGCTCCTTGCAGTTTTGAACCTGGACGTGGTTGGCGTCCTGAACTTCGACCCAGCCGTTTATGACGGCCCATTTGCCGTCGACGTTACGGAACCAGCCCAATTTCCCCGTATTCCACTCGTACGGTTCGTTCAACGGCACGCCGGTGTAAAGTTGGACGGGATTTGTGGATTTTTTAGGCAACGAAACGGACGAATGTTCGAAGAAATACATACCGGTCGGTAACATCGAATGATATTTTCCGCCGCTTATCGAAATTTCCAATCGGTCTTCCTCGTACTGTACTTGATGATCGCGATTCAGGGGCACATTAAATGGGCAGAGTTAAAACATTAGTTAATTAATTATTATTATTAACTTGGTATAACTGATTGTTATTATGACAATATAATAATTAATAAATACTAATTACTGATTAATGGTAAATTAATAAATAAAGATAAATGCAAAATAATAACTAGTATACTTATTTTTTGTAATAATAAATTATAAAGTGGGTAATTCGGACAAGTTATTTATTTATTACGCATTTTCAAAATTTTATGTGCGCATGCAAACGAAAATAAATGGGATAGTGAAGAGAGAATAGGAGGGTGAAATTTCAATTAGTTATAAATTATTTCATGTTTATCTTCTATTTTGTTTTTGCGTCACTGTTTGTTTTTAGCGATTGTTTTTTTACTACTTTTGATTTTTTAAGCAGTTTAGTTTTCGCCGCTAATTGCCTTTTGATTTGAATTCACAAGTATGGCTATAGTGAAACATTAAGGTTGACTTGGCCAAAAGTAATTTGATTATGTTTAGTAATATTCTTTAGTACGCTAATTTCTCAAATTAAGAAAAGGCATTCCTAACGATATAGATTCCAGTATAGTGCATACTGTGTTTGTAGAAAAATTGTAATCAAAGTCCCCAGCCATACATGGTCAGCACTTGAATTCTAGTGTCCGAAAATTTTCAAAGATCAAAAAGCGCCCAAAAATTGATTTTGGGGGCAACCATCTCTCAACGTTTTTTTAGCAAGCTCCGTGCAACAGCATCAAAAAATTCTGAAGAAAGCGAAAAATGTCGACAACTCAATTTCCGAGGGATCACTCGGTTTCTAGGGGTACAGACTCCCAGACTTCACGCACACGTTTGATTTTCCCGGGTATTTCTGCGAAACAATACTATCTGATTTTTACGCTTTTCTCTCTTTTTCTAGTCGTAAATTATGATTATAAAATTTAGGTCAAAATTCGAAATTTCACTTCATTATTTATGCAATTTATATTAGAACGATTGCTATAGCTAGCCCATTTAACAATTTTCAATCTTTTTAAAATTAAATTTTTTTAAACAGTTTCAACTTAAGCCACTTCAGAGATTTTATTCCATCATTTATACGATTCAATTGAGAAGAATTTATGAAGCTAGCTCATTGAACAATTTTCAATCTTTTTAAAATTCGATTTTTGTAAAAAAAATTACTAGAGTCTACATCAAAGATTTTACTTTATTATTTATGCGATTTAATTTAGAAGGGTTTACAAAGCTAGCCCATCAAATAATTTTTAATCGTTTTAAAATTAGAAGTTTTGGAATATTTTCACTCGAGCCTACTTCAAATGTTTCGTTTCGTCTCATCGTCCATCCGCCATTGGACGTGAGGACGAAAATGGCATAAGAAAATAGACCTGTGATAGTCGGTTGAGCTAACTGAACGGCTTCGTATTGCTTATTGTTGAAAGGGGTCAATGTGACGTCGCAACAAAGCTCAGCTTCTGAGCCGGTCAAGCAACCGTCGGCCTTTTGATGAGCGTGATAGGTCGTAACGCAGTAAGCAGAAGACCTATGGAAAGATCAAGAGCACATGTTGGCTTGAGGAGGTTTCACCCCACCCCAAAAGACCTTTAAACCCCGCTCCCCACGCATATCACTTTGGCCCCCAAATTTCTATTTTTGATAACATTTCTGGCGATTTTTGGCAATTTCAATTAACCAGACCTATCAGAATTTTTTTCTGCCCATGAGTGGTTTCCCAACGTGCACACTTCTGGGGGTCCAACCATAGCAAAATTTTTTCTGAGATTTATTTTTTAAGCTAAAAACGATGGGCATGCGACAAAAACGCCATTTTTAGTGTTTCTAACAATGCTCCTTCTTTAGAGCACAAAACATTAGAAAATTAGAGAGAAAATGTGAAAAAATCTAGTAAACTGAAAAAATATAGTCAAAAAATGAGTATATGGCGCGAACCGCCGAAAATTTGACAATTCTGAGACACGATCGCTAACATCGATGCTGAAAATAAACGAATTTAAGGGAAGGGCTAAAAAAATTTCCCGAACGGTGAAAACTTTTCTGGAGGACTTTTTCAATATTTTAGAATTCATAAATTCTTAGGATTTTTAATTTTTTTAAATTTAGAAATTGATTAACAATGATGTTTTGGGTCTTTTTGCAAATGGTGCATAGATGAATAAATTGTTTAAAATTATAGTGGAACGATGTGAACGTTTCTTTGAAAAAAGTTTTTTCAAATTCAAAAATACAAAACTCAGCGAAAAACATCACTTTTTCGCGCGGTTATGGCCTTCAAATAAACTTGTTTGTAGGGAATTAAAAGATGTCTTAAAATCGTTCAATATTTCTGGCTCTTGATGCAAGGATAAGGAGAATTTAGTCGGAGAAGACAAGTATTTATAGAAATTTGACAATTTTGATTTTGATTCAGAGTAAAAAATAAAATAAAACTCTAGAATACAGAACTTAAATAGGAAAAAAATTTTTCGCCGCAAAGATAAGGTATGCCTAAA